>JBAMIE010000016.1:8868758-8907071 GCA_037177295.1 Kaempferia parviflora | reverse complement strand
TTCATCTTGAGTTCTCCAGAGAAGATTATCTCCACATTAATATCTAATAATCTCCCAACCAATGTGGCAATCTACTTGAATTGTAATTCATTAGCATTTACACAAACAAATCTAAGTTCCTGAAAGGGATGATGTCGTCCCCTCGGGGCGATGCAATAGTAAGCATGGGTGGTGGTGTTCATCTTGAGTTCTCCAGAGAAGATTATCTCCACATTAATATCTAATAATCTCCCAACCAATGTGGCAATCTACTTTAATTGTAATTCATTAGCATTTACACAAACCCCCGTGATTTACCTCCTTCGTGCTGGTTCTGGGATGGACGGATTGGTTGAGGCGCTGGGGGCGAACGATTCGCCTTTTGCCACCACTGAAAGGGATCATGTCGTCCCCTCGGTGCGGTGCGATGGTTAAAGCATGAGAGCTTACCACATAAGATCTAGAGGTCGAATCTCGGAATGCTCGAGCATATACCTCCTCATGTCTTGACCATTTACACTTATGACTAGTAGCCATCCGTGATTTACCTCCTCCGTATTAGGGGTGTCAAAAATAAACCTGATCCGATGACCCAACCCGAGTCGACCCGAAAAAAATCGGGTCCGGGTTGGGGGGTTTTGGATTAGATTCGGGTTGGGTCGGGTTGACCCGAATTTACGGATTAGTTGATTTTTTAGGTTAAATTAAATTTTATTTTGAAAATTAAGATGTTTTTTATGTATATTAGTATAATAGTGATAAAATATTGAAATAAAAGTGAAAAATTATTAGAAAAAAATCAAAAATTATTTTGAATTGGGTTATATGCGTTGTCCGGGTCAGATTCGGGTTCAGGTTGGTCGGGTTAGTCAGGTTAAGGGGTTTCAGGTTCGGGTTGGGAGTTAAAAAATTTTTTTCTCAACCCGACCCGAATCCGATCCGACCTACCCAAATTAACACCATACTCCGTGTTGACTCTGAGGCGGATTGACGAAAGCGCTGGGACAAACGTATTCGCCTTATTGCCACTGAAAGGGATCATGTCACCAGGAAAGGGATGTAGTGCATATCCATGTCTGAATGCTGCTACTCACTTTTTTTCTCTTGCTTATAGATCAACACAATGTCATGAATGGTCAGTTTTCTACCAATAATATTCTCAAATCAATAATTTCTATGATGCTAAAATGACTTTGGCTAATCTGTAGAAATCCTTACAAAGTTCAAACTTTAACGTAAGCACATGAGGGTTCTACTGTTGAATATGAACTAGATCAAATTTCATGCTTGCTTTGGCTCTAAACCTGTTCTGTAGCTGGTAAGTAGATATTTATGTATTCACTGAAACTACCTGTAAAGTAACCGATCGATAGTTTTAGCTTCACAGGATCCTTGATCTTCTTGCTTTTTATTCTTGGCACATGAAGTTTCCTTTTACACTGTTCGATATAAATTGAATCAACTTGCATGTTTTCTTCTGCTCCTAAACCTGTTCAGAAGACTAGCTTTAGTGACACTCCTCCTTTGTCCAGGGTATCAACTAGTTTGCCGAAAATCCAAACAGAATGGTGCATGATACCTTATCGTCGCCTCATAGGAGGGCTCAAAACAGTTTCTTTTCGTCCTCTCCATCTAAGAAACAGAATTTGGGTCTCAGTGAGCTGGGGTCTTGGTCTACCCTTCTCGAGCGGCACAGGTTCCTCCTGACGATGCTAGCTCTGTTGGCATTCTTATGCACTGTCTACCTCTACTTTGCAATCACATTGGGCGCCACCAGCTCCTGTTCGACCTTGTTGGGAGCCGAGAAGGCTCTTTGCGAAGCTAAGTCTTTGCACAAAGGGAAACTAAAATTCTTCTGACCGGCGATTGGTTCTGTATTACTAGTTCATGGAGACGAGCCGAGAAACTCGGTCCAAGTTCCTTGATTCTTAACACCATTGAGATACAGTGATACAAGCTTAACAGAGATAATGTTGTTTATCGAGATGTCGTTTTAGCTAGCTGTGAAGTACGGTGTATTGTTGTTGTGCCCTATTGAACACCTGATATATGTAAATGACAATTAATCATGTCATTCTTACTTGATTTACTCATTTTTGTCCATTGTTTTGTTCTATACTTGTATCTATTCGACGCCTAGTGTTTTCGTTGTTGTGGAGCACAATTGATCTCATCCGGCCATTGTCATCCTTAACTCGCAAACATTTGCATACTCTTCAAACTAGCTAGACCATCAATGACCGAGCTTGATCTGAACCAATGAATTGTCTTGCATCTGCTTATCCAGTTATCCCATAGACTTACGATATAGATCAACCAATGAAACATGTCTTGCGTAGAGTTCTCATTCTACACTAGTTGCCATCTTTGTCTAATGAAACATGTCTTGTGTAAAGTTCTCATTCTCCTTCACTAATTGCCATCTTTATCGGCATGGAAGAACTAAATTCTCCTTCACTAGTTGCTTGTTTGTTTGTCTCATTGCGCTCGTTCAAGTTTATTTATTAAAAAAGCTTCTCGAGCTCGAGCCAAGTTCAACTAGTATTCAAGTTTATTTATTTAATGTATTATTTCTTTTATTTTTGACACTAAACTAACCACAAACTAGAGTTGTGTCAATCTTGTCACAAACATTATCTTCATTTACAACCCTAAAACCCTAAAACCCTAAATCCTACTTGCTCTAGCCTTGTGTTTCTCTAATACAAAATGAATGGTGATCTAATTTATCAAGCTAGATTTGAAAGTAGAGATCAAAATTTTATCAAATTAAGAACCAAAAATCTAAATAGAATTGTGTTGCAATCTTGTCACAAACATTATCTTCATTTACAACCCTAAATCCTACTTGCTCTAGCCTTGTGTTTCTCTAGTCAAAAATGAATGGTAATCTAATTTATCAACCTAGATCATAGCCAGACTTTAAAGTACTGATCAAAATTTTTATCAAATTAAGAACCAAAAATCATGCAAACATGATCTGTGTTGGCACTAGAACAGACAAAATTGAATAATTGATAGCGGTGAAAAAAATTTCATATCATTCAATACAAAAAGACTACCTTAGTTTCCTGCATAAGTTCAGCAATGAAGCTTCTTCATAAAGCCCTTTCTCTCTTCTTCCTTTTCTTCTTGTGATGATCTTTCTGATCCTCCAGCTCCAGCAATTCTGCTCCAGCACAAGAGTATTGTGTCGGATTTCGATGAAGAATCACTTCATCAACCTCTGACTTCATCTTCTCCCTCCTTCGTTTTCCATCTTCCTGTGACTCAACACCATCACTGCTATGCAAAATCTTCCCCTCCTTTACAGCAAGACGGCTCCTTTCCTCCATGAAGCCCTTCCCCCTATGCTGTTTCTTCTTCTCGCCATGACTACCAAATCCATTTCCATCTTCTTCCACAAAATTTGCGTCCTTACCATGGATTCCAACTCCACCGGTAGCTTTTTTGCTTTGCGGGTCGTCTCTGCTCCTTTTTCTGCTCTTCCACTTCTCCACCTCCTTCCTGCTGTTCTCGGATACGTATAGCTCGGGGTGCTCCGGGCAGCTCGGTTTGCACGGTGGAAGATGACGAGCTAGTCGAACGCGGCGGAGGCGCGGCGAACGAAGGCGGAGACGTCCGGGCGCGCGGCGCCCTGGCCGGAGGTGAAGCGGGCGAGGACGGCGGCCGCCTTCGACAGGGAGATAGGTCTCGACGAAGCCACCGATCCCGTCACCGCCCTCATCGCCTTCCTAACTGGGAAGCAGGAGAGAGATTCCGACTCCGGTTGTTAGGGTTCGAAAGACTCGCTTTTGAAGACCTACGGAGCCAAGATCTACGTCCGTTTCACCTCATTATTCGTGCTCCCTCTGATACTTACATCAAGAGTCGTGCTTCAATATCCTACCGGGGTGGGCTCCATTCAACTAACCAATCACACGTCTGGTACGTCAGTAATAAATAATGTTCGTTACTCCCCTGTTCACATCAAAACCTGTGCAAAATCTCGACGGCGAAGGAGCAAAAAGACAGAGAAAGGAATGGCGGAGTACGGCGACATCCTCCACCGCCTTCCGCAATCGAAGTCGGTCGACGCCGTCCGGTGGCTCTCCTCCATCTCCGCCTTCGACCGATTCGTCGCCTCAGCCGTCCACGACCCGGACGCCGTTGTCCCGGCCGCGGCCTCCGCCATCGAGATCCACTCCCTAATCTTATCCCCTTCCGCCGATTCATCCAGTCGAGAACACCCATGCCTCCACCTCCGCTCCTCTTGGCCCTCCTCTTCCCGGATCTCCGCCCTCCGGTCCTCCCCCACTCCCTACAAGCATCTCGCCGTCGCCGCATCCACCCTCTCGGGCTCGCTTCACGTCCTCTTCGTCGACCCGGTGGATGGGTCCATTGAGTCCGAACTATCCATTCCCAATGACCGCTCTCTGCACGCCGGCGTGGTCTCTGCCATCGATCTCCTGGAGGGTGCGAGGGAGTGCGTTACCGCGGGCGAGGACGGGCGTGTGAATCTGGCGAGCATAGGGGAATCAAGGATGGATTACCAGAGGGTGCACGACAGCCGAGGTCTGGCATCATACACTGCAGTTAGGTGGGCATCGCCGGTAGAGTTTGCAACCGGTGGTTTAGGGTTCGGCGTCCAGTGGTGGGATCCAAGGAAGCCCGGCGGATTCGTATCTCAGTTCACTTCTAACTGGTGAGAATTGCCATCTTCCCTTCTGTTGATTCAGATTGATTCAACATTTGCCCATTGGTGTGATCTTGTTTCAACCATGCTAATGCTGCAGGGCACAAGGAAAAACTACTGGCATAGTTCATTCGATAGATATCCATCCATCACGCAAGCATATATGCATGGTGAGCTGACTTCCCCTTGGTGGGTGCAATTTCATTTACAGATAAGTTAATACAAGCAATCAAACGAATTTGATATTATTTTAATGGCTACAATTTGCTAATTTTCTGTTTCCCCAACAAAGAGTAGCTTTGCAAAAAACTTTTATTTCTCCTCGTATGTTTTCGTAGTGTAAAGAGTGTTTATGCATTTGATTCAATACTACTAGGGCTAGCCATTTGTGGTGTCTCAAATTAATTGTGTGGTATTGAAGTAATGTAGTTTCGCATTGATATAAAATTAGGTGAAGCGATCTAAAATTAGTTAAACTAAATAATGTAAATAAGGATATGGAGAATAGTAGCGAGAAGAATTAACTAAATGTTAGAAGTTGAAATTAACCAGCTAAATAAATAAAAGTTTTTTTTTTTTTTTTGAAAGAGCAAAATGGGTTACTGAGATGAATCAAGCTTACTTTGATGTTGAATTGCCTCGAGTTGATCTTGATAAATTGATGAGAGATGAACAAGTCCCTTTCTTGCAATTTATCTTGTATCGGATCTGGAATTCAGTCTTGCACTAGATCCCAGGTGCCTTGTAAGAGATGTGCTGCGAAGAACCTTGGACTTGATACAATCTTGCATTGTATCCTAATGCAAATGTAGCCCACCAATTACTCTTTTCTTTATTTCTGTTTTTATAGTCTTTTTTATGGCTACAAGAACAAAACTTCTTTTGTTCAACTGAAGCTAATTAAGTTTGATCACAATTTAGGACTTGGTACACTTTCTCGAGTGTTATGGGATTCAAAATTTGTCCAGATTTCTTGTTTGCATTACCTTTATTTAACTATTGATCTTTTATCCATGGTTATTATCTTCATCATCTTTCCTTGTAAAATTATAGAGATGCCTGATGCTCAAGTTCTCTGTCAATTTTAGTGTTGCCCAATGCTCAAATTCTCCTTTATGAGATTTCGAAGTTGCATTTCATACATTCAGTATTTTCTTTTTTCATTAATTGACACTCTCAAATATCTTGTCCATTCGATGGGCATCTTTAAATTTCAAAATTTGTAATAACGTAGTTCACTAAACTTTGCTTAGATTAGGTAAAATTTTCCAGGCTTCAATGTGGACATTTTTACCTATATCTTCATTACTTTAAAGTTCTTGACCTTCCTCTATCTGATATAAGAGACAATGACTTGTGATCTCTATCTAACCCCCAAACCAAATCCTATGTCGGATATCTGATAATGATTTTTCAAGTGATATTTTTTTTGTCTTTCTCTTTCTTGAGTTTTTTTTAATCTTAAGCAAAACTACCTTTTAATTTTTCATCTCATATACATTTAGTGCTATCTAATTCTCTACTTTCTATATTAAACAATCTGGTTGTATCTCCTCCCTATTCTTAGTTTCCAACATGCTCTGGAAATTATCATTGGTTTATATTTGCTTCAAAATAGAGTGCAATCAAATAGTTTATCGGCTGATTTAATCAAAACCACATGTGGCTTATGCATCTGTTGTATTTATCTGACTACTTATTTTCTAGTTAGGGCATTTCTCCCAGCATTTGCTTTTGAATCTGACAAAAAAATGTTTGAGTTTTGAAGGTTGGAGGTTCTGCTGGTACAGTTTTTGCCTGGGATCTTCGATATCCACAGCAACCAATTCTTCTGTCTGGGGTAGGTGGACCAGAACTGCTCTCGGATATCGATGAAGTTTGGGAAGTTCAGTATGATAGTCACACTCTCTCTTCAAGTGTTAACTCAGCTGCATCTGCCAAACTATTACCTGTCATGATGTGTTCAGAAGAAGGAATCCTTGCTGTTCTTGAACAAGGTTTGCTTCCTCTTACTATTTCACTTTTTTTGTACTGTTAAATTTAACTGACTACTTATTCCAAATGTTCAAGCTATATATTCATATATTTATATTCTCAACAATCCTTCCACATATTGGTGACAAACTGGACTAAATTCTAACAGGTTGTTAGGAAATAGATCTTTATGTTCACTTCTATTCTCAACGCTGTGGATAAGAGAATGTTATATCCTTAAGTTTAGCCTTGAACATCGTGGTCCATCCAAAACATTCGAAACACTTCCCAGTAAAATAAACAAAGCAGAGAAAATATGCCATTGCATGGTCAGTAGGGTAAAATACTGCTTCTAAACAAAAAGGAATTAGGAGTTCCATTAGCTCATATGGCCATGACGACTGTAATATCAACATCATAATAAATGGTATTGAAGCAAGGCTAGTCAGATGATTGAGGCTATGGGTTCAGATGATTTTAGCCTGGGCAAGGGCGACATCACATACCCCTGTAAGTGCAGATGATTTTAGCTCCCTAGAAACTTGTGAGATAGTTGCATCGGTCAAGGCTTTAGATAGGTTGGGCTTAACCATTTAGGATGAGTTGCTCACGCCTAAGGGTTCACTTTTCTTGTCCGGGTACGCAAATGATGTCTTTCTTTTCATTCTTTGATCTAACTAGTATTACTCTTTATGTTCTATGTTGAGCTCATCTTTAAAAATTGCTTGGTGGTTAAAGCATTCTCTATGGCCCAGGCTTCTGTATGCATGTTTAAGAAAGTAAAGAATCTATCGTATCTCTGAAAGTTTTGCGTCTGTCTTTAGGGGACGGTCCTATTTCCTGTGTATGCGAATTGCAATTCGTTTTAAAATAAAAAATAAAAAAATCCTGTTGTTTACCTCTATTAGTGGAACATATGCATTGTTTGAAATAAAACCATCTTAATTAAAATGCATTTACCTTGAACACTGTTATTGTTTTCTTGTTTTCAAAGAACTGTTGAAAGGTCTATATACTTCGTGTCACAGGTGAAGAACCAAAAAGATTGCTACAGGAGTACTGCGCCATCAATTCCTTTGATATCGATCCCCAAAACCCATCAGTAAGTTCGAGATAATTGATCACCTGCTAGCCTTTCGCGCCCACTTGCTCCATCTTACAATCAGATTTTCAATTCCTTCCATTTGACTTGTTCCTACAGGACGTTGTTTGTGCACTGGAGTGGGAAGCCGTTGGCATCTTGATGCGCCCCAAAGCCGGAAACTACTTATCGAGTTTCGGTAGACTCCCACCTTCGTTTCATTAACAGACTTCCCGATATGCTTGGGTCGAACACTATCCTTATACTTACTACAAGTTTGCAAGGGCAATGAATTTGAAAGAAGTGTTGGATGCTGATGTTTTTTCTAATTACATTTCATAATGTAGAATATTCGACCGCAAATACTCGGAATGAAGACTGTTTGGCAATGATTTTTATAATTTAGAAAATTTTCCTACAAGTTTCCTTTGGCTCATGTGTAGGGATTGAATGCTAAATAATGTAAGAAAATAATTTTCATGCATTGGTTACATTAATCTAATTGTTGTGGATATTAGAAATAACCAAAAGAATGTGTAGAAGAACAAGAAGATCTGAGGTTTCAATCTTGCTGCTCAACTTTCAAGTGAATTAGTTTGCCTCTTAAATTTTGCATTTAAATTTCATCATAAAATTTTGATTCATGGGTAATCTCTAATCCGAATAAACACAATGTTTGGCTGCAAGCTCGGCCATAAAGTCCCTCTTATTATTGGAGCGAACACTCATATAATTATCAACTGCGCCAATCTGCTGAGACAATCCCTCTCATTGTTACATTCATGGTTGGTCTCGTGTGGTTGTCGATGCATTTACAACAACCACCCCTAGGATCGTCATATTTTACATATATTAGCAAACAATGAGTAGCAAATTATTTGCTAAACTCCCCTCTAATTGTTACATTTGCGATCAATCCCGTGTGGCTGTTCATGCGTTTGCAATATCCATTAGAATTGTAGTAGGAGCAATAGTTAGAAACCTAAAGCATTTGTATATTTTTCACTTCAAAAATAAAATAAATAACTGTTGCATGAAACTCTCGTTAATGCAGATCTAGAGGAAGAGTCTATTATACACAATCATCTCTTACATTGTAAGAGACTCTTTCTGCAATTTAAAGCCGTGACTTTCACTTCACGTACAGCAATTTTACCATTGCATCTAGACTCATCTTCCTTACTACATGATCATTGGTACATTTGCAATGTCGTAAATTATCATCAAAGTAGTAGGTTGCGATTCAAGTGACCGAGCACACCGAATGACTTAAAAAAAACATTAAAAAGTTAAAAACATGTGTAATTTCACTTTAAACAAAATCAACCAAAAACTAAAAGAAAACAGGAAGTGATATTATTCACAAACTAATAGCTTTAGGAAGTTCTTTCAGCTACAACCAAAGTGCAAAGCTATTATCCATAATATGTACATCATCACCCTTAAGCGAAAGAGAATTCTATGTTATGTACAATTTTGATCTTCCTTCATTTCTGCCAGCTGCAAGATCAGGAAGCCGAATGAATGGTGTCAGGTAGCATCGCAATCGTCACTATGGCGTATTCACAACCGACGGGAAGATTGTAAGGATTCGATGCAGCAGTCAGTCCAAGCAACCGACGGCTACTGGTTTCGCTGTTGTTTGAAGCCTCTAGCTGATCTCCGCGCTGACTCCTGGGCGACACCAATTGTCGTACGACTTGTCGCTCGATGTGCACTATCTGTCCAATTATGTAAATTGGACTAACTGAATGTTGTTCTTTGAACAGAGCTACACACTCTTCAGAGAGGTAGTGCTTTGGGCAGTTTCGGTTGATCGCCTCGTAGTGTCCAGCGGAGTTCAAGACAAAGGCGGCGAGCTCATGAACCTCGAAACGAACAAAAGCGATTTTTTCCTTGTTTGCCTATAAGTAAACAGTCGAAAAGAAATATTAGATACCATAACTTATGCTACAAGACCAAATCATAAAGAGTCGGCAAACGCTAATGTTACTCATTTTAGGCTTCCGAGAACACACTAAATCGAAAACAACCTTACCGATTTATGTTTTTGTCCAAAAGAAAAGAAATGCAGCAGTATATTTCTCAGAATGGTAGGTCTATCAGACCGTAACAAAATGCTATAAAAAAATTCAGAAGATTTTTCGACCGACCTGTTTCTCTAGTTGATGTTTACTGTATAAGCTTTTAAGTTGCTCGTTCTTCTCTTCGAGTTCCCTTGCAAGATTCCCACGTGCAACTTCTGCCCTTGAACAGCGCTCAGAGAGCTCAGCGCGATGGCGAGACAAAAAGGTCACCTTGTCGGCAAAGACCTTTATACATGCTTGGAACTCCCTGGTAACATCATCTTCATCCTCACTGAGAGAACTGGAAAATTGAAAAGAAGAATAAGATACGAGTTAGCAGATAGAACAAATTAGTCATCTTGAGAAAAAGAATTTACTTTTACTAATCCCGGTCCCATCGAACATAGACCAACGAAAGAATTCAAACAACAAAGATTCGAAGTAGAATTCATTACAGGAAAATGATCTTATAAATGACAAGTTCAACTCAGATAGGAAAAGAATTCCCGAAAAGGATTCTTTCGGTAGTGGTATTTAAACTTTAAATGTGATGGGAGAAGAAAGCTTTCAATGGATACCTGCCAAGAGACTGAGCCAAAGAACATAATGAGTCTCCGAAATTGGCAACTGTACCAGGAGCAGTAACACAGCTGCGAAATCGTTCAAAGAAACTATGCATCTTAACAGCTTTTGAACGCAGAGCGTTGTACTCTGAGGCCCTTCTGTCCGCCGCACACAAGTTCGTGCGGGCATCCTCCCTTGCTTCATGCAGGCAATTCTCCAAATGGACACAGTTCATCTTGCAGCGAGCAAAATTTAAAATTTCGTAAGATGTATTAACTATGAAACTAAAAAATGGATGCATATTTCATATAAATAATGTTTTCATCACGACAATGAAAAGAAACAACATGATACGAGTAAATATTTCAAGAAAATCAGTATCATATTCCAGCATCTATAACATGTCACAGAAATCCAGGACGAGCATGTGTAAAGGTCTCTGATTTACATTCTTTTTTCAAACACCCCTCTGGTTTTTATTAAGTGAACTGATTATATTGGCTCAAGGTTTAAAAAAGCATATACTAGCAGTACGAACCACTGCATAAACTATATGAAGAATATCAAGAAATATTTGTATTGATAAAGAGAACTAACGTGTATTACAAAGTTTATTATTTGATACGCTGAATTTCCACTTCCACAAAATAAAATGTCAATCATTAGAAGTAAAACACTTGAATTATAACAATTAATATTAATCTAAAGTGCATATCGCTTGTGAAACAAATGATTAAATAAACACTTAAAGAGTTAGAATCTACCAAATAAGGTAACTTAGGATTTTAAGGTTAATTTGGTTAAATCTAAATCGGTTGAATGAACCAGATCGGATTTTTATTTTTCAATTTTACATGTCAAACATATAGATCATGCCGCCATATGTAGTAGCTATTCTGCAGGCCCCTTCCAAATCATTTGAAGAACTATAATTCGGTTGAAGCCAAACATGTGGATTGATGTAATTATAACTTTAAGTTAGTTTTAATCAGAGACATTAGGACTTGAACAAACATCTGGTGCCATGTTTGAATAATTAAGTAACAACTTTAGTCGATCCTATTTTACCACATGCTGTTTTAATATATATGCCTGTGGAAAGTCATTAACCTATTATTATATTGCATAACCATAATACTGCATGTATATTAATTTAGGAATTAAATTTTCTGAACACAAACAAACAGAAAGCTCAAAAGACAAATGGAGAATTTACGCGAGATCAGTACAAAAACCTACTGGGATTTGTTGGATAGCTTCAATAATAAGGTATCAGTCTACAGGATGTGGAGAACTGAGAGAATACATGACTATGCTATAAACAGTGTAGATGCGAGCAACTTATCATAGCTCAAGGAGATTCATGTCTCTCAATATAAATATTATTGCGTAGATACATAACACATATGTAGGCACTATATATTCAGATGAAATTATCAACTATTTGAGAAACTAACCTGTGACTCATCAAGTAGGCTTCGATTCATCTCCAGTTCTTTCTTGAGGGAGCCGACCTCCTCCATAGTTGCTTTGAGCTTGTTTTCCAATTCATCACACTTCTTTGACTTGTCCGCCAGGGCGTCTTGTAGGCCTATCACAAGGTCGTCTCTATTTTTGGACTCCAAAAGTGGCTTATCAGAAGTTTCACAAGGTAAAATGTTCTCAGCAGTTCCAGCACCAATACTTGATGAATCCTTTGTCATGGTCAACTGAGATGTCATCATTTTCACTGCATCAACAAGAGTGTCAACCTTGCCTTCATCCCGACGTTGCTCTAGCATTGAAGCATCCATTAAATTGTGTGTAGAGTTGATAGCGTGCAAATTAAGTGTGCCAGAAAGATCGCTCATATTCTCATCTCCACCTTCAGCTACTTTACTTGCTTGTCCATAAACATGATCCATCTTAGGATCCAACAAACCTGAAGTGCTAGATAATTCATCTATCGTCATGGTTGACGTGTAAGGTATGTGAGCATCGCCTTCTCCAAAAACACCAAATTTACGAGTATCGTTCTTGACACTGGACATATCAGAATCTGAAACATCTTTACCTGCAAGTTTTTGCCCGTGCAAATACTGATCTGACAATCCCTGCTCAAGCTCTTTGATCCTTTTTTCGTAAGACAAGCATTGCTCTTGCTTCATATTTAGCATAGACTGAAGATGATTGGCAAAGTCATCCTTCAATTTAAGCGCCTCAACTGTCTTCTCCTTCAGATTTTTCAACATATCATCCTTTGTGAATTCGTTTGAGTCATATCCAGTATCAGCATTGAGTGCACAGATCATAGCAATTGCTGAAGCAAGTTCAGCTTTCAATTGTGCATTCTCAACTTCCAGCCTACTAGTTCCAGCAATATCCACAGATTCACAACCGTCAAGAAAATGAACCTTCTCACCACTCTGTAAAGAAATTTCTTCGGATTTAGTGATATCACTGCTGCTACATGCAGCAGAGAAATATTTCTCTTGTGCATGCTTCTCAGACATAGAGATCAATCCTCCTAACGACACTGGTGCAAAACGATCTACATCTACCATGTCAATCTCCAGCAAGTTTCCATCAAAAGGTGTTATGTGAACATCACACTGACTCGGAGAATCAAACAATCCCATAGTAGCTAATAAGTCATTTGGTATGTATTTACTCCAAGTTTTAAGGAAAGACTCCCGTCGTCTAATCTCAGCTTCCCTCTCTGTTGCAAGCTTTTCAGCCAGTTGTCCACCCAGGCCCATGTACAACTTCAAAGAAGATTTCCTTCTTACAATCTCGGCAAGGCAAGCTCTATATGCTTGTCCTACACCGTTGACAATTTTTACATTTTCAAACTCCCGGTCTTGATGCCCCATGACTTCTTGATACGCATGAAGTTCGTTGATCGTGTCTTTTATGTTGAATTGAACAGACTTAACCTTCTGCATACTGAGATGGACCAACAAATTCATGTCATTTTTCTTTAACTTGCACTTATCGAGTAACTTTGACATGACATGATCATAATTCTGCATATTTGGAAGGTGATTTTTTTCATGCACATCGTATATTCGACCGAGAGCTGACACAGCATCATGAGGCCGAAGTGAGGAAGAAAGTGGCAGATTGGAATCATCCACAAGTTGCTTGGCAATTTCAACATCCTTACTGCAAAAGAAACATAAAATCAAACATTACATCCAAACAAGCATTCAAGAAAATAGTTAAAATGAATTCCTGAAAGCAAAAAGTCACTCCATCAATGGAAATTAGAAACTAAAATGTATTGACAAAATAACTGACAACTTAGCAAGTCCTCCAATGACTGCTCAGTGTACTGACTGTATTCAAATAACATAATATCCATTCACACTCGCCCCTCTTCCAATAAAGATTCTGCTTATGCAAATGACCTAGTTAAGTGATCAAAGTACCACTATTATTCATAAAGCTAAAAATGAGGTGGAACAAAAAGTAAAACCCGTCTCAGCCAGGATTAGTTATTAGGGTAATATTTTCTGAAGCTTGAAGTAAAGGCAGAAATTAAGTAGTGGGTTTCAAAGACATCTCTAGTGGGCATTCAAAGTTACTACAAAGGTTCACAGGATGGAGTAGGATGACTATGGGCAACTAGAACTCTGCTTATAGATATTAGGATGAAATAACAAAAACTGTCTTTCTTTCAGAAAGTATCTTATTGAGGAACATGTCTAGGCAATCATAAAGATTACTTAGTTCAAAATGAACATCTAGAAGTCCATCTTAAGCAGAACACAGTCTACAGCCTAACCAAACATCCCTTTAAGGAATGGGAAAAGCTGAATAATATAGTTTGATTAATATTATCATGATTCATGAGATAGTTTAATGAAAGACATAAATGATAAAGAACCTGATTCTGCCAATGTATCGCCTGATTAGGTTGGTTATACTATCACTGTTGTTCTTTATGCTACAGAAAGGTGGAATGAGGAGGCAAACTTATCTTGGTGCAGAGAAATCTTACAGCAATTTTATCTGACACATAGGAGAAAAGCAAACGTGAAGTTGTGAGGTTCAGTGAACCCTGGATGATTTGGACAATCACAATTTCTGCATAGGTTCATTAAATCAAGTAAAATACAATTGGGCTATCTAAAACACAGCTTATATTAATGTGAGAGGGAGGAACAATCACTTGTCTGAGAAACCGGTCTTATAAAGTCCTAATATCTAATCACAACAACCAGAAACTTCAAAAGTTAAATTGAATTGCTAAATATGAATGCTAGTCCATACTTAAGCAGATCAAATTCCAACAACTAGGCAGAGTTTTTCAATAAGAAGAGTGGGATGAGGTTATGACAATAATAAGGAAATGGTTGGATGTTCAGATAAAAAGGAGCATCTGAAATATCAATGTATGCTCATTAGACTAATTTAAAAGAATGTGGAATGACTAATTATGCTTTATAGGTTAAAAAGTGTTGAGCAGTTAAGAAATGAACGTAAGATCTACCAATGGTGAGATTGTTGAGATGAATATTAGGTTTGCTAGGAAAGACAAAATAGTATAAGTTAATATTCACAAGTAGTTGCTAGGAAAGATGAGATAAAATATGTTAGTATTCACAACTACTTGATCGTAACTTGATAAACTAGAGATGCAGAATTAGTGGAAGTAAGCAAATATGGTACAATAACATTGAAAGATGGATACTTTCATAGTAACACAAAATTATCAATTAAATTCTGATGTAGGGGTATATGAAGACCAAAGAAAATATTCTTAACATCAGTAAAAGTGATTCAATTATCTTGAGCACTGTTAGTAGCATAATCTCACATAGGGATCAATCGAGGGTAAGACTCATTTAGCTAATGGTAAATAGTTGGGACACATGAATTCTTGTTTATTGTTTTACTCTCAAGAGAGAAAAGAGAACATTCAGATCCACATATCACTTATTCTAGGCGATCTTCTTAAGATAAGAGCAATAGGTATTCTACACACGAAATTAGATACCCTAATAAGTCATTGATAGGCGTCATCGTTGCCAAGATGTGAGAGATGTAGCTCCTTAGGGTTGGCTACATAGATTTTATCCGTCCATTTAAGAGTGCAAGATTATATCACAAGTAATATTCAAATAAATAAAATAATTGTTTATTCCATTAAATAGATTTATCTTTGGCCACCCTATACCTATTACACCTTCAACTATAACTGATTCACTTCAATCTATTGGATTAGTTGGATGTTGCAGTAGCAGAAAATGGTATCATATGAACAGAAATCTAACCTCAGTGACTGCATTATGGTTTTCTGATCATTAAGAATCTTCTGATGGTTTTTTATCACATTTTCCAACTCTCCCCAACTAGCTGAGCTAATAGATGAGATTAAATTCTCCAACCTTCTTTTCAGCTCCATAAAACTCATTTTCAACTGTGAAACTTGATTTTCAAACTGCCGGTGAGGACGCAAGCAACTATCCATGCACTTTCTTAGGTCATCCTCCTTCACAAGATCAAGCAAGCACCTGCGGTTTTTAGATTGCAATCTCGGATGGAGCCTCAAGGACCGAAGCTTTTCCACATCCCTTTCGAAGTTGGTGAGGAGGTCAGAGTGGCTCTTGTGCTGCTGGGCAAAGCTCCTAATGAATTCTGTATATCTCTGGTGCAGCTTCTTAAATGTGTGTTCAAGATTGCCGCGAGCAGTGTCCAGTGCCCTCCCCTGAACCTGCTGCTCCCTCAGAAGTCTTTTGCACAACTCCAACTTCGCCTGAGAGCAGCCATACAATGCATTGGCGAACTGGAAATGATAGCGGAACTGGCGCTCGTAGGAAACTAAAGCCTTCAGGGCCGGGTCAAGCGCATTGTCCAAAGGGTGCGAATCATTGGCCGGAGAAGGCGGTGGGGGGACGGCCGGCTTGGGAACTTCGATAGCTTCCAGGGGCGGCCTGGGGGAGTCATCGTGAAGCCGAGCCTTGTTGTAGAGAAAGACCTCACGGTCGTCCTGGGGGAGCTTGTAGTACGACAACGTCTGCTGCGCATCCAGCGAGGTGTTACGGCACAGCAGGAGCTGATCGGCCAAGGCGACGCCGCAGTGGACCTCGATGGACCGCTGGATGGCCTCGACGGGGGTGGAGCCGTCGCACTCGAACTCCAAGCTGTGACCGTTCTCCGCGACGTGAACCAGGAGCTTCTTCCCGAGGACGACGTCCTCGGCGGTGGTGGTCGACGTCACCATCGACCCGGAGCTCATCTTCCCCACCCCTCCCCTTAATCGAAGCCCTAGCCACCAAAAATCCAACCTTTACCAATCAAACCAGCAAAAGAATAAAACCACTTTCCCCCTTCAAATCCCCCAATTCAACACAACCCTCACTGCAAAATTCATGAAAAATAATTCTCAAAACGGCTAAATTGAGCCAATCCGGAAGCCGACAAGGTGCGAATTCGCGTGCGACAATAAATACCGATCGGAACTCGGAAGCGACGAGTAAACAAAATCAAAGCGATTTTTCCGAGACAGATGAATCCCGAACACCGGGGAGAATTCGATGAAACCAAATCAGCCAGCAAATGCAACGATCACGAGCCGTCACAATCTCTCCCTCTCTCCCTCTCTCCCCGCGGGGGGATTTGCTTGCTGGGCTGGATAAAGAAACACGGTAGTTTGTGAGGGGAAGAAAGCGCAATAAAACACCCGCATAAACAATTATTATTGGCGATTATTATCACAAAATTTACAGCTTAATTAATATTCTTTGCCTTTTTTGACTCTCTTTCTTTGGAATTGGAAGAAACAAAGCTTGTGAGGAAAGCAATTCCAGTTTCCAAATAAAGAAAAAAAACAATTCCAATTACAATTCCTAGCAAATGAAAAATAATGGCATTGTTAGACTAACTAATTAACTAACTAACAATTAGGTTTAAACTATTTCTTAATTTAGTTTCAGGAAGATTATTAAAAAACAATTTTTATTATAATCCCATCGGTCTATCTTGGAAAAAAAACAAATCAAAAAAGACGCCCATCAATTACATTTTCATTATATAAACAACCTGATTCCAATTTAAGTCAAATAAGCATCTTATTTAACTTGAATTATCCAAAATATCTTTACATTTTCATATAGAAGTTAGTTATTAGCTTCTATAATGTGTAAAAGCTAGCAACTATCTTCTATATTAGTGATTTTATATCATTTTAATTTTGCTTATCTACGTTATAATTTAATAAAAACATGTCAACGAGCAATACAATCGATGAGGACTCCATGACACTCATTTTATATTTTTAATGAACATTGTCTGATCAGATCATTAGTGTAAAAACTAACATGTAATTGTAGAAGTTAGCATGTAGTTTCTACACCGTGTAGAAGCTAGTTACTAGCTTCTACAATGTGTAGATGTTAGTTATTAGTTTATACAACAATGATTTTATATCATTTTAACTTCTGTGAGGGGTAACTTAATTAAAATAATATTTTAACGAGCAAAACAATCGATGGGAACTCTATAACATATATTAATTTCAAATGAATTTCAAATAAACATTATCTAATCATGATTTTTCACGTAAAAAGTAATATATAGCTTCCACATGACTGAGTGATTAGATAATGCAAAGGCATTTTAGATAGTTCATGTTAAATGGGATGTCTATTTGACTTTAATTGAAAATGAGTAGCGTTGTAAATAAGCTAATCTGAGGGGAGCCAAATTTTGGGGTGTTCAAGTTTTTTTGATAAGGTAACCGAACCTAACCAAACCAAGTTTAAAATGAACTAAAATTATTGTCACGCAAAAGAGGGGCAATTCTCAATCTCTAACGCGGAAGAGGAGGAAGAGAGAAAGAGATCATGTGGAGTAATGAAACAAAGATGCACAAGAGAGAAAACACACGGAAGAAGAAGAGGGAGAAGAAAAAGGAGATGAGCTACTGAGGTTTGGCGACATGCCTACTTCACAAAATGGTCGAAAAGCTTTATTAGAATTCTCTCTACACAAGAGAATACACATTATTCTTTTGATGTCCTACAATAGATTTATAATGACTCCTATAAATAATGCCTAAATCTAGACCCTGTAAAACGATAACAGAATTTTGTTATAAAAAAATGTAACAGAATTCTATTATGAAAAATCATAACAGATTTTTCTTTTGTGAGGATATGCCACCAGCCAACAGTCTCCACCTTGGTGAATATTCACCCCCTTCGAACAACACAAGTATCTGAGCAAAAACTTCACTTGGAAGTCTAGGTTTATGCTTCCTTCTTCTATCATCTAGAGACATGGATTAAGTTCAAACAATGCTTGAACTTTTCTGCGGTCACTAACTTTGTCAATATGTCTGCAACATTGTTTGTAGTATGAACCTTCTCAAGTTGAATTTCCTCGGAAGTAATCAGCTCTCTAATCTTGTGAAGCCTCACATCAATGTGCTTGATTTTCGCATGATACACTTGATTCTTCACTAAATAGATAGCACTCTGACTATCACATAATAACTTAACTCCACCTTGTTGAACGCTCAGTTTTCTGACCAACCTTATAAGCCATAAAGCTTCCTTTGCTGCTTCAACTGCTGCTATATACTCCAACTCTGTAGTAGACAATACAACAATAGATTGTATCATAAACTTTCAACAGATAGGTCCTCTTATCATAGTGAACACGTATAATGTAGTAGACCTCTTATCATCTAAATCTCCTACATAGTTTACGTCGACATACCCAGCAACAAAAAGATCTTTTGGTTGTCTACTAAACATGCATGATGTCATAATCAGTTGTATTTCTCAAGTATATGAAAATCCACTTCACTACATCCTAATGTGGTCGACCAGGATTTAAGAGAAATTTGCTCACCATACTAACTGCTTGCTCAAAATCTGATCTTGTACAAACCATGACATACATCAGACAACCAACTGCACTAGCATAAGGAACCTTTGACATCTCTTGAATCTCCTCATCTGTCTTTGAGCACTATGTACTAGATGACTTGAAGTAATGCGTAGGGGTGTGCTCACCGACTTTACAGTCTTCATGTTGAACTTATCCAACACCTTCTCCACATAGCCACGTTGAGACAACCATAATCTTCTTGCAACTCTATCCCTATGAATCTTGATCGTAAGAATTTTCTTGGCCTCGGCCAAATCTTTCATGTCAAATTCCTCTCAGCAACCTCTTCAATTTGTCGACATCTTTTATCTTATTTGCAACAATAAGCATGCCATCCATGTATAAAAGTAAAAAAACCAGTGATTCATCTTCAAGAATCTTCAC
Source organism: Kaempferia parviflora (assembly GCA_037177295.1). Taxonomy (NCBI): domain Eukaryota; kingdom Viridiplantae; phylum Streptophyta; class Magnoliopsida; order Zingiberales; family Zingiberaceae; genus Kaempferia; species Kaempferia parviflora. The sequence goes on along the minus strand of JBAMIE010000016.1, from coordinate 8,887,468 downwards.
ATATATGCAACAATCACACACATATCCTATATCCATTTTGAATCATGTATGAATGAAAATACTTGAACCATTTCCTAGGAGATTGTTTCAATCGATAGAGCGATTTCTTCAACTCGCAAACTAGTTACTCTTGCCAAGGCTGACTAAATCTCTCAGGTTATGATATAAAAATCTGCTCCTCCAAATTACCATGAAGAAATATTGTCTTCACTGTAGGATCGTAGGCACAGTGAGGGGGAAGGGGAGGGGTGAAATGATTTTTAAAAACATTTCTTTATCAAACTTTTAAAAGCAAAGTGTGCAGCAGAATTAAAAACAGTAAAGCAAAATAGAAATGGAAAAATGAAAACAACAACAAGGTCAATTTTACTTTGTTCGGAGTCTTTGACTACTCTAACTCTAAGATCGAGGCCTCTTGGACCTATCAATGGGTAATCTACTAAAATTCTCTACTGGTAAACTCCCAGTAGAGTAATCGAATACCAAGAACGAGAATAAGGAAAGTGTAATAGACCTATACTTCCTTAACAATAAAGTAAATGACTTTTAAAGTGAACATTATCAACACAAGGATGTCGAAGTAGAAGTGCTTGTGTGTTGGTGTTGGTTTTCCGGCAGTGGTTAGATGTAGTTGAGTAGTAGTACGACAACAACACATTAGTTTGTACAAAGTCAAGGCAACCAAACAATCGAGGAAGTGCATAGAAGATTAATGAGTTAGCCTTTGTTAAAAGCCCTCTTTTAAATAGTGTTGGAGGCACCTTCAAAGGTCCAGGGCACAACACTTTGTTGGTGCAGTTTGCACTAATAGTCAAACTCGTGTTTTGATGAATAATAAATAGGTTAAAGTTAGACTCTGTGTGAGCTAACCAGTCTGTGAAGCTTGCAGGTGAAAAAGTCTGGAGGTTCGAATTCGACACATCGGGATGTCCTACTCCCAGTGTAGCAATCCGGGATGTTCAACTTCTGGTGTAGCGATCCGGGATGTTTGATTCCCGGTGTGATGATCCGGGATATTCGACTCCCGGTGTAGCGGTCCGGGATGTTCAATTCCCGACGTTGATGATCTAGGATATCCGATTTCTACTGTGGCGATCCAGGATGTCCGATTCCTGGTGTAACGATCCGAATGTTCGATTCTGGTGTCAGAATTCCGGATGTCCAATTCCAGAAGGTAAGTAAGGTAAGTCACTGGAGGAGAGTGACTGGTGAGGATGCGTTCCTGTTGGATGGAACAGTAGACGTCGGACTAGCTTAGAACCATTTTAGGAATCTAAGCTAAGTACCTTGACTAGGTTTTGTTCCTTGAGGGATGAAGCCTAATTAATATTACCCTTATATTATTGTGTTAACTCCTTTTTGCAGGGTAGATAGCTTCTATGCCCCTAATACTGTTTTGTAGGTCAAAAGGGCAGTTTTAACTTCGGATGAATAGTGCTAGAGGCGCCTCCCGAGGGAGTCTGCCATGGGTTGGAGGCGCCTGGCAGAAGGTGCCTATAGAGCCTCTGAAGGCGCATAGCGGAGGTGCCTTCCAAGGGCTGAAGGTGCCTTCCAAGGGTTGAAGGCGCCTTCCAGGTGATAAGAGGCGAAGAAGTCAGCTTTATCCTCTCTGTGTCAATGGATGCGCTGGAGGCGCCTTCAACGCTCCATAAAAGAGCATTTCGGCCACAACTTTGTAAGACAAGCTCTTGCACGCTCTACTACTTCCTGGTGCTCCGGATCCTTGCTATTACTGCCGTGCTGCCGCTCCGAACCTCCGACCGCTGCAGACAGCCCGACGCCAACTCCCGAGCTCATCCACAATCACAGTTCGGAGTTGGTAACTTTTATTTAGCAATCTGTACTTAATTATTTTACAAGAGAAGTGTAGCATGTTATACTGCTCTACTTTTGTATTCGATTCACTCTTCCGAAGTTACCGAAAGAAGTTTTTAGTGTATTGCCCAACGATATGGTCCGGAGGACCGTGTGCCTTCGAATATGAGTCGTTCAAGGCTTCGAATGAAATAAATTTTCCGTGTACTTCTTTATTTCCGCTGCATTTTCTTCGATAAATTTTCATGATCGATATTCACACCCCCCTTTATCGAATTCCAACGATCCCACACAGTTAATCTGATTCGCAACCTCCAGTCTTTATCCGCACGAGGGTGCCTCCAATGGCTCCGAGGTGCCTCTAATTCACTCTAGGGTGCTTCCAATTCGCTGCAGGCACCTCCAATGAGATTCAGGGTGCCTCCCCTTAGCGAAACGTTATCCTTAAATCTTATCAGGACAAGAATGCCTCTGCCCTGTCTAGGAGGCCATCTCGCTCTAGGCACCTCCCCGCAGCTCCGAAATGCCTCGAGCACTGTTCATCGAAGGCTCACTTATGTATTTTAGCTCTTGCAAAATACGTTAGTCCAAACAACAAAGATACATTGTAAAATAGAGTTAATATAATATAAATTAGTCATGGTCTCAACTTAGATTTCCAAAATAGATCTTACTAGATCACTCTTCTCTAATGCTTACCTTACTTACCATTGTAGACTTACTTGACTCTTGACCCACCAAGACTTCATGTCAGATGTCCCATCTGGACTTCATCCAATTGTCAGGTCCCGCAGATCCAACTGAACTTCTTGCTAGATATTAACCTATCTGGTCTTCCTGTGCTAGTTATCAGGTCCTCCAGACCTAATTGGATTTCGACCTCGTATTAGGTTCCATCAAGTCTTTCAGTCCTGCACACTTGGTAAACAACAATATCTAACTTTAATTCATTTGTCATTCATCAAAATCTGAGTTTGACCATTGATGCTAACTGCACCAACACTCAAATCAATTTGCTCAACTATAAATCGTGATGTGCCACCAAAGCCAACACTGCTCTGATTGTGTATGTCTTACCACTAGAGAGAAAATCTCATCATAGTCAACCCCCTTTCTCTATGAGTATCCCTTTGTTTCCAAATGAGCCTTAAACTTTACTTCTCCTCCCTCTGACATTTATTCCTTCTTCTTGAATATTCATTTGCACCTTATAGCTCGTTTTCTCTCAGGAAGTTCCACTAGATCCCACGTTTTGTTCTTATACAACGACTCCATCTCCTCCGCCATAGTATTCATCCACTTGTCCTTTTCAGAGCAGTGTACTGCCTCTTGAAAAGATGTAGGATCTCTACTATTGGTGATGAGTGTATAAGACACCAAGTCCTCGAATCTGTATATGATGGGTTATTTTACGACTCGTCTTGTTCTGCCACCAGCTATAGTGCGATGTATGGGATCAATGTGCACGTGAGAAGGGGAGGGGTGAATCATGTGATTTTGAAAACTTAATTTTTGTCAGTTTTGAAAACTAGCGAGTATGCAGAAGAAAAATAGAAAAATAGGAATACAAGCGGTTTTACTTGGTTCAGAGCCTTTGGCGACTACTACTCCAAGACCCAGGTTTCATGTGTTGATGCAATCAATTTTTGATGTGTGTCAAATATGGTTTAAGTTATGTTTCATCTATGACTGATGTTGGCTCAAGACTGTGCAGGACTTAGAGTAACTCATCCAGGGGCTCTGTCAATGAGTCGGTGAAGGATGACACATCCGAGGGACCGCAGGACGTGGAAGCACCGGAGTGGAGCCGAGGAAGCAGACTTCGAGGGCAAGTGAAGGATGGCATGGAGACGTGCCGTGGGCACGTATGCATCCGAGGGACGAGGCCAGAGGAAGGAGCTTCAGAGGGCAACTCCGTGAGATGAGTGAATGAGAGACTGTACTGTACCAGTCGCTTGATCAATGATCAGGCGACTGATCGCGAGAAATCAACCAAACAGAAAGATTGGTCGTTTGCTCCAGAAGGGAGCAGTCGCCTGGATCAGTCGCTTGGTCCTGGGACCAGGCGACTGATGGATAACCGTTGTCTATCCGTTGGGCGACTGTTGCTTGTTTGAAAGTGACGGTTGTGAGGAGACCAGTCACCTGGTCATAGGACCAGGCGACTGCTGCAGAGTAAGTTGAGCTTTTAAGCTCAACTCTCTCCTCTATTTAAAGGGAGGCTTTGCCCACGAATTGGGCTAATGCTCCCTTACTGTTTTGTGCCCTAAAGGTTAAATCTTCCTCTCATACTCATACTCTATTGTAAAGAGGAAGATACCTTGATTGTTAGAGGTTTGATCTCACCGAGAAGAGGTTGAGTTCTTATTAGAGAAGCTTCAACATGTGGATCCTTGGATTAGTCACCTCCTTGGAGGTGGATACCAAGTAAGTTCATTGTGTTAGCATTGTAATCTTTGTTTTAGTTTCCATTGTGCACTAACACGTAGGAACAAGACCCAAATCCGGCCATCCAAGGTCCAACAAGTAGTATCAGTGCTAGGAGCTCTTCAATTTAGACTAATCGCCAAGGAGAGCACATAGAAGAATGGCCGGATCAAATATCCACCCTCCAAAATTTGAAGGTGACTTCTCATAGTGGAAGAAGAGGATGGAGGTCTTCTTCGAGACGGATTTTGACGTAATGTTAATCATGGAAAATGGGTTCGAAATTCCCATGGAAGGAGATGAAGAAATGGAGAAATCAAGATGGAGCAACAGACAAAAAGAGGAATTCTTAGCAAATTCAAAAGTAATGCATTATCTTTTGAATGTCATTCCTCAACAAGAGATCACAAGAATAGGAAGCTACTCATGTACCAAGGATTTATGGGAGAAGCTCATTGAGCTACATGAAAGCACATCGGAGGCCAAGTTAGTAAAAAGAGATCTCCTACGCACTCAACTTGGAAATTTGAAGCTAGAAAAGGGGGAGAAGGTAACTTCATTACACGTAAAATTCAAAAATATTTTAAATGAGCTAACAAGTGTAGGTGAGAAGCTCTCCAACCGGGATGTCATCATGAAAGCGATCAATGCTTTTCCAAGAACCTCCACATGGACCTCAATTGTAGATTCATTCTACATATCGAAGGACTTGGAAAAGTACACATTGGAGGAGTTCTTCTCAACCATGGAGCTCCATGAGTCAAGGGTGGAAAACTTGGACAAGGAGACCCAAGGATCGAGAAGTATGACATTAATGGTGAACAAGGAAAAGGGCAAGAAGAAGAAGAAGGTCCAAGCTTCATCCTCATTGGAATCCGAAGATTCAAATGCTTCTATGGGTAGTGACCAAGAAGCATATATGGTAAGGAAAATGAGGAAAGCATTTAAGAAATTTTCCACTAACCATTCTAATGCTAGAAGGAGTTCAAGAGGCAAAAGTAGGACAAGGAGGATTATTTGCTACAATTGCCAAGGAGAGGGCCACATGAGAGACGATTGCCCACTCTTGAAGAAAAGAGAAGAAAAAGAGAAGAAAAAAAAAGGAGGAGGAGAAAAAGAAACCACAAGAAAAAGTGAAGAATTTGAGGGCTACATGGGATGACCCTTCATCATCCGAAGAGGAAGAACATCTAGTGGTCAACCTTGCCCTCATGGGAATTGACAACATATCCTCCTCTGAAGGTGAAGAAAAGAGCTCAAGTGAGGAAGAACAAGGAAGCTCAAGTGAAGGGGGACGATCCTCATCGGATTCGGATATATCAGTAAGTGAGGTATGCAACTTTCCCTCGCACATTTTGGTTCAAGAAATCAAAAAATTGAATGAGGATTTGTATCATGCAAAGAAGAAGTACAAAAATATGAAAAATGACATGTGTGTGCTTAAAGACAAATTAGATTTCATGTCTACTAGTTTGAATGAAAACATGCATGAAATTCCTAGCTCACATGATCCATGCTTTGAAAATGAAAATAAGGAGCTAAGGGAAAAGGTAGAGTATTTGACTAGAGCCCTTAGGAAATTTGAGATTGGCTCCAACACTTTAAATATGATTATTGGGAGCCAAAGGGATATCTTCAACAAAAGGGGTTTAGAGTATAGAGAGAAATCAAATGAAAAGGCCTATAATTGCCTTATTGCTAGGGGACAACCTAAGGTAAAGATAGTTGATAAATCATGGATCCCTAAGGAGTACTTGGCAAACCCAATTAGAAAGGGGGTTTATTGGGTGCCAAAATCAATCCTCAAGGGTTAGAGGACTTGAGGCGGAGGTCAACTAATCTAGACTTAATTCATATTTTATGATATTGGTTGACTTAGTATGATTGGGGGAAAATGTTGCATGTTTGGTTTTTGGGGGAGATGTAACTTAGCCTTGATAGAAAATGCATGTTTGTATGGCTAAGTATGAAATACCTTGCTTATTATTATCTCACACAAAATTGTATGTTTTGATGGTTATGATTGTTTAAGTGTGAGATAATTAGGATGATACAAAAGTAAATCACATATACTTATGACATCTTGATGATTTATGAATGTATCAATATTGATCATAGTCCAATTATGGGGAAAGCTTATGTTTAATTAATAGACATTTTGCCCATAGATCATAGTTAGAGATTTAAAATGTTTTGAAAAATATTTTAGTTGTTATTTACTGGGATTTCAAGTTTTCAAATTTATGCTTTGAAAAATAGTGTAGAAGGTTGATACAAAATGCAAGTTTTTGAACATTTCGAAGTTTGTATCAAACTTTCAAAATATGATGTATTCTTGTGAAACCATATTTTTCATGGGTAGATATGATTGAAACAAATATGTTTACAAAATTTCATGATTTTTCAAATTTTCTATTTTAGTGAATTTCTAAATTTTGGACAGAAAATCAGAATTGGTCATCTTACTGTACCAGTCGCCTGGTACAGGTACCAGGCGAGTGGTACTATGTTTTTTAAATTCTGAGTGGTTTTTAGAAAGTTTTAAACGCTATCTTGTAAGTTTAACTTAATACCATATTTTGTATGGATGAACCCCTATTTGATGTTGTCAAAAGGGGGAGAATGTTGGTGGTTTAAGTTAGACTTTATGATTTTATGACTTTATGTTTTTATGTTTTATGGGGAACATGAATATATGAGAAAATGAAAATTGAAATGTTAAACATGTGTTAAGGGGGAGCTTAGACCTAAGGAAGGTTTATGATATGCTTCACATGCTTAGTTACTTGACTTAAATTTTCATGCTTTATATTATCCTAACTTAAAAATATTTGCCACACATCAAAAAAGGGGGAGATTTTTGATGCAATCAGTTTTTGATGTGTGTTGAATACGGTTTAAGTTAGGTTTCATCTATGACTGATGTTGGCTCGAGACTGTGCAAGACTTAGAGTAACTCATCTAGGGGCTCCGTCAATGAGTCGGTGAAGGATGGCGCATTCGAGGGACCGCAGGACGTGGAAGCACCAGAGTGGAGCCGAGGAAGCAGACTTCGAGGGCAAGTGAAGAATGACATGGAGACGCGCCGTGGGCACGTATGCATCCGAGGGACGAGGCTAGAGGAAGGAGCTTCGGAGGGCAACTCCGTGAGATGAGTGAATGAGAGACTATACTGTACCAGTCGCCTGGTGGGTGTATCAGGCGACTGGACCAATCGCCTGATCAATGATCAGGCGATTGATCACGAGAAATCGACCAAACAGAGAGATTGGTCGTCTGCTCCAGAAGGGAGCAGTCATCTGGATCAGTCGCCTGGTCTTGGGACCAGGCGACTGATGGATAGCCGTTGGCTAACCGTTGGGCGACCGTTGCTTGTTTGAAAGCGACGATTGTGAGTAGACCAGTCGCCTGGTCATAGGACCAGGTGACTACTGCAGAGTGAGTTGAGCTTTTCATCTCAACTCTCTCCATTATTTAAAGAGAGGCTTTGTCCACGAATTGGGCTGATGCTCCCTTACTGTTTTGTGCCCTAAAGCTTAAATCTTCCTCTCATACTCATACTCTATTGTAAAGAGGAAGATACCTTGATTGTAAGAGATTTGATCTTACCGAGAAGAGATTGAGTTCTTATTAGAGAAGCTTCGACGTATGGATCCTTGGATTAGTCACCTCCTTAGAGGTGGATACCAAGTAAGTTCATTGTGTTAGCATTGTAATCTTTGTTTTAGTTTCCGTTGTGCACTAACACGTAGGAACAAGACCCAAATCCGGCCATCCAAGGTTCAACATCATGGACCTATCGATGGGTAATCCACTATTAGCCTCTTCCGGTACCACCGGAAAAGGGAATCAAGGAGAAAGTGTTGGACTGTTGGGACTGGTGAAAGGAGGTCGTTAAACTTGCAAGTCAAACGGAATCTTTCTCAGACAAATTACGCTAAACCAAACACAAATAAATTAATAAAACTAAAACAAAAGTAAAGTAGGAGACACAGAGGATTTACTTGGATCACAATCAGCGAATCGCTACTCCAAGGTAGTTTCAAACTCTACTAGAAATCTCCTTTGTTACGTTGGAGGCAGAGAAGTCTCATACAAGTTGTTGAAGCTTAGAAACTTGAAAGCTCGAATAACAAAAAGTTACAAGTGCTTGGATTATCAAAACAGGGTGAACCAAAGCTCTATTTATATCCCTAGATAAATTCTATCTCGAGCTATCCCGGGCGCTCAGACCGATCCGGCGCTCCTAAGTGGTCAAACTTTATCCCCTTACGAACATCTCATCAACAAGGTTTGGATAAGATTTTATCCACTTTGGGGCGCTCGGACTGTAGGGCGCCTAGCATGACCCCCATCGGGGCCCCGGACCAGTCAACTCCGTGTTGATTGGTCTGGCTCTGTCTAGCTGCTCCCGCGGTCGTTTCTGATTGCTTGGGTTCTGAATAGGGCTCACCCGAACCCAACTTCTGTCCTTCCTTGAGCGTGCTTCCTTCCTGGCTTCTCGTCCCTCGGACCGCTGCGCACGTCCTTCTTGCTCTGTCGGTGTATTCTTTCATAGCTTCTCGTCCCTCAGATTGCGCCGAACTTGTCGACTCGATTCTCACGTCATCCTTCTCGTTCGCCGCGTCATACGCTCAACTTCTTGTATTCCTTAGCTCCTGCACACTTAGACACAAGATTAGCAAAATATATAACCTAACCTAATTTGGTTGGTTACATCAAAACTAGCCTTGAGACCAACACAAAGGAATAATGGAAAAGTGTAACAGACTACACTTCTCTTTTAATAGAAAAGAGTAAACAGGTAATTAAATATTAAAGCACTTTCGTTATCCAACACATGAAGATTCTCAGTTCGAGCTCGGTGTTGGATAGCTTCTCAGCAATTGTCGGGCGCAACACATTGTAGCAGAGCAGAAGAATGAAGTCAGAACTGTGAAATCTTGAGGGATAGCGTATTAAAGTTGTGAAGCTTCTGCTGGCTGAAAATCCCTTGTGTAAGGTGTTGGGGGTGCCTCCAATGCCACTGGAGGCGCCCTTAACCCAAAACTCATCCTCGAAGAAGCGACTCCTCATCCTTGATGAAGAGTTTTGGCTTATCTGCTCGAGGGCGCCCTCATGGAGCTCCAAGGCACCTTCCACACTTTGAGGTGCCTCCCCGCAGGCCAGAGGCGCGTCTCCTAGCAAGTTCAAAGCAACAATCTTCTAAAGACCATATCTTTTGACTCCGAAGTTGGAATTGAGTTCTATCAGTTGCCACGCATTCAGAATTTAAAGCTCTATATTTTTCTCTATAACATAGAGTTAGAAAAATATATGCATAAATAGTTTATATATATTTATGAGTTAGATCCTGTCTTACTAATACCAGGATCTAGTCAAGGTCTCAACTTAGGTTTCTAAAATAGACCTAAGGTGGACCGACTCTGATGTTCCCTCCAACGGAAATGCGTACTCACTAAATCACTCTCCTCCAGTGACTGACCTCACTTACCTATCGGAATCGCACATCTAGACTTTGACTTTTTAGGAATTGAACTTCTCGTCCTTCTGCCGGAATCACCATCTGGACTTTTACCCATCGGCAATCGAACATCCCATCCTCCTATCAGAATTCGGGAATTGAACATCCCGACCTCTTGCCGAAATTTGAGAATTGAACATCCCGACCTCTTGTCAGAATCCCACATCCAGACTTTAGCCTATCAGGAATCGAACATCCCGACCTCCTGCTGGAATCGAACATCCGGACTTCAGACAGGTTAGTCAAACCTACATTTTTGGTAGACAAGTCAGATCAACCAGAATCTAACTTTAATCCATTTGTCGTTCATCAAAACTTAAGTTTCATTATTAGTGCAAACTGCACCAACAATCTCCCCCTTTTTGATGCAATGACAACTTCGATTAAAGTTTGAAAAAAAAATGGAAAGAAGGGTTGATGTTGATTGATCTTACTTAACCTTAAACTCTTCTCCTTTGATATTCATAAATAAAAATAACTAAGGGCAGTCAAGCATGCAAAATATCAAACAAAAATATATTACTTTTCTTTATAGATGGTTAGAGAGAGCTTTTTAAGATGAAAAATCTAATTAAAACTTTTGAAAACATTGTAAGTATAAGATTTTATAAATAGAAATTTTGAAAAACACTTTTCAAAATAATTTTCTAAGTTCATTTTGAAATTTGACATTCCAAAAAAAAAAAAAATCTAAAACTTTAATTTTCAAAGAGTAATTTTTAAAGCATTTTCTAGTGACATTTTTAACAGAAAAATTAATCTAAGTGAAAATTTTCAAGTGAATTTTAAAACAAGCATTTTTAAAAATATTTTTCCAAGTTTTTGAAATATTTCTTTACAAAAAATAATTTTAACTTTTCAAGTGGCTTTTTGAAATAAGGATTTTCAAAAAATAGAAATTAGGAAATTTTCATAAACTTTTTAGAAAAATAATGATTTTTAAAAGGAATTTTCAAATATAGCCAAAATTTTAAAAAGAGAATTTGAAAAATATTCTATGTTAAGCATTTTCAAATTTTGAAATATTTTCTAAATATAAATGTTAAAAATAAATTGAAAATTATTATAATTAGTTTTGAAAATATTTTTTGAGAAAATTTAAAAAGAGTTTCAGAAGCCCCCCTACCCTAATATATGTTTTAAAAAAATTAAAAACTTTGACTATCTAGCCGTTAGTTACTTACTAACTATCGATAGGATAGTAGTTTTTCAGTTAGTTAGTCAAGTAAGATTGTCCAGAAGGTTAGATTTCTTCATTCGATTACTATAATTGGGTATCTATAGTCCAGACTTATGTTGATGCACTAATATAAGCATTCTGAAGTCCAGACAAAGTCCTAAGCATCTCACACTGTTCTATATTTGGAATACACATCAAGGTAAGTCTAGTGTGCTTATGAGATGCTAGTTACCTAGATCTATAGAATCATGATATATGGGTTTTAAACCTAGGCTAAGTCTAAATTACAATTTTTGAAAGTTAGAAAATAGGGATTTTCAAAATAGATTTGTCCTAGAATTTGAAAACAGTAAAATTGAGCAAAATAAAGTTTTTATAGTAACATAAAATATTTTATCCTAGTCTAGCATGCACATTCCTAATTGTTGACGTAAATGACTAAACACGAATTCGGGAAGTGACTTCGTAAAAATATCAGCTAAGTTTGACTTGAATTCAACATAGTTGAGTTCAATATCTCCTTTAGCAACGCGGTCCATGATAAAGTGATGTTTTATTTCTATGTATTTAGTTCTTGAGTGATGCACTAGAAATTGATCTTATGTTATCAATAAATATTTTAACATGTTTACATTCTAAATTGAAATCCTGATGTGTGCATCATCCATAGTAATTTTGACAAAATTTTCAAAAGAATTTCAAAAAAAGTTTTCTAAGTATCAAAAAGAGTTTTCAAAAAAGAATTTAAGTATTTTTGAAAATATTTTCTAAGTAATTTTTCAAAGAGTATTTTTAAAATTTTTAGGCATTTTAAAAAAGATTTCCTAAGTAATTTTCAAAGAAGAGTGTCTTTAAAATAATTGAAGTGCTTTTGAAAAAATTTTTTAAGTAATTTTGAAAAGGAATTTTTAAAGGAATTTTTTGAAAGATTTTCAAAAGTAATTTTCAACAACATGTTTAAAGGTATTTTTAATAATTTTTAAAAACAGTCTCGATATTTTCTAAAATATTTTTTTATCATTAGAAGTAACCACGTGCTTCAAAATCTTCCAGATAGTCCTACCCATAGAACTTAATATAAAACTTTAGTTTAACCAGTTTAGATTGGAAAGGGACAGCTTCAGTTAGTTTCGCTAAATTGTCTGTACCAGGTTGAAGCCATATCTTCCTAGACATACATAAACAAAGCTTTCCTAACTTACTCTCATCCCAATCTTCTCTAGTACTATTTGTCAAGTTAAATCTATCCCTAGTTAATCTAGTCATACTTATCTTTTTGGGTAAGTTTTAGATTCTTGAGTGCCAACTAACTTGGAGTCTCTCCTGAATTGGTGGATTTGGGTTTTGTTTTGGGTTTGTGCCGATCTATTTTATAGTTAAAGTATATTTTATTATAGGATTAAATATTTGCTGTATACTTTTGTGTTGACTTAGGGTTGTGACTCAAATTATGATTTGATTTTGATTTGGTTAAATTTGAATTAGGGTTTGATTTAGTTTATATGTAATGAATTTAATTCTTGGGGATGTAAAATTGATTCGGTCCTACTTGTGTGGTTAAGCATGCTTTTGGAACCCATGCTTTAATTTGTTTCTTATTTTGAGTTAGAGTCAAGAATGATTTGAGAGTTGAGTTAGACTTCTATCCGAGTTCGGACTTATTGTACACGACTATTTAGGATCCAAATATCATGTTTAGGTACTTGGTTCCTGAGGTAAACTTTTCCAACTATTCTTTTAGTTCTTCAACTTAATTTTTCAAAACAGAGTTTTCTTCCTCAAGTCTTGCAACTTGAGTTGATTCTCTGTTTTAAACTTGATCAGTTGAAGATGTTAAGCTTAGTTGTTCTTTAAGGGTATTATTTTCCTTAAGGAGGAGTTTAGCGTGTTCCTCAGTTTTTGTTAATTTTTTATTTAAGCAAGAGATAATTTTAAAAAACTTTGTGGTAAAATTAAAGTTTACCCCATTTGGTTCGTCTGAACCAGATGCGGATTCGTTGTTCGATTCATATTCGGAGTCGTCTTCTTTATCTGATTTGCCTTCGGTTGCCATCAATGCTTGCTTTAGTTCATCGGCTTTCGATCCTCCCAAGGAAGACTGATAATGCGTATTTTGATGGATTATTTTGGCTCTTTTATTTAACAATTTTATTCTTTCATATGTTTTAACTCTTCTTAGAATTATGTTTTGTGAGTAGGATTATTTTTGGACTTAATTACAAATTTCCTATAATTGTGGAATTAAATCTCATATTTTGAATGTGATTTTGTAGGAAATTTAAAGAGCCATAGATTCTGGTCGAGTCGGATCGAATCTGGCTTGATTTGAAGGTCTAATAGAGGAGACCGAGTAGAATAAATATGGAGCATTGATCCAGATCTAGAGAGATCTCATTACTTCACTCAGATTTAGTCATCCAGCCATTCATTCAGATCTGAAGTAATCTGACCGTTAATTGAGATCAATCATTCAAGAGAGCTTTAATTCAATTTCAAGAGAACCCAATTTGAAGCCCAACAAGAGAACCCAATCCATTAACCTCTTCTTTAAGCCTCAGGTGATCTGAGCTATTCATCTCAAGGATCAATGGTTAGATCTTCATCACTTAAGTCAAATGACCAGATCTTCATCATAGGAATGAACGTCTCAGATTTAGATCTTCATCACTTAAAGTCAATGGCCAAGATCAACCCTTCATCAAATCGGACGGCTCAGATGCAGATCTCCTTCATTACTTGAATTCAATGGTTGAGATTGACCCTTCATTAAATCGGATGGCTAGGATTGAATCTCACTTATCCTCTCTTCTCTCCTCACGCAACAAAACAGATCACGAACAGAGAGGTGGAGGCATGTGAACACCTTCTTCCTCAGCGCCGACCACTTCATCTTCTCCTTCACTGCCGGCCGGCGGCTCTTCCTAGCTACAGGCCAGTCCTTTTCTTCTTCTCTCGATCATCTCCAAGCTTGGCGGTGGCAGATTCTGGGCAGCGGTAGTGAGCAATGGCAAAGGGTAGTATACGACCATCCAACTCGCCAGAAGCATTCTTCCATCGATTTCTTCACTTTCCTGAGTTCTTCCGAAGGTCTTTGCTTCCTGTGGTCACAAGGCAAGGGTTCTTTTGCGGAGTACGGTGGCATTCCACTCTCTACAAGGCGATGGTGTTTTGAGACCTTCGTAGAGCATCCAACTTCGATCGAAGCGTTCTTCAGTAGAAAATTCATCCACTGCCCATTGTTGAAGCGAGCTCCGACGAACAAATTCACCGCTGTCCACACTTTGGTTGTGATTGATTTCTTTTTTGTTTAAATTGTTTTTCATGTTTTGAGTTTAATTAGATGTTAATGTTGATTGCTTGTATCAATTTGATCTTCTATGTTTCAATTTGCACACATTTTGGTTGAATTGGTTCATGCACATCAAATATTTGATAAAATGTTTCTATCATGAGTTATCTTAGTTGATAACTTTGTTTAGTTCAATTGCATTTGTTTGAATGTTGTTCTTCCCTTGTGCATGTTTGTGTTAGTTGTATTTTCATATCAGGTTATGTCCATTGATGATCATTCTTGTGTCGTAGGGTGACAATGCGGTGCAAGTTGGTTTTCAATAGTTAGATAGGATTTTAGTTCATATCTTGCAATGTTCTTTCAATTGAATGTTTTATGCTATGCTTTCCTTAGGTTTAGGTCTTCATTTCAATGCAATTAGATTAGAGTTTCTTTAATGCTATAGGTTTCTTTCCATGCTTAGCTTAATTACTTTCTTTACTTACTTTATGTTGTTTTACTTTCTTGTCATCCTGGTTTAGGTTAGATTAGGTTATTTACTCGCTTTGTCTTTTATTTATTAGGATTATATTTCATTCACTTGCATTGTCTTTTGTTTACTAGACTTTAGACTCACCGAAAACCTCGTTTCCATATAGAAAAAAAATCAAAAGTAATAATCAATCCTAAGAACTATCATCCATTGTTACATTCGTTGGGAGACGACTCGAGTTATCCCTATACTACGTTAGTGTAGAGATATTTGGTACTTATTTGTAATTTGATACGTTCGTGGTACGATAGGCGAGCGCCCTATCAAAGACTCATCCCATGTCTTATGAAGTGCCTTCTTCTGCTTTGTTTTCTTCATCTTGTCTTCGTTCAGATATTCGTGTTTGAAGTACCCTTTCTTGTTACAACCATAGCACGTAATGTTCGCCTTCGGTTTGTTCGACGTGGACTTAGACATCTCCTTTATGTCGTACTTGGAGAAGTTTTTCTTGCGTCTAGTGATCATTTTCCTTACCATGTTCACTAGTTGCTCTTCTTCGTTTGACTCCGAGTCGGGCTCCATTTCCGGCTCGATCTTGTGCTTTAGCTTCCTTTGAAGTACCTGCAAGAAGAGCAATACCTTTTTTTGAACTGTTTGGAGTTAATCTGTTCGTGCAACTCTAATTCATAAAATAATTCATCTAATTTTAATTCTGAAAGATTCCTCGAAACTTTATAGGAATCTACGATCGATGCCCATAGTGCGTTTCAAGGAAACGAGTTGAGAGCGTACTTGATAATATCATGATTCTCCAGTTGATGTCCGATTATGTGTAGACCATTGAGGATGTCCTTGATCCTCGTGTGCAGTTGGCTCGCGGTTTCTGCATTCTGCATTTTGATATTAAATCAAGAATTTAATAACAGGTCGCGTTTCGTTACCCTTGAGTCAGTCACTCCCTCGTGTACTTCAACCAGCTTATCTCATAGCTCCTTTGCTTTGTCAAACGGTCTGACTCGGTTGAGTTCCTCCTTGGTGAGTCCACACTGGAGGGTGTTTAAAGCTTTGTTGTCAATTTGTACTCTCTTCTTTTCTTCAAGGTTCCAATCTTTTAGTTTGTCTGGTGTCTTTGTTAGTTGATTCATAGGAATCTGGTATACTTATCGAACAGAGAACCATTGATCAATATCAGTCTTTGGATAGACTTCCATCCTTCTCTTCTAGTAGGGGAAGTCATCTTCGTTGAAAAGTGGAGAGTGAGTGGTGTTGTAGCCTTGATATTGGGCTATTTTCTGGAATATGGAATTTAAAACTTTTCCTAGACTTGGTTTGGGGTAAGCAGTGTGGGAGAAAGAGATAAAGAATAAGGCTTGAGTGGTGTTATACCAACTTCGAACATTTTTAAAACACCGAGACGAGAAAAATCTATTTGAAAGGATAATTGTATCGATTCAGATATAATCGAAAAACTTAAAACCGAAAAGGGGGAAAAGGAAATAAACAGTAGAAAAACACCCTGCTTGATTGGTAGTTTTACCAATTCAGAGCGACTAGGCTCTAATACCACTTGTGGGATCGATGTGCACGTTAGAGGGGGGTGAATCATGTGATTTTAAAAACTTAATTTTTTGTCAGTTTTGAAAACTAGCGAGTACGCAGCAGAAAAATAGAAATAAAAAAAATAGGAACATAAGCGATTTTACTTGGTTCAGAGCCTTTGGCGACTCCTACTCTAAGACTCAGGTCCTGTGGACCTATTGATAGGTAATCCACTAATAGCCTCTTTTGGTACTATCAGAAAAGGGAATCGAGTACAAAGGAATAATGGAGAAGTGTAACAGACTACACTTCTCTTTTAACATATAAGAGTAAAGTGGTAATTAAATATTAAAGCACTTTCGTTACCCAACACATGAAGATTCTCAGTTCGAGCTTGATGTTGAATGACTTCTCATCAGTAATCGGGCGCAGCAACGTCGTAGCAGAGCAGAAGGGTGAAGTCGGAACTGTCGGAATCTCGAGGGATTACGTATGCAAGTTGTTAAGCTTCTGCTAGCCGAAAATCCTTTTTATAAGGTGTTGGGGGCGCCTCCAATGCCACTGGAGGCGCTCTCAACCCCAAAACTCATTCCCGAAGAAGCGACTCCTCATCCTTGAAGAAGAGTTCTGCCTTATCTGCTCGAGGGCGCCCTCATGGAGCTCCAAGGCGCCTTCGACACTCTGAGGTGCCTCCCCGCAGGCTAGAGGTGCCTCCCTCGGCTAATTTAAAGCAACAATCTTCCGAAGATCATATCTTTTGACTCAGAACTCGGAATTGAGTTCTGTCAGTTGCCACACATTCAGAATTCGAAGTTCTACATTTTTCTATATAACATAGAGTTAGAAAAACATATGCATGACCAATTTTTATATATTTATGAGTTAGATCCTGTCTTACCAAGATTATGATCTAGTCAATGTCTCAATTTAGTTTTCCAAAATGAACCTAAGCTAGACCGACACATAATGTTTCCTCCAATGGGAACGGGTCCTCACTAAGTCACTCTCCTTCAGTGACTTACCTCACTTACTTGCCAGAATCGTACATCCGGACTTTGACCTTGTTGGGGACCTTTCTCGAGCTAGGGGTGAATAGCTCCGATTGCTTCATCGTAGATGATGAATACAACGGAAAACTTGACGAAGGACTCAACCAATGCTAACACGGGTATTTACTTGGTACTCACCTTAAGAAGAGGTGACTAGTCTAGGATCCGCACTACGAACACACCCTACACTAATGAAAACAATCTCCTTTGAGGAGGCGGAGAAGCCTTGTACAATAACTCATACAAAAATCACACACAAACAAGAAATACAAACAAGCTCGTACAAATGAAACCTTACAAGATTTACAACATGAAACCCTAGCTTGCTCTATCTTGTTTCTTGGATTGCCTCTTGACGTTTAGAAGTGTAGTAGCACTTTTCTCCAAGAGCCCTTCAAGAACTAGCTGTGAGTCGGAGAAGAAAGTGGAGAAGCAAGAGTTGTCGTCCGCGCTGCTCGCCAATGCACGCTTTTGAACCTACAATGAGTAATGGTCGAATCTAGATCGATTTGTCGATCGATCTAGGACTTGAATCGATCAGCTGATTGATCCCTAAGCCCACTATGCTCTGTCGCAGAAGCCTAGATAGATCAGTTGATTGATCTAGGCACAATCTGTGCCTTCGCAAGCTCACCTCCCTGATCGATCAACTAATCGATCGGGGAGGGCTGGATCGATCAACTGATCGATCTAGCTCTCTTCTATTTCATCTTGACATCGCAAGAAAAACCAGCCAATCGTTCAGCTGATCGATTGGATTTGGCTCAATCGATCAGCTGATCGATTGGCCAGGTCTAAACTTGCTGGAACTCAAGTTTAGACCACCTTCCCTAATATCCGGTCAACCGTGACCAGTTGGGACTTCCTCGGGCCTAGCATTTGGTCAATTGTGACCTGCTAGGACTTGTCGCCAAGTGTCTAGCTAATCCTTTAACTCACTTGAACTTTTCTCCACGTGCCAATTGTCCTGTCAACCTCGACCCACTTAGACTTATTGTCTTGTGCCAAGTGTCCTATCATCCATGACCCACTTGGACTTTCCCCCACATGCCAAGTGTCCGATCAACCTCGACCCACTTGTACTTCCAAACACCAGGTGCCCGGTCAACCTTGACTCACCTGAATTTACACTGTCTGGCTTCACTCACCAGACTTTCCTGTTTGCCTAGCTTCACTTACTAGGTTTTTCACTTGACTTTACTTACCAGAACTTTCACTAGGTTTCACTCACCTGGATTTCCTAATTTCCCGTCTTCACTTACCGGGACTTCCCATTTACCTGATTTCACTGACCAAGACTTTCCACACTAAGTGTCTGGTCAACACTGACCCACTTGGATTTTTTTTTCTTCTACCAACCTTCCAGTTGGACTTGCCCTTGCATAACCTCCAGTTAGGACTTTTCCAGTCAA
>JBAMIE010000016.1:8815454-8828412 GCA_037177295.1 Kaempferia parviflora | reverse complement strand
GGGGGAAAAAAAAAAAAAAAAAAAAAAAAAAAAAAAAAAAAAAAAAAAAAAAAAGAGGGCCATATTCAATGGAAGCATTCTCATATTACAGAACCTCGAAACAACCACCAGTACAGCCAAGAATATCCTATACAGGCTAATAATATACTTATGAGAAGACTTATAAGTGAATTGCCATGATATAAAAATTAAGATATTAGGAATCAAACACATCTCTTTCCCTTTAACTACTCAATATTTGAGAAAATTGTAATCAACAGAAGAATCAAAGGAACCTTTACAAGAATCACCATGTTAAAACTTGCTGATACATTCCCAACTATAGAACCTAAATCAAATATAATGCAATAAAGCAACTAACTGAGACATATAAATCCATCTCTAAAGTACTAAAAATATCTTCCTTTGGATACTCTATATTTTTCAAGAAAGCCACACTGATCCTTATTTCCGAAGAAACTCTAATGCTCACAGTGTTGTGAAAGAGAACATCTAAAAAAAAATCCTTCTTGCACATAAGCATGGAAAATGATGAAACCTATACAACACACCAAAAATGGCAAGAGCATTCTATACCAATTGCTTGAAGATGATGACAGGTCACTGACTTTTAACATAAAATCAATAAAGAGCCCAAGAAGAAAATGGTTATAGCAGTGGGCAAACCATCTACTAGAATATAATGACACAGGGGAAGAGGCGTAGGACGAAGTAGAAGAGTCATAGACACCCAACATAATGATTTGCCACGAATCAGAGATCAGAATATCGGAAAATTTTGTCATTCACATATGGCCCTACGAAAATTTCAGCATTTTTTTTTAATGTTACTTTTCCAACTATAAAGCTTTTGCCATTTTCCATTTCCTACCATTGCGCAATGGTTAACTAATCGGAATAGAACAAAAAATTGAGATGAGCAGGCCGTGCAATAAAAAGAAATCACATACATTCAGTCGACCATGCGATAATCTATAAGCCAATCAATTAGATGCAAATTCAGCATGTTGAATGGCCGTACACATTGATTGATGTTCTCTTGCGCGAAGGTTAAAAAAATGGAGTTTTTATAACTGATTAAAAAGCAGAAAGGAAAAATATTTCCACAGACCAAAGCAAATCTACACGCATACTCTATGCAGAAACAACGAACAGAACCATAATCCAGATCAGAAAACAACCAAACAATCCACTAAAAGAGCACAATTTTAGAAACAAACAAACCAATGGAAGAAGGATGACCAAGACCGACTCTGCTGATTGTGCAGATGGATCCAATAGAAGGGAGAGGGCGGACATAATAAAGCAGGCACAAGAAGAAGCGAGCAAGGATGACCGGAGACGGAAAATTAAGTTCGTGGGGGGCGTCGATTCCTAGCAACGAAAAGGTGTGAAAGGGGGAAGTTGAGCGAGGAGGATGGGGAAAACGAAAAGGAAATGCCTGGGGAGAGGGCGGCTGCAGAGAGGAGGAGACAGAGGACAAGAGGAGGCAGCATATATGCAGACTGACCTTGGAGACAGGCGGCGGCGGGCGGTGGTCGGTGGCAGGCGCCGGCCGAGCAGATTCTGTCTATGGGCGAGGAGGAAAGTCCTAGAGAGAGACGGAGAGATGAACGATGGGCCGTTGAGTAGACTCGCGTCGGGTTCAAATGCTAAACCGGTTCAATCTGGCACGCGTAGGCCCATGAACCGACCCGGTCCACTATGAGAATTTCATTGGAAATAGAACTTTAGGAAAAAGTTAAAAGGATGCCGCTTATTTAAGATTTTCATTAAAAGAATTCTTCTTTATTTAAAGAGTTAAAACTGCACTTTAGAATATTTCTCATCTGAAATATATCTATTATAATAAAAATAACTTATAATATTTTCCTTTTAATTCAATTTAATTATAATTATTATATATTAAATATTTTTATATCAAAATATTCTTTATCAACTTAATCAAACTCATTAAATCACTCACGTCTTCAAAATTATTGTAGCAGTTCAATTGAATTAATTTTGATTAAATTGTTTTTTAAAAAATTAATATATAAATACTTTATTATGGTAATTTTAAATAAGTTAGAGTAAGGTTCTAACTGTTACAATAAAAATGAGGTATTTTCGAGATTAAAAAAATAAAATGATAGAGGCAAGAAAAAGACATTAGAACAATTTACCTTATAAATTTTCCTTTCGCTCCCCGTTACAAACTTCACGTCTCTTTTTCAAATTGCCCCTTGTAATTCTAAAATCAAAAATTGTTTACAGGTGTAGACTCTTTGTAGGGGATCAGTTCACAATTATGATCGAATTGTGATCTCAATTTAATTGTAATTTGAGTATAAATTATCCCGATCCATAAAATTATAAATAAGAGAATCTGGTCTCCATTAGGAACAATAAGCAGGGACAATCTAGAAATTAAAGATAGACCAAAATAAAATGAATAGAGAAAAAAAACCATCAATTCTCTTAGGTATCAAATTGTAAACTATAAAAGGGAATCCTATCTTAGATTCGTCTCGGACAGCCATATTACATTATACAAACTTAAACTCGGTAGTCTTTAACTTTTTTTTTAATAACATAGATATCTAGACTCTTATAAACCTGATTAATTCTAGGAAATAATTTATAAAATCACGATCTTTGATTTTGGATTGCAGGATCGTATAATTCTATGATCTAGAAGTATAAATTGATCTTGAATGTGCATAATCAATTTTTACAGTAGGATCGTAACAAGTTTGGTAGGATCCATAAAATTGTAACAGGATCGGAGTAGAATTGGTTGGGAAAAATTTTGAGAGGTCATAATTGTTGACTTGAATTGAACCATAAAATCTATAATATATCAAATTAAAACTCGTTCAGAAATCTATAACTTATTTCAAGATTTACCCTTAATCATCTAATTTCAAATCTAATTAAAAAGCATCATTTAAAGCTTTTTCGAAGACCTAGATGATTTTATCTTTTTTTTTATTATCCTTTTTTCATCTTTTACAGATTATGGTTAGGATTTGAAGATTATTTAAACATATATTTAATTATTTTTTAGTTAGATTTTAATTAATAATATTCTGTCATTTCTTTTTCTTAAAATGATAAAATTTTTAATATTTATTGTCTAGTACACTGCAGAGTCAACAAGTCTTTAGAATATTATTCTTGAAGTTAATTGTAAGTGCTTTGTTGACCTTTAAGTTAGATCATCTTATAAATCAGGAAATATTCTTGAAGTTGAATATAATTATTATTATTGTGTTAAAATTTTATATTCTTTCATATAAATATTACTGAGTACTATTTTGTGAGAATGATAGTTAATTTGAGATGTTGAAAGTAAGATTGAATATATATTCAAAATTAGTAATCTATTTATATGTAAATAAGTTTTTTAGATATTTTTCTAATTATTAATTTTGTATCATAAAATTCTAAGAATTTTTGGTATGATGATCGTAATTCTACAAACAAACTATATCATGGAGGTGTGCGATCTTCTCCTATCCAAAAGCACTCGTGGCGCCCAAGTTTACTCTTGCCTTAGCTGTGTTTCGAACCGCCTCTCTTGTCTCTAAATTATCACTAGCCTAAGCAACTATTGGCTAGATCGCTATTAACCTGCATTATCTTAGTAATTAAAGCAATAGAATCTATAAATGTCATACTCATCAAGACTTAGGTTTCCTAAACAGATTGATCACCATGGTGGAGACAAACACTGAGCCCGAGGAAAGGAAGGAGTCGCAGTACATAATTGAAAAGAGAGCGAAGAAGAAGAAACAAAATAATGAGCACGAATAGAGGAAGAGAAGTAGGGTGAGTTCATTGCAAAGCTTAACTCGTCAAAATCCACCATGGCTGCAACAGCTCGTAGAATCAGGGAAGATAGTTTGTTGTCAACTCTATTGTGTCTCAAAGTGTTTCATCTACCAATTCACAAGTAGAAGTTAAAGCAATAGGTTTCATTCTCTGACCGAAATAGAATGAAATTTCGACCCATGGTAAATCTTACCACATAAAGGTAAGTCGATAATCAACTCTCAAAGTAAATCCACGACAGGACAGATAACTGAAGATCATAAAAGATCCCAATCTTCTTCCAAAAGATCGATACACAACTTGCTCATCCTATGATTATCTGGTGAAAATAAAACATTACAGGAACATACTCAGAGTTTATTTGACATTTTCACTGCACACATTGCTTCTACAACTGAAGCTTACAAACCTGAAGTATTTCATCACTCTGAAAAATGAAAATAGATAGCTAGTGCAAACGTTGTACCTATGATATGGGGAAGGAGAACAAAAGTATTCCATCATTCTCAGAATTAAGCAGCTTACGAGCTTGAAGCTTGGGATAGATTGATCCACGACAACTGCAGTTCCAATTCCCCGCTCTCTACATTTTTGAGCCTGACAATAATGTCTTGTACCACTGTGCCATCTCTCCAAACAATGGCACTCTCGTCGGCCAAGCAGTTGTGTCGGTTGGGTTTCATGGTGGTGATCACAGTATCATTGGGAATGTTGGACAAGTTCATCTTTGTTGCCGCTACAAATGGATGGATATCGATCTCCGCATCGCCCATTTTATCATCTCGGCTAAATAGGTCCTTGTCGTAAACTTGCTACAAGAACACGTCAATGAGAATCAGCAATCTATCTGCTATGCATCCTACAAAGGAATGTCTAAATTTGAATTTAACTGGGCACAGCACAAGTAACATTGTTACTTTACGTTCATATCAGTGAGTCAATTACTTAGAAAATATGCTTCTCCTATAGACAAAAGAATAAATATTAAGTTAAAAATAACTATTTATTTGGTTCAGGTAAAGTAATATCAAATTGATATAGTAGTTTAGGCATCACAAGGGAAAGCTTCTTATAGATACTCACAATCCCTATTGTCTAAGAGAGAACAATTTGAAGCCAACTACTTGTTTGGTCGACGCGGCAAGCTTCATAGTAGATACTTACAAGCTTAAGTGGATGAATAGGATCCGAGACAGTGAGAGTCAAATCTTCGTTCCAAACTGGATTAACATTGTTCTTCTTCACACTTGTCTTCAATTTCTGAAATAAAGTGAATAAACAAACGATCAATGGAAAAAAAATGAAAGAAATATTTCATCAATTATACAATGCAACACCCATAATGCAACACAAAGAAGATTGCTGTGCAACTTTCTTCTTTCTCCACCAACGATCGTAAGGTTACAAACTGTACGTACACTCATGAACTAGTACAAGGCGAAACTGTTGTCTCACATATAGGAAATTCTGCCAAAATGAAGGTTTTGAGAAACAATTTCTTCAAGATCATGCAATAGTGTGTCCATGTGACAAATGACCATCTCATAGGAAGAATCTTTTCGATTGGTGCTCAACGGCATATATAACTGAAAGTGCCAAATCTACTAACTAAATTAAATTACACGCCAAAATAGGAAGAAGTCATTCATTAATTTCATGATCGTCAGAAGAGCAATATGTTTCCTTTAAGGTATAGAGGTGCAGCCTAAATGAAATATGGAGGTGTAAAGATACAAAACTAAAGAATGAATTGCATCAGCCAAGCGTCTGTTCTGTCCCTAAATCTCTCTCCATAAAGCCATGACAGTATGGAAGAAGCTAGTTCATACCACAAGTAGTTCCTTCAAATGCTAGAATATTCCTACAAGTCGAAACACACACAAACCTAAAAAATTACTAGATGCAGTCTGCTCTTTCCTTCACACTCTCTTCCCATCCCATCATTCGATTAGCAACTTTGAATTGGGAAGAAATTGAAAAGTCCTAAGCTAAAGTGATGATCCTCCTGAAATCCAACAGCTGGAGAATAGGTGATCACCATGTTCAAAGGAAGAAGTACAAAATGTGGCATATGGGATCCAGTGAAATGATCTTTCCAGGAAAAAAAAAAACATTTAGTTAGAAGTCTGCTTGCCAAGAGGAGCCAGTGGAAGACTTCTGGTTCAAAAGGACATCATAACTTAGTGCTTTTCATTCAACAGTTATCCAAAACAATTGTCCACTCCAATGAAGCATATATGTCGAGTAGTTATGATTTCAGTCCCACCACATACAATAATGGTTTTATTAGTTAACTATCAAGTATCAATGCGAGGAGGATGATGATGAAGGTTTCTACCGCCCATAAAAGAGATGCATGAGTTGAAAGATTTATTTGAAAATTAACAAATTTGATGAATCGGAGTAAGTGTTACTTAGATTGATGGGAGAAATAACTAAAAGAACGTGAACTAAAAGAGTTTGAATTCTAGGTCTATTTTTTGAGCCCAACGTAGGGGTATTTGTTCCATCAAAATTCATCAAAAACAGTATACTATTCCAACAAACCAAACATATCAAACAGAAGTATAACATATTCAGAAGATTTTGAAGAATGTATAAATCTAAGCTAGACGTGGGTTGTCGTGTTTGATACATATTGAGAAGACCAGAATGCATATAATTTAAGCAAAAGAATTAGGCATCCTAGAAGTAGGGATGACAATGGGTTAGAATCTGCCAAACTCATTAAAATTCTTACTCTGGATGATAAATAGGTACCCAACTTAAATGAGAAAAATATGCAGATACATCATACAAGCAGGTATCAATGGGTACTTTTAATTTTAAACAATCCAAACCACACCCGAACTGATTGTTAAGCATAATACGAGTTGGGTAGCTACAAAAACTCAATTATAGGGTACCTATTGCCATTAGTACTTTAGAAGCTAAATTACTTAATGGAAGCAGTAAAAGTACTTGGTTTAGTGTCTAACTGTTTGATAAGACCAAAACAGAGATTCTTGTGAAGAAATAAGATGAAACATAAGTAATAGCCCCTGATTCAAACAAACATATTATCATAAATATAGTCTGAGAAGATTTGCTAAAGGTTCGGCATAAAGCTAACACATATAAGAGACAAAGTAAGACATTTCTTAGGGTTAATTACCCAACAAAAATGATGCGGTGTATAAGGTAGGGCCTCGGAGTCAAGTCCTAGTCAAGGGAGCCGCTGAGGTTGTGACCCGGGTCAAGGACGACCAAGTCAATCGGACAAGCTCCCGACCGAGTCGATCAAATATACCAAGCCGATGAGCCGCCGAGCCAACCAAACCAATCGAACAAACGAGTGGCATGGACCAGAAAGTTGGCACATATCACCGAAGTACTCGAGCGGATATCGCGCTCCGTCAGGCCCAATAAGATCATTCGGCCGAACGGGCCAACTGTCCGGGCGAGTGAGCGGAGTGCCAGGATAGTTGAAGTTTCCTTATCCTATAAACTTCACCCACCCCCGTTGGCACCTAGCATACTGGTTGTTAGAAGATCAAGTACCAGAGGATGTGCTTCGTACTTTTAGTACGATAGAAGCTCCTAAAGTCTAATAAGCACGGAGGTGATAGGTTCACTTGGGGATAAGTGTCAGAATGCCAGAGGTAGCTTACGCTTTGCAGGTAATGCATCGATATGCATGCAAAGAGAAAAGCTTGCTCTATAAATAGGGGTCCTCATCCACAGAAAGGTACGCGCAACACATCTACACGCTCCTCAATTCTACTGTGACACCAGATCAGTTCCATGTGTTCCAACGGTCATTCTCCCTAGTTTCAGACGGGATCAAAAAAACATTCATGAACTATTTCAATAAACAAATTTAAAAAAAAACATCTTAAAGAAATTGTATTTCTATGGTTACAATCTCTGTTGATGTTTCAACAATAATTCATTTCAGGAAATATATGCTCAGTATTTGCAGCCAAATAGGGAAACAAGGATAGAAACTCGCTATACTGATCTTCCAACATGATTAAGGCGTTTGATTAGTGATGATAAGCTATGCGCCTAGAAGTATAATGATGAGGATTGCAACAAAGAGAGAGAGATAGAGAGAGAGATCATTTTGAACATGCAATCGATGAATGAAGCTGAGAAGAGATTGATCTGGGCAAGTTTGAAGGGCTGTGACCTGGCCTCCCATACGGACGATAACGTAGGGGTCGCTTCCGGTGGCGTCTCGGTAGGCGAGGTTGACGCCCTTCGCCACCCGCAGCTTGAGGAGCCCCAGCAGATGCTCCATGGATCCTCCTCAGCGACAGCGAACGAAGACGAAAAAGACGAGGATGAGTCAACAGGGGAGGTTCATTTCGCTGGGTTTATTTATCCATCGGACAATTGTTCCGGTTTGACTAATTTAAACCGAGTTAATCAGTCCCGGTCAAAGATGGACGCACACGTCCATCTCGTATGGTTTTTTTATTTAACCATCGGACAATTATTCTGGTTTGTTTAATTTAAACCGGGTTGGACTTGGCGCTTTGCTGGAGACTGGGAGAATATTATATTAGAGAAAAAAACCGGTTGGACCGGAAAAATTGATAGCTCACCAAAACCGTTGACCTCCAATAAGTGATTAGATTGGACCCGGTCTAGGATAAAGATACACATCTATAATCTTATCAAACAAATCAAACTACGCTTTATACTAATTAAATATTATTAGATTTTTTTTATTTAATTGATTTTTTTATTCATTTATATTTATTTTATTAGCAATTTTAAATTGAACACAAATACATATTTTAAAACATTTATCAATTTAATTTATATTTAGGCTAATCAAACTACCAAAAGTACCCATTATTGATTGGGTTTTCAAAAATACTGTCTAAAGTTTGAATAATGTTAAAATGTATTATTTTATCGTTAAAGTATCTCTACCTAAAAGTATCTCTTCCGATCGATACACAGCCTGCTCATCCTCTGATTTTCTGGTGAAAATAAAACATTAGAGGAACATACTCAAAAAGTTTATTTGGCATTTCCACTGCACACATTGCTTCTACAACTGAAGCTTACAAGCCAACAATGAAAATAGATAGTGAATGCTTTTCGAATTGATTCAAACATTGTACCTATGCTATGGGGTAGGAAAACAAAATTATTTCATCATTCACAGAATCAAGCAGCTTACGAGCCTGAAGCTTGGGATAGATTGATCCACGACAACTGCAGTTCCAATTCGCCACTTTCTACATTTTTGAGCCTGACAATAATGTCTTGAACAACTGTGCCATCTTTCCAAACAATGGCACTCTCGTCGGCCAAGCAGTTGTGTCGGTTGGGTTTCACGGTGGTGATCACGGTGCCATTGGGGATGCTGGATAAGTTCAACTTTGTTGCCTCTACAAATGAATGGATATCAATCTCCGCGTCGCCCATTTTGTCATCTTGGCTAAATGTGTCCTTGTCAAAAATTTGCTACAAGAACACGTCAATGAGAATCAGCAATCTATCTGCTATCTATCCTATGAAGGAATATCTAAAGTTATTGTTATTTTACATTCGTGACAGTGAATTCATTACATAGAAAATATGCTTCTCCTATAGACAAAGGAAGAAATAATAAGTTAAAACTAATTATTTATTTGGTACAGGGAAAGTAATATCGAATTGATATAGTAGTTTAGGCATCACAAGGACAAACCTCTTAAAAATACTTACAATCCCTAGTGACTAAGTAAGAACAATTTGAAGCCAACTACTTATTTGGTCAGTGAAAAGTAATATCAAATCATTAAGTAGTTTAGGTATCACAAGGGCAAGCTTCTTAGTAGATACTTACAAGCTTAAGTGGTTGAATAGGATCCGAGACAGTGAGAGTCAAATCTTCATTCCAAACTGGATTAACATTGTTCTTCTTCACACTTGTCTTCAATTTCTGAAATAAAGTGAATAAACAAATGATCAATGGCAAAAAATGAAAGAAATATTTCACTAATTATACAATGTGACACCCACGATACAACCCAAAGAAGATAGCTATGTAAGTTTCTTCTTTTTCCACCAACGATGAAACAATTTCTTCAACATCATGCAATAATGTGTCCATCTGACAAATGACCATCTTATAGGAAGAATCTTTTCAATTGGTGCTCGACGGCATATATAACCAGAAGTGCCAAATCTACTGACTAGTCATTCATTAATTTCATGATCGTCAAAAGAGAGCAAAGTGTTTTCTTTAAGGAATAGAGGTGTTGCCTAAAATGAAATATGGAGGTGGAAAGATACAAAAATGAAAGGATGAATTACATCAAACAAGTGTCTGTTCTGTGACTTCTGTCCCTAAATCTCTCTCCATAAAGCCATGATAGTATGGAAGAAGCTAGCTCATACTACGAGTAGTTCCTTCAAATGCTAGCATATTCCTACAAGCCGAAACTCACACAAACCTATAAAACCACTAGATGTAGTCTGCTCTTTCCTTCATACCCTCATCCCATCCCATCGTTCGATGAGCAACTTTGAACTGGGAAGATTTTGAAAAGTACTAAGCTAAAGCGATGATCCTCCCACTGAAATCCAACAGCTAGAGAATAGGTGACCACCATGTTCAAAGAAAGAAGTATAAGATGTGGCATATGTGATCCAGTGAAATGATCTTTTGAGAGACAAAACATTTAACTAGAAGTCTACTTGTCGAGAGGAGCAAATGTTGAGTAGTTATGATTTCAGTCCCACCACAGAGTTATGATTTTATTCGTTAAGTCTATCAAGTACCAATTCCAGGATGATGATGTGAATGGTTTCATCGGCCGTAAAACTACATCAGCCACCTATCAAACATGCTATCTTAATCACATTTGCATTGAAGCTTAATTTTAGCCCATAAACACCATTTTAATTATAGGGTTCCATGTTGGAATAAGGCTTGCTGTTAATAAGATTTTATTAAAATAATAACCTTGGGGATGAAGTAGAATATGGACTGAGAAGCTTTTCTAATGTCTCACAGGATAAAGTTAACACGTATAAGAGACAAAGTAAAACATTTCTTAGGGTTAATTCTACCCAATAAAAACATTCATGAACTATTTCAATAAATATTTTTTTTAAAAAAAAAACATCATAAGGAAATTGCGTTTCTGTGGTTACAGTCTCTGTTGATGTTTCAACAATAATTCATTTCAGGAAATATATGCTCAACATTTGCAGACAAATAGGGAAACAAGGATAGAAACTCGCTATACTGATGTTCCAGTATGATAAAGGCGTTTGATTAGTGATGATAAGCTATGCGCCTAGAAGTATAATGATGAGGTTGAAAGACAAAAAAAAAAAAAAAAACAGATCTTTTTGCACATGAAATTGATGAATGAAGCGGAGAAGAGATCAATCGGGCAAGTTTGAGGGGCTGTGACCTGGCCTCCCATGCAGACGATGACGTAGGGGTCGCTTTGGGTGGCGTCTCGGTAGACGAGGTTGACGCCCTTGACCACCCGCACCTTGAGGAGCCCCAGCAGGTCCTCCATGGAACCTCCACAGCGGCAGCGAGCGAAGACGAAGAAGACGAGAGAGTCAACTGGGGGAGTTCCATCTCGATCGATCGATCGGTTTATTTATCCATCGGATAATTGTTCCGGTTTGATCAACTTAAAGTCTTAAACCGAGTTAGACTCGGCGCTTTGTTGGAAATTATGTGAACATTACATTAGAGTAAAACCCCGGTTTGGACCGGAAATTAATAGGCCAAAGAGGTTGACCTCCAATAAGTGATTAGATTGGACCCGGTTGCTACAACAATTAGATTGAACCCGATCAAAGATTAACCAAATCAATTTTTTTTATACTAATTAAAATTATTAAGAGAAATAATTTGTAAAAAAAAAAATCAATGGGAACTTAAGGATAGACTCATAATGTGATAGAGTCTAAAAAAGTAAAATAGTGGATCATAAATTTATGTATCTATCCTAAATTTTTCTCTGAAATTTTTCGCTGTGTGTATCATTATTATTAAATCAAAAGTATACTTTTGTTATTATAGTAAAAAAAAATTAAAAAAATACCTTAAACCAAAATTAATGATACATGTTATGCTATGATATAATGATATATTAATTTTAACCAAAATTAATACACAATATAATAATATAAATCTGATAATCAATTGTGGAATATAAATGAATTAGGAAGTAGTTTACAATTTTAAAGGAGGAATGAACAATTAACGATTTATCAAGCATATAAATAAAAGTTTTACATAATCATGTTAATTAAAATTGGTATATATTATTAGTAGATTTATTAAGCATATATTATAGTAATATTTATAGCGAAAAGGTTGTAACATCAATTTTTTTTTATGAAAAATTGTTATATAATAAAATGCGGCACTTCATTTTCTTTATCTTAAAAAATGGGATATTTCATTTTAACAATATATCTAAAAGGCTCCTTATATTTTAAAAATATAGATATTCCACCATTGGTGAAAAATATTCAAAGCCTTTTAGTTAAAATTATTTCAACATATTCAAAATTATCAGTTATAGTTGAAACTATTTTTACTGGTAAAAATTATTCAAATATTAATTAAACTATATCAATTTAATCGATATTCCTAGAGACATATTTGAAGGACAACTAGACCCTAATTGGTCTAGCAGATCGAGTGAATCTCAAGGCATTTAGGTGAGATAGTCGGCTTGAAAGTCAAGCTCCCGAATCCTAAGTTCCTAAGATCTAGACCCAGTTCAATGTACCCTGACACGATAACATGCAAGGAGATAGTACGGTAGGTCTCTTTTGGTATATTGATAGGAATCCAAACATGTTCTGTGATAAAAAGTGAATACATTTGTCCTCAATCTAGGTCAATTCGTCAAGATCAACACGAAAGAGATAAATTATAAAAACTACTAGCCATAAGTACAA
Source organism: Kaempferia parviflora (assembly GCA_037177295.1). Classification (NCBI taxonomy): domain Eukaryota; kingdom Viridiplantae; phylum Streptophyta; class Magnoliopsida; order Zingiberales; family Zingiberaceae; genus Kaempferia; species Kaempferia parviflora. Next base: position 8,815,674 of record JBAMIE010000016.1, on the reverse strand, counting down.
ATGATCAAGATATATGAGCGGTATATAACTCCAAACGTATTCTGGATGCATAGTATAATTGTGTTGATATTTAAATGATAGATTTGTATCACGTAGCAATGTTTAAAATTTTTAGAATTCATTATGAAGAAATTTGACAAATTTATGAGATGAGTGTTATTATCTTTGACATATTATATAAAAAATAATTAATCAGGCTGAGTAACGTCGAATTTAGAGT
>JBAMIE010000016.1:8799871-8815354 GCA_037177295.1 Kaempferia parviflora | reverse complement strand
TTGAACGAACATAAACAAGCTCTTACCAAGCCGAACACCAAGCTTGTTCACGAACGTTCAGTTCATTTACAGCCCTACAAATAACCGACCTGCTTAAAAATAATAATAATAAAAAAGAGATAAAACAAGAAAAAAAAATTGAACAAAATGAGAGGGACGGAGAGGGATCGGTGAACGCACAGTTTAATCCCTAACGGACTCCTCGTCGGGCTCTTCCTTTGGATCTCTCTCTGCTTCCTTCCGATCTCGGGAACCCGTCGGGCTCGCTTCTGCCGCGATCCATTCGATTTCCATTGAAGAAGTAATCTCTACCTCCGCTGTTGTTCTACCCGAGGTTGTGCTCACGGCGTGAGAGGTTCGGGTAGGAATTCTGAAGGGGAGTTTTTTTGTTTTCCTTCCACCGGGATGGCGTCAGCGAAGGTCATTTCGAGTTCGGTCGCGTCGTCGCGCAAGCAAGGGCATCTCGAATTGGGCAAGAAGAAGGTTCGATCTCAACCTGGTTTCTGGATTTTTCTGGTTTACTGTTTTCCTCCCTCTGGATTTCGCAAGAACAACGTCTGAGAACCTCTAAAAAATGATTTGTTTGGAGAAAATTTAGATCTCGAGAGTTAGCCAACGTGCAACTACGTCTTCAGCTGACTTATTGTTTCTTTTTGGCTAATCCTGACTCCATATGCGACTCACGATTCTCGAACTGCCTATTGTTTCTTACAATTTAGAAATGGAGATAATACAATGAATTCAGCATTGGCTAAGTTTGTGAATATCAGAATTGCAGTGTCAGGAAGACTGAATATGTGACATATCATGCATCCCTTCCTAGTCATTACCACATTAGATTGTATTTGAAGCTTTCATCAACATTTTACTTCCAAAGGGCATATGGAGACACAAACATTTGCAAGAATCTTTTGAGTAATAAATCAGCTTGCATGCACATCATTGAGTCATTGGTTACATTTTTTTTCTTGATTGTGAAATGGGCCATGTGCAAGGGGAATATAGTCGTAACCTGTTTACGTTGTTTCTTTTTATTGATATATGGATTTTTATTTATTTTGGAGGACTGAACACCATATTTCTTGATAAACAGTGTTAGCTTTTTTGGATTATGAGGTATGGAAGTGTCAAGTGTGAAAAAGCTTAGAAGATGAAGATATAAAATGAACTATGTACCAAAATTATGAGAATTAAGAAGATGCTTAATGAATGGAGGAAAAATATTTGAGCACCAACTCTCAAGAGTAAAGGTGATTTAATATGTTATACCAGCTACAAATGTATACATGAGACATACATTGGAACTTTGTAGAAGGGCAATTGAAAGGAGATTGAGAGAAAAAAGAAATAATTGCTATCAATTTGATTTATGTTGGGAAGGTTAACCATATTCTATTCATATAATCAACTAACTAAAGAAAAAGTATAGAAATAAAAATTTGCATAGGCTTTTATTGACTTGGGAAAATAACAATTCATAGACAATTATTGTGATGAAATTTAAAGGACACAATAGTACATATGAATGTGATATAAGTCATATATGATAATGTATTCACTAGTGCAAAGCATTGTTTAAGGCATCAGAAATGATTTTCTCATATCGTAACTTTACATCAAGTCCTGTCTTTTCAGGTAAATATTAGATAAATTCATCAACCCAACAAAAGCATCCCTTGGTGTATGTTATTTGTATATGCCATAAGATATTTTCCTAATTGATATAAATATATTCAACTTGAAATAGAATAGAAAGGAAAAATTCTTTGGAATTAAATGTATTAAGTGGATTTAAAGATGAAGAATCAACAGAATAGTTAAGATGAAGGAACACCAACAACAATTTGGAGGAGCTTCTAAAGGCTTGTGTGATACAACCCACAATAGTTATGAATTAGAATTTTAGGCAATTAGTAAACAACATATAAAACATGTTATAACAGAGATGTGATGCTAATATGCATGTGTGGTCTTGAGTTTTTTTTCCTTTGAAAAAAATTGTAAAGTGTGTGTTCTTCTGTTTTTTATTATCATTTTTTTTTAAATTTCATTATTTTGTGCAAATGACAAAATTTTTATTTCCATTTTGGAATGGTTTCTTAGATTTTTTTACTTGTTGATCATTTCAGCTAAATATTTTTGGATTTTGAGCTTGGCTAGCTTTTGATGAATAGATTATTAATATTTAATAGGATAATTAGTGGGTGGTTGCAATGCAAAGGAGCTTCTAAAGCATTGTGTGATACAACCTGCTATAGTTTGTGGATTAGAGTCTTTAGACAATTAGCAAACAACACATAAAACATGCTATAACAATGATGTGATGCTAATATGGATGTGTGGTCTGAGCTTTTTCCTTTTTGAAAACATTTTATAAAGTGCGTGCTCTTCTTCTTCTTTTTCTTTTTCTTTATGTTTTTTTTTTCCTGTTTCCTTGTGCAAACAACAATTTTTAGTCTGTTATTTTTTGACAGGTTTCTCAGTTTTTTGACTGGTTGATCATTAAACTATTCTGAAACGTATTTGGATCTTGGGTTGGACTAGCTTTCAATTTAAGTGGTTCAATCAGCCAATTCTGTCTAGTTTCATAAAACATTGATCTCCCAAAGTAGCCAGATCGTATGCATTTTAATAGAAATAGGACACTTCATTTTCCCTGATTATCAAAGAAAAAGAATTTAGACTGATGGACTGTAATAACTAAAAATTTGACTATGCTACTTTTCATCTACCTTTTTCTTCTTTTGCCTAGCCTATTGATTCCAGATGATGGTCATATCCAACCTCCTGCTCTGTAACTCAACTACTGGCCCCTGTCTCTCTCCAGCATTTCCTGTTGAAACATTTGTTGGGGTTAAGATCTTCCAAATATCACCTGTCTACTCTAGGCCCAAAACTAATTGGGTTTTCCTCCAGGATCAAGGTCTTGTTATTGGTTAATCTTCTATATCAAAGTGCAAAGACATCTGTAAATACATCTTTCTAGCATCTTAATTTAGCTGACATACTGCATCAAAATTGGTATATATATATATATATATCCTATGTGTCACAGCAAGCATTAGTATCTTTGTGTTGTATAATGCCCCAAATTTACCAATTTCTTTTGCTTTATAATTTTAGTGGTAGAGAGTATTTCGCAGGATTAACTGTTTGTACTGGTTTATTGATTTATCAGTTGGAGGAGTTCCGGAAGAAAAAAACTGCTAAACAGGTTGCATCAGCTGGTCAACTGCAGTCAGCTGAGTCAGACCAATACCTTGATACTTCTAAAAGCAATCAGCATAATGGAGAAAAATCTGTCATAGATGGAGATGGTAGAGATGTTGCTGAAAGTTCAGGCACTATAATGCCTAATGAAGATAAAATAGTTATTTCTTCCTCAAGCAGTGATGTTGATTCTTCAAAAGAAAAGTTTGTTTCTTCATCTTCTTCGAACTTCAGCAATCATGGATTACAGAATAACTCTGTGCAAGAGATTAATGATAGGGCATCCAAGTTGCAGGAGAACTCAACCTTTTCTGAATTATCTAATGGATCTTATGACCATTGGAGAGAGAAAAATGAACTTAGCAGTAGCAAGGAATCGGAGACTAGATTAGTTGATGGCTTCAGAAGAGATCAAATTATTGCTTTTAATCCAGCTATTAAAGAGACATATGTTGATGCATACATTTACAATTCAGGTTCTCGTTTGGACAATGTTCAGCTAAGTGATATAGAGAGAAGAAGTTTTTCCACAGCATACAACCATGATATGGATGCATCAGTTGCTTATGATAGGAGCAATCTTCCTAAGAAAATGGAAACTGTTTCTGCAAGGAATACCTATGGTCTTCTGAGCACATCAACCAGTGTTTCTGGGGTGTATGATGGTAATCGAGTCTCAGATTTTGATCATGGTAGTTATCAACGCCATTCTATTATCTTGATCCTTTTACTTTGTCAATACTTCAATACAGGATTCCTTTCTCACAAAGTGGTTTTTCTTGCAGTCCAAAAACCATTTCAAACGAGCAGCCTGAATAATAAATTTGGCACTCTTAGCACGGGCGGAGGAAGAATCGCTGATGCCATTAGTCGTCATCTTGATGCTGTGACCACAACTTTGCAGGCTCCAGAGTCTTCATCAACAAGCTTTAGTCCTGGTTTTTCTAGCGAACAATTTCCTTTGACTACTTATGGAACCAATCTTGGTCGATACCATCCTCCATTTCATGATTCACTTAGTGTTCCCACTGTGCCTCCCATATCCAATTCGCTAAATGGCAAGCATGTTAGAGATGCTACACATGGAATTTTTGATGAGTTCAAGAACACAGAGACTCTCTCATCTTCAATTCCAGTGCATGAATCTAGAGAGTTTTTTCTGGAAAAAGCCATAAACTCTGCAACTTTAGATTCTACGAGGGAGAAGCTATCAACTTTTAATAGTTTATCTTCTTTGAATAATGAACAACAGCTTAACTACAAAGCAAATGATCAAGATATGCAGGACATTGAGTTCACATCTTTAAAGAAAGATGAAGATTTTGCTGCTTTGGAGCAGGTTATATATATTTTTAGCTAGACATGCCTTGGCAAATGTTTTTTTTTGTTGGTCTTAGCTAAGCTCTGTTAGAAAACAGTATTTCTCCTTTATTCTGAAAGAAAATGTAGGCTTGTACTCAGTCAATTGAAAGTTCATTTATTCCTTTATTGCAAGTAAGCTCAGATGCATGACTATGAGTTGGCTATATATCTAGAAGCTAAAACATGGTTTCCTGAATTAGTATGGACTATAATTTATTTATTTTTGTATAATCAAAGGTTTCTTGCATAGCAAACTATAGTACCTCAAGGGCTAATAGTAAACAACAATTTCTGATTCACTTCTTCCTTATTTGTTGCAATATGATGTTCATAATTAGCTTGCTTGAGTTCCTTGTGATTTGTCAATTTGTGCCCTATGTGGTTTTGATATTTCAAAATCTGATTAGTGAATATAAATGACTTGTCTTTTTCCTTCTTCTTGTTACTATGCTGCAATGAGTTTGTGGTTTTTCTCAACCATAATATTTTCCTTATCCTACAGCATATTGATGATTTAACCCAAGAGAAGTTTTCATTACAACGAGCGCTAGAGACATCTCAAACTCTATCAGACTCCTTGGCTGCTGAGAATACATCATTAACTGACAGCTTTAATCAACAGGTGTTTTTTGTGACTGGATGAGTGTGCATCTATTCTATGTCAAAGCAAATCTTCTAACTTATTGTTTCGAATACACCATTGTTTCTCCAATTTTGATCTATATTTTTGCAGGGCAAAGTAATCATTCAGTTAAAATCTGACATTGAGAGATTGCAGGAGGAAATAAAGGCACAAACGGTTAGTATTCCTTCTGGAGGTCTAAGTGTCCATTTTCCCCTTACAACATTGTTTGAGGAGCTGATCCAGATAGTTAGAACTTGTGGATGGATGTTCTGATATATATTCACTATTTTTAGCAGGAGAATTTTAGCTTGAACAAATAAGTTAAGACTTAGTTATGAGGCTTAAAGATGTATTATTAATTAGAAAAGGGAATATCATAGACATAGTCATGATACACAATAACTATAATAATAATATCACATGTGAGACTAAGTTTATATATCCTAGCAAAGGTATATATCTACCCCAAACTGTAGAATACTTGTTGATCAATGTCTAACTTGGTTCATAAAATTGAAACACACAAATATTTTATTTGACTAAGTTGCTTGAGAATGGCAATGAAGATAAGAGTAAAAGTTGATGGTTGTTCCTCAAACACTAGTGGTGTGATTCTGAAGTTATGACCTCATTCTGTGCTTGAAAAGGGTAACTTTTCTTAGATTTTATCTTCTCCATTTCCCTTAAATTGAAGGTACCACTGATATTGAACTTTGCGAAAATAAAAAGGCAAATTATGAAAGCATGCATAGAGAAAGAAGATAGAGTTACATTATCTTTTCTTGTGACATTGGCAAGAAAATATCAGGAACGAGATTAAGTCCTATATTACTCTGTTGTTAACGATAAAATGACAAGAGCATAGGATTATTCTGGGTAGAGAGATATTAGCTTATCTTTTATACTGTAACCCACATAGAAATTGATAAAAACATTGGAGACAATGAGACTAGAGTTTCAACAGGTACTATTAAGGGAAGTAATGGAGGTAGATAAGAGATTAAATTTTCATTCACTTATTCATGGCAGACGTTTTCAGTCATTTAAGCCTGTATTGTTGGGTAATATGTTTCGTTATTATTAAGTTCAGAACAATTTCTCATATTGCTGCTGCTTATTTTTGGTGGTGTGGTTTTTGTGTTGTGTGATGATTTCAAAATAAAACTAAGGTGGAATTGACAAACTCTGATTGGTTTTCGTCTGTATCAATACCTGTAGCTTGCATTGGAGGTTGTTAAGTCAGAGCGCACTAATGCTCAGCTAGAATGCAATGCTGCTGATGAGCGAGCCAAATTTCTTGCATCTGAAGTAATAAACATAGAAGAGAAGGTAATTTATTTTACTTTTATTAGTTATCATCAAAAAGGGTTTCCTACACATGACACAAAAAATGTAATGTACAGTGAACATCATTTACACTTCAGAAGAAACTAAAAAAAGTACTTGACAGTTTATAAGTTTATATAATACTTACACAGTTTTACTCGTTTTAGCTTTTCTCTTACCAAGTTGATTATGGTATTCTGATTATATGATTACTTATGGTTCTTCTTGATCAAGGCTGACCTAGTTGTAAGGTGAACATTAAAATAAATCTTTTTCATTATCTTTCAAAATGTATATTGAATGTAGCACCATTTTCTTTTTTAGATCAAGGCTGACCTATGGTGCTGGATAAAACCATCGCACCATTTTCTTTTTTACATTTGTAGAACTTTTATATTGAATGTAGCAGCTCTGAAGGATGGCCCAAGAACTTTAAGCAGTTCTTTGAAATGGGTTCATTTGTTTCTGATTGTATATTCCGATGTGCATGTGTCATCATGACAAATATATTTGAGCATTTTTGTGAATAGTGTGTTTAACATTGGCTATGTTAAAGAACTTATCTAATATATAATACAAGGTTATCAAAGAATTTATCCAAATACATCTTTTAAAAAGTTGGAACAATAAATAGATTAAAACTTCTCTATGATCTCATATTCTTGTAGTTCTGAGTTGATAAATCTTAAAACCACATGATTATATGATGATTAGCTAAGGGTGATCATGAAACAGAATATTGTTTATGGCGTGGTTTAAAGAACTAGTATTGGAACTGGTTTTGGTTGAAGGTCATCACCAGAATGGTTCCATACTGGTATCCTGACTTGTGCTGACACATGGTACAGGATTACACCGATCAATTGTGCTGATAAGGTATTGTGATGGGAGAAAGAGGAAGAGCATGCAAAGGGAGAAGGATGAGGAGGAAGAAGATTTAATTGCACTGCTCACCCATCTACCACTATGGTTCATGATTTCCCAGAGAAGATAACTCGATGATTATTTCGGTTCATAGAGTTTACACGTTAGAAGCAATGTTTTAAAATCCAGACAGATCAGTTGGTTTTGTTTTTTTGCTGTTTCAACCTGAAACACTAAGGAACAGCAGAACCTCTGGTTCTCTATCTTGTCCGGTTACAAAAACACTGGTTAGAAATTCCTCCATGCTCTCCCTCATTGCACAACTGTCACCAACGTGAATATGCATTTTGACATCATGTTGCTGACTTGTTTCACATCCACCAATATTGATCTAGACAAAAAATATTGGAAAGACTGGTTAAGGGTCTCTCTTTTTATGTTAACAAAATCATGCTATGTTTGTCCATGATTCTTAATAATTCCGTAGTTTCACAACTCTCATTTGCCTTGACAAGTCTAAGCCTAGAAATTATTCCCTTCACTACTCTTCTTCATGCTTAATTTCTCTGTGTACTTTATAGTTCATGTACATTCTAACCTTTTCCTACTTAAGCATACATCTTGTCGCATATCTGCTTATGTTGAGAGGTTTTGCAAGGACATCTGACAAACTTTCTATGGGTAGTTCCAATCAGATGGATCTGACGTAATGCGAATAACATCAACATTCTAAAATAAATCAGTTTAGGGTCTAAAACGTAATTTTATTTTATTTCTACTTTTACTATTTTATACTAGATCTATTCTTTCTACCAAGAGCATGCAATAACAATAATGACAAGCAAGTCTTATCCCAATAGGTGTTGGCCGGGAAACAACATAGTTGGCACAATAATTTGATAAATCCATTCATAGAACATTCGCATGTGTGTCTGATGTTGCCTAGCAACCTTCAACCTTTTTCATCCTGGCTTGGGACCGACATTAATGTTTTTTTTTTCTCCTAAGACTGTTGTGAAAGCTTGTAGAAGAGATTCTCTATAATAAAATTTTCTATTGTTTTTTTTTCTCTCTTTTCTTGTATGAGATCACTAACTGAAACCTGGAACCTCCATTAGATAGCTGACTGAGGGTTACAAATCTATTGCGTGCCAAGCGATTGTCATCAACTGGAAAAACACTTGAAAATTAATTCTTTTTTTTTGTTCTTCTGCGATGGTAGCGCTGATCCTTCACTAATGAAGTATTAGTCGCCAGTATTATTGTTACTCATTCCTGTAAGTTTTTTGTAAACTTCAAACAGGCACTAAGGTTGAGGTCAAATGAGCTAAAGCTGGAAAAGGAATTGGAGAACTTGAAATCTGATTTAGCAGCATATCAGTAAGATTGACATTTGTTTCACTTTTGCTGATTACTGGTCTCTGGTTTATTTTTAATTTTCTTCATATTTATTCAAAAGGAACGAGATGGATATTGCACCCAATATTTTGTGGACATTTGTGTCGGAACATCTAAAAAATAAGAGTTCAGATGCACCAATTATATCATGTCTGATTGAGTGACTTTTCTATTCTATCAAATAAATATATATATATTCAATTAAGTTGTTATACGTTTTCTCATTTCTGACAAATTTCAGTTAGAAGTTCAAGTTTTTTTTTAATTTCTTATGGGGTATTTCATGCATATTCCTTGCCTTGAAGATGGAATATGTGATGTTCTAAAAGCTCAATTTTCTTTCCTCGACATTCTTCTTGGGTGTTCTTTTATTTTTCCTTTCTGTAGAGTGCGTGTAGCATGCCTTTTATCAGCACAATGGCTTTGTGGCATTAGTGCCTTTTCATTTGATGCTTTTCATATATTATATAAGAAAATTGACAAGGTATGCTTTTATGAAAATGAACTGTCATGTTGGCATACTTGTTTTGGCTGAGATTTGATTGCTCCAATCATATTTTGCCTTTTCTGTTTTGACATGGCGTTACTCACTGATAATCTTACATTTTCATTTCAAGTTAAAATCCATATAGCCAATTCCAAATAATTAGGATTGTCCTCTTGTTGTTGTAGAGATTAATAGGCTGCTTTTGGCAACAAATTTGGGACTACAGATTCCTGAACATTCCTTATTAATCTGTGGATTTCTCATGAATGCAGATTCAAGAATGTGTTTCCTTTTATAGTGGATGTATTTGAATATATAAATATAGCCTTCAAACATTCATTGATGAAGTGTGTGATCACTTCATTTTCCATTATTCAGGCGTAAAGTTTCCATTCTTGAGAAAGAGCGTCAGGATTTTCAGTCTACTGTTGATGCCTTACAAGAAGGTTCGCTTGTTATCTACTTACGTTTGTTTCTCAATTGCTCAATGCAATTTTATAAGTTCACTGTGCTTTCTTGTATGGGGAAAAGATTTACAATAATTGAGTTTCAGAAATTGCCTTTTTAATTTTCTGAGTTAGAGGTTTAGCCACAATTGGCAGAACAAGATCTCCTGAGTAGCAGGCTGCCATAAAGTACAGTACAAGGAAGTAATACACAGAACTAGTTACAGAAAAGAAAACTGAATTCAAACTTACAATATGTGTACAAGGGATTGCAGAGAGAGATGCTGGAAGGGCCTGTGCTTTGCTTCTTCTTCGATGCTCTGAATGCTTGCTGGTGAGAGGTTTTTATAGGGAAGAGAGGCCTCTGAGAAAGAGAAGATAAAGAGGAATCTTTTAGTGCTTCTACTGCTGTTGTTGAGGTGGCGGATAAGAGGTGCTGAAAGTTGGTGCTGGTAGTCGTCATTGCTGACCTCAGCTGGGAGTGTTTGACGTCAGGGTATGCATTAGAGTTCCATTATATTGATTAAATTTGCTTCTTCAACAGATCCTCCAAAGGATCTTGGTAAGGTAGAAATTGATGCAGCTAAAGAAGGTGTTTTGTTTTGTTTTTCTAGCCAGGTAGTATTTTTCTTCTGGTAACACTGGCAGAGAGTAGTGTGCTGTGTTGTATAAGGAAAGGGAAAACAGGGTGTCCTAAAATATTTAGGCCAGTATAATTTTTCAGTGAAAGTTTCTCTTGACAAGGTATAATCAAGGGGATCTTGGTCAGGATAACCAGGAGCTTCCTTGGATAGAAGCTCTCCAATGTTTTAATTGTTCTTCTATTGGTTTGGGCGAAGTCCATTCAAGATCATGGTATGATGGGTAGTCTTCAAAAGACAGAAGTTGTAGTGTTAGACCCTTAATGTCTATTTTAATTAAGTGTCTAGCTAGTTCAGTATAAGTATGAAACCATTCTGGAGGAGAACTGTCATAAGTATATAACACAAAAATTTCTTTTTCTTCCAGAATGTATTGAAGAAGAGTTCCAAGTTTTGTTGGTAGCTATTGAATGAAGTCTTAGTCATGAACCCAAAGTTGTTGTAATAAGTCATATTGGCTTAAAGTAGAAGTAATTAACCTTCCGCGATAATTTTTATGTTCAAATTGCTCGAAGTGAATATTGGTTTTGCGGAAGGAATATAACAGTTGGCATCTACAACCTAAGTTGGTGGCCTCAGCTTAGAGCATTGAGGAAAAGTTTTCTGGCACTGAAGTTTATAGGAGTATTCTTCTCCGTAAGTAATAGTAATTCTCGGAGTTGGGTGCTGGTGGAACCAGTTAAGTGCATCTCCCAGTTCTATGAAGTGTTTGAAAGTTGATGGCTATTCTAAAGTTGATGAAGTGTTTGAAAAATTTCTTGCCCGGTGGCTTTTGTACTGTGCTTAAGAAATAATTAGACAAGGCGTTGATAACGACTATCTTGTAATTAGCAGTTCCTAGTGAAGTGGTGATATTCCATATATTGTCAATTAAACATTGCTGGACTAAGTTGAAGGTGTAAATTAAATTGGAACATATACTCTTTTCTGGAGTATATCTGAAGTTCTTGATTGCCAAATTTTATGGTTTTAGTACCATAAGTGTGCACCTTCTTTTGTCTATCCATGCCTGCAATCGAGAAGAAGTTAGTGTAGTAATCTTGATAAAGTGTCTGCTAAGGAATTGTTCGTTCCTTTGATATGTTCCTACTTTATGCGTAATCTTTTATTAATGATGGTATCTGTAAATTTGATCCATCTTTTAGCACTGAGTCCTTTTCCTTTAGTTTGTTGGCTATATTTGACTATAGCCTCACAATCTGTTCGAAGTGTGATTTTTGCTTTACTGCATATAAATAAAATGAAGGCTTCCAAACAATAAAGTACTGCAAGTATTTCATAATCTAACGAAGTAAGATTGCCTTTTCCCTTATACTTTCTTAAAGCATACCTACATAAGGCCTCAGTGGTCGTATTTGGATGTTTTTTTTTCAATAAAGCACCACCCCAGCCTTTTTCGCATCCATCAGTTTCAATGATCAAGTAATCAGAGTCTAAGGGTAAGGTTAATAATGGTAGATTTTGTACCATTACTTTTATTTGCTTAATTAAGTATATGTCCTGGTTGAAGTATCTTTGTCCTGTTTGTGATGTTTTATTATATAAAGGACCACTGATTTTGCCTATATCTTTGAGGTAAGGATGAGCATAATTTAAGAGGCCAAGAAAAGAGCGCAAAGTTTTAATATCTTCTATCAAAGATATAGGCATAATTTTGATTTTGCCTATGTAAATTTTGAAGTATCTTTGCCCTGTTTTATTATATCTTGAACAGGACTTTTAGGCTATTTTGGTTATTTTAAAATTCAAAATTATCATTCCAAATTGTGCCCTTAGGGCTTGTGCCGTTTGCAGTCTGCAGACCTGATTTGCAACTCCCAGCACTGGCCCATTTATGGCTTGGGCCAGGCAAGACAGGATCAATTTAAATCCAAATTATGATGGGTAACACAGCCCAGTTGACTCCTCTAATTGAAGGTTTTTTTTTTTCATTCTTCTTCGAAGTTACAAATATTAATGGCCTATACATTATATGAAAGCATGAGCCTTGTGTTCAAGATTTTTGAAGCTAAAAGACCTTGTGCTTTGAGTTGAAAGTTGATAGAATGTTTGACTATATTACTACCTGTAGATATTATCTTGTTTATATGTTTTTATTCTCTTTTCATTTGTAGTTATCACTTATCACTGTAATAGTTAATGCCTCTGTGAAATTCTGTCCGCATTGCATGTTTCCATGACAATTTTTTTCACAAGTTCATCCCTATGTTACTAATGTAATTTGATTCCATTTGTACATGTGAGTGAACAGAGAAGAAAGTGTTACAATTGAAGCTGAGAAAAGCATCTGATGATGGAAAAGCCAATGATTTAGTAGGAAGTTCCTCTTCTAGACAAGATGCAGCTACCTCCACAGAGGATCTAGGTATAACACTGCTTTTCTATACCACCATAATTTATAAGTTTCTAGGTTGTTTCTACAACCTTAGTTTTGTTGCGGAAATAAATACTCTTGGTTTAAAAATCCGCTCAAATATATACCACATTTGTGGTTCTTTTTCTATTATTCTTTATTAGCGAGTTATTCCTACATTTAGAATGGTCCAAGTATTTAAGAAATAACATAAGGACCAGAAATACATAGCAGTCAGGTCAAGGGCATATAAACACTTTTTTTTTTATGGTGCTGATTTGTTCTACCTGGTATGCTGCTATTTTTTCAACATGAGCCTTATGGGTAATGATAGGCATGAAGGTTTTCCATCTGGCGTCTTGGTTTAAATTAGGAAAACAAGCGTTAAGTTGGTGTCTAAAAGTGGGAATTCAGTGGGACTTAGAAAAGGAGAGGCTGGAGCAGTAACACTCTAATATGCTTGGTTGAGATTGGTTATTGTGCTTCCACTGTAGTGAGCACAGAGAAGAACTAAAATTGACTAATATACGAAAGTTTTGTGTGTTGCAAATTCTAGCTTTCTCCTTGCAAGTTGATCTATCTTCTCAAGGTGAATTTTTTTTTTTCCTTCTATATTCTTAATTAACACTTTGCTTTTGTTAGGAGTAAATAAATCATTTTCCAGTGTGCATCTTAGAATATGCAAATGCTAGAAGCTGATTATTTTTCCCTAGTGAACAAATTAACACCGAAAACTGCCCTTTGGTCTTAGGCAGCCTCAAAATCAATGTTAACTTTATTTGGAACTTTGATGTCATGTGGCTTCTAGTTATTTGATAATGGTTCTTTGAGATGTTATCTGTTTTTCAGAAGTTGAGACTAGTATCCAAGGAACATCACTGCAGAATGACATAAATATGATTGAGGATGTCACACCATCTGAACCTCTATTTGGTGAAACTTCTTTATCATCTTCTCTTCGTGATGATAGAGCAATTGACCTTCCAGATGCATCTGCTGATCTTCCACAAGATCAGCTTCGAATGATTGAGAACATCAGGGCATTAATATCTGAGGTCGGACTTCATTTTTGTTACTCAAGTTTACATTTTTGCTAATAGAAATAACTGCACATGGTTAAGACCCTTATTTGTGTAGTTTAAAAATCTTCTTGTTTCTTATTACTAAGACACATTGGACAAATGCAGTTAGCTGTGGAGAAAGAACAGCTGGTACAAGCTCTAAGAATTGAATCATCTAACTGTTCCAAGATGAAGGTACTGAACCTCTATGGATAGAAGTTTTGATGGTTTATAAGTGAGGCACCTTCACCAGATAAAATTGGTTTATCCCTCATTTGTTTTTTGCTAGGCATTATGTTTGCAAGAGAGTTTGGCTGCCTGATTTGTCTTAGTTTCACAATTTAGAGATTGTAGCATCTTTTATCTTTGTAACTAGATTTTATTTTTCTTCTGTTTAGGTGTTGGCAAAAATAAATTTGTTTGTAACCAAAGCTCCACTTGGAGAAATTATTCATTGGTCATTCCGAAACCATTTGCTTTGTGATATATTTAGTTTACACATTAGCCTGGTTTATTAGTATGCAACTGTTGTTTTAGCGACTTTATTACCATCAACTATTGTGATTTCTATTTATTTTGTTTGCATACCATTGAAGGAATTGAACAAAGAATTGTCCAAGAAACTCGAGACTCAAACCCAGAGGCTAGAACTCTTGTCTGCTCAAAGAATGGCCAACGAGAGTCACTTGGTAAAGCCAATGGATAACCATGGTACACATGATGCAGCTGAATATGCTGATGAGGGGGATGAGGTATGCTGTTATCTGATGATATTTTTTTTGCATTTATTCCCTTGATAGAAGGGGAGCCTTGGGGCAACAGTAAAGTTGTTGTCGTATGACCTGAAGGTCACGTGTTCGAGTCTCCAAAATAAGAATCCTGCATTGGCCTTTTTTTTATATTTATTTTCTTGATAATTTTGCAATCATTCTATTTCACATTTGCCTTGTTAAAGTACTTGGCATTTCTTCACTAGTTATTTCATGGTCACCAAGATCATCTCTCTGCTTGAAATGTTTTTTTTTTGAGTACTTCTAGCCACTTATTATGATTCACTATTGGCGGTTGGTGTTGAACTCTTTTAACAGTATGACTGGACTCAGGTAGTGAAAGCACCAAATTTTTGCTGGTGGATTGAGGAGATTGGACCTCAAATGCTCCTTGAAACTGTGTTATTCATTTATGAACTACACCTAATTTTCCAGTTTCTGTCCAAGTCATGTGGCTTGAGCTCAAAATTGGAAATCCATGCGCGCACTTTGGACCTAGACAGCTCGTCATCATAGTTGTATTTCCTAATTATTAGAAGAAATTTTACCTTAAAAAGCATTAATTGTAGTTTAAATGTGTAGCAGTTGGTTTAAGATATTTTTACCCTACTAGTGTCACCCAATAAACTTTGGAGACAAAGTAACTTTGCTTGCTCCGTTCGATCCCCAAGTCCACTGGCTCGTGCTGAAAATTGGAACTTGCTGTACACATTTTGGACCTAGACAAATCCTTGCGATAGTAATTTCAACTAATTATTGGAAGAAACTTTAAATTCAGATTGTAGCAATAAGCGTCCTTCAATTTTGCTATGGAGTTGAGTAGTCCTAGCATCCACTCTTAGTACCCAGTAAACTTTGGTTCCTTCAGTACTTTGATCTCAGTCGGTTCTCACTGGTAGTTGATAATCGATATCATATAGAATCTTGATTTATTGCATCA
>JBAMIE010000016.1:8774896-8796346 GCA_037177295.1 Kaempferia parviflora | reverse complement strand
TAATACATGCTATATGCTACGCTAACACTTCCCTTTTTTAAAATTTTCTATATAATTTCTCTTAAAACTGTAGGAACCTTGCAGCCAACAAGAGGGGGTGAATTGCCTGAAATAGAAAACTACCTTTCTCAATCTTTATAACACTAATTAAACACACTTTAAAGAATTGAAAGAATACAATAGAAAAATACACGAGACACAGAATATTTATTTGGGTTCGCAATCAGAGGATTGCTACTCCAAGGAAAATAAGCTCAGTATCGGAAACTCTTTCTCGATTGAAACGTCGGAAGCGGAAGCTTCGTACATGAAAATGAAGAAGTTCAAAATGCAAATGAATACAGAGTGTGTTGTTAAAAACAAGGAGAATCAGAGCTCTATTTATAGCATTTGGTAAAATCTATCTCGAGCACTCCGGGTGCCCGACTGGTTCTGGCGCCCAGGTGGATAAATTTTATCCCTTCGTAAATGGCTCGTTAATAAGGCATGGATAAAGTTTTATCATCTTCCGGGCGCCCGCGCCTGGAGGGGCGCCCGGACCACAGGGCGCTTGAACTGGCCCGAAGGGGGTCCGGGGCGCTCAGACCAACTCCAGGCTCCCGGACCAGTCAACTTCGTGCTGACTGGCTTCGTCTCTTGTCGCTTGGGTGATTTCGAACATTCGGAATAAGGCTCACCCGAATCCATTTTCTGTCCTTCCTCGAGCAAGCTTTCTACCGGCTTCTCGTCCCTCAGACCGCCGCGCACGTCCTTCTCATTCCGCAGGTGTACTCTTCCGCAGCACCTCGTCTCTCGGACGCACCGAGCCTGTCAACTCTCTTCCGTGTCATCCTTCTCGTTAGCTGTGTCTTTCGCTCGACTTCTTGTGTTCCTAAGTTCCCGCACACTTAGACACAAGGTTAGATAACGACAGGACCTAACCTAACTTGGTTGATCATATCAAAACTAACTTGAGACACCAGCAGGAACTCTATCATAAGTTTTTTCTCTAGGTCTACGAATCCTGTGTAGATATTGCTTTTGTTGCCGATACTTATCAATTAGTTGCTCTTTAAGATGTATAACTTCTATTGTTGACCTTCCCGCATGAATCAAAATTGATTTTCAGTCACTGTTGTCTCATTTCTTAATCTTTTTTCTATTACTCTTTCTCAAAGTTTCATGATATGACTCGTTTAATACCCCTATAGTTTGCACAATTTTATACAACTTCTTTATTTTTATATAAGAGCATTTAGAGTTCTTACCCTCCATTGATTGCATATTTTTGTCTTCAATATCAAGTTAAATAACTTTGTAAGTCATTCAATACCTTGTTTCCTAAATACTTTCATATCTCTAATCTGACTACTTTTCCATTTTACATCTCATTTAAACCTTGTTCTACTTCTAAAGTTTGAATTATATAATAAAAATTTAAAATTTTATACTATCTATTTAAATTACTTAAGTTGGTCACCTAACCCTTGATTACAAAGTTGATAAAAATACCTTATCCATCGCTTTATTTCCTTATCATTTACTAAGTACCCTATTGCATTTATTTTTAATACATCTTATTTGGATAAGATCTTTTGTATTTCTCTCTTTTGCTTTAGTTATTTTGTAAATGTCTCTTTCCCAGCTTTATATCTAATTTTCGATATAAGCGTTTAAAAGTTTCATTTTTTGCTTTATTCACGACTTCCTTAGCCTCTTTCTTGGTTACTATATATTTTTTTAAAGTTTTTCTTGTTCTTAAAAATATATAATGCCTTATAGATATATAATGTCTTATAGGATGTTCATTTTTTTTTTTTTTTTCATTTCTTATTCCACCACCAAGATTCTTCACTTATAGTGGACATCCCATTGACTCACGGAATAACTATTTTCAATTTTAATATCATCTTATCCCATATTGTATTCGAGTCGTTGTATATTTCTCCCAATACTTGTACTCTACCATCTCCTTAAATGTATTTTGTTTCTCATCTTTTAACTTCCACCACTTAATTCTACCCCAAAGATTCTTTATTGGTGGTGCACATCCCTTTGACTCACTGAGTACTACTATTTTGAACTTTAATATCATCTTATCTCATATCGTATTCGAGTCGTCGTATATTTCTCCTAACATTTGCACTCTACCATCTCCTTAAATGCGTTTTGCTTCCATCCTTTATCTTCCACCACTTAATTCTAGAAGTCCTGCACATTTTCCTTCTATTGATACTATGCTTGAGGTGTATATCCAAATCTTTACACAACTTAATTCTAGTGTTGGGTGGTTAAGTTTTCTCCAAAGATGACCTTGCAATTATACAAATGTTTCTATCCTTCTTCCGAATTATAAGAAAGTTAATTTGTAATTTATTATTCCCACTTTAAAACGTGACCAATTGTATTTCTCTTTTCTTAAAAAAAACGTATTAGCTAAGTATAAGGTCATATGCTATCACAAAATCAAATATAATTTTTCCTTCTTCATTTCTATTCCAAACCTATAACCCTCATACACCTATCATATACTTTATTTTTCACTCCAACATGCTCGTTTACATTAATAGGTCATCTCAGAATTTAGATTTGGTGTCTTCATCTAATCATACTTGAGATGCATATATACTAATTACATTAATAGTTTCATTCACCACTACTATCTTGAGAAATAATCCTATCCCCTTTCTAACTACTCTATCCCTTAACGAACTATCTACAATAATATCTACTCAATTTCTTGTTTTACTCCTTTCTATGTACAATAACTTTAAACCTGAGTTTTCTATCATCTTTCTCTTCTTTCCTATCCATTTTGTCTCTTGTACGTACAAAATACCAATTCTTCTCCTAATCATTGTATCTACCGCCTCCATTGTTTTACAAGTTAGCGTTTCTATGTTTGTTCCAAATCTTAGATAATTAGTTTTTCTATAATATTTGTTTTTATCTAATTTATAGTGTGAGAACTCTTGCATATTTAATCATACACTCAAGTTCTCAAGGAGATGTAGCAGTCTTTGTTGATGCATTACAGTAGGACACTGCAGCGCTAACTCTTACATATTTAAGACTACACCTAAGTTTTAAAGATGTATTGGTCCATGCCAAGGCTATACCATTACAGTCGGACCCTACAACGCATTCCTTTTGAGAATAACCTAGCATTAGCAAAATAGTTTAATGTATTCATTCGTTAAACATTTGCCTCAATTCAACGTTAGCTGACAACCTAACACTACCCTCACCCTTTCTCATCCGGACTTGAACCGACCATGACAGGCTTATAAATTCAAATTAGGATATAAAATCAAAACCTAAGGAAAATGCTTTACACCTTCAATAGGATTCCACCAAAAATCAAATGATAGATCGTATGAACCCTATATGCCTAGGAATGTCACTAGAAGAATTAGAATTACAACAATAGTTTTATATATATATATATATATATATATATACCAAAGGAGCATCTAGTAAGCCTCATTAATCTCAACTTGTTTGGGGTGTCAAAATAAGTTATCTTTGTAGATTAGGTTAGGTTGCAAGAATAAATGAGGGAAGGATTGTTTGTTCTGCCGTTGTGAGTTATTCTACCTAACAGGTTCCCATGTCAAAATCAGTTATCTTTGTAGATTAGGTTAGGGTGCAAGAATAAATGAGGGAAGGATTGTTTGTTCTTCCGTTGTGAGTTATTCTACCTCACAGGTTCCCTCAAGCAAGCTTGTATATTCAATATATGCTTTTATCTTGCTTTGAGTTTCCGCCATATGTAATTTATACTGTTAACTAAATCGATTGTCAAACATAATCATCAAAAAAGGAAGAAATTGTTGGGACAATAGTTCCTACCTTGTGGTCAAGTTTGACCATGGTATTTTGATGGTTTGGCTAAGCTTCTTAAATAGTTTTAACTGCTAAAAAACAACAAATAGGAATTCTTCCAGTTCCATCTACGGGACATACAGAGAACAGATATGATCTAAAGAGTAGTCTTACTTACAGAAAGATCACATGAAATGGAGGAGACATTCTCTCCTTGAGGCTTCGGTATGTTTTCTAGGCAATGAACAACTTGCTGAAAGAGGGTCTTCAATGTGGAATCTATGTCCAGAGCCACCATACCAGGTGTTCCAAGTAAAAAGCGTATTCTCCCAGCAGCAGATGACAAATATGAAAGTGCATAACCCTTTATTGCTGCAAATAAGCAGATTTATCAACTAAGATGAATGTTTTCCAAGATACCTAAATGCATATCGTAATTTGTATAGAAGAAACTTGTTCAAGTTAACAAGTTGCAACATTGAAATCAATAACTTAGATGAGGGGGATGGTAACACTTTAAGCCATATAGCATCAACTAAAGCTAGAAGATAGGATTCATCTGAGCTTCACAATTCCAAGAATTACTGTAAAACAAACATAGCAAGACCACATCAATCAAACATGATTATTAATAAAATTTTAAAAAAAAAACATAGCAAGACCACTAAGTTATACTGCTCTTTGATAAAACATGATAAGAATGACAAAGGACAAGATTAGAGGGAACTAAATAAGTTTGGGAAAGCAAATTTTCAAAAATAAAAAACGCATCTATAACTAGGATAGAGGACAAAATGTGTGTTGAAAAAATGCAAAAATATAGGTAAGTTCAAAGGACAGAAAGATATCCTGGCTTGGAGGTGATTTAATTGAGATTCATAGCACAAAGAATGAGAAAAGAACTGGAAAAACTTTACCAAGTATAATAAATCAGATATGAAATTAACAAGCATATTAAGGAATGACCATGTAGACACAAGCATCATAACTTGCTCTTCTTGTTTTTGTAGTAACAAATTATTCTTCAATTTCATCATTCGTGCATTAATCCAAACAAAATATTGAAGGTTAACAGATAGAAGATTGACAATGCAATGGATTTGAGAAAAACTTATCTAATTCCAGCAAGAAAAAAAGACAAACTCAATGGTGCAAGAATAAAAGAAGAAAAATCGTTGTTGCTCACTACAGGACATTATAACTTGTACATCTAGAGAGATAAGCATGCATAGTGCAATAGACAATATAATAGGCAAAAAGAAGAAATCTAACTGCTTTATTAGCACATTTGGAAACTACTAAGTAAAAGCATTTTTGCAAATGGAGAATTAGATCTAATCACTTAACATCATGCACATTCAATCTAGTGCATAAAAATAACAAATACTTGACGATTGCCCCTAAGGAACAAACTGTTCCTATTTCTTGTAATAATAAGCTCAAAGATTGTCAATCACTAACCAGCCATATATTTGCGAATTAAATGACAGAGCTTGTCAATTCCATCAAGCAAGAAACCAATAGTTGGGTCCGCTACATCCTGTTATCATAAACACAAATTAGGACATCAAAGCAAGAAAATGGCAATAATATGCTAGATTGACATTTGCATGAAATGAAACTGAACTATGTGAAACTTACAATTTCAATCGGTATTGCACGTGCTGCTTTGGGTTTTGGCTGAATTCCAACATGCTGAAAGTACCAAATTACCTCTGACTGGGCCAAAGCAAGAGCAGAAAAGACCATCTGTCCAGCTCATGAAATTTGTTAGACTTAATAACGCATGGGGAAAAACCGAAGAGAAGTTCAAAGAATTTATAAACATTGATGACAAATGTAGTGTCTGAAGGAAATGAAGACATCTACATAAATTTCTGACAAATTTACTTTCTCCAGCTAACTTATATCTCCAAATGAGCGTGTACAACGATATGATGTCAGTCTTAGCTCCTAGGGTTACTCCTCTTAGTTTGCTGAGCATTTTTATAGTGCCTAGCTGTCATTTATAACAAGTTGATAAATATTTTAAGGCTACTCCAAAACATATTAAATACAATTTATATGCATTTGGCTGTCACTATTCAAAAATATATACTCGTACATTGCCAGAAAAAAAATAAATCATGTGGATGGTCCTCCCAAAAAGTCACATGCATAATGCACTTGCCATGAAAGATAAAAATAATTACGAGAAGCATTGCAGTTGCAAATAGTTTTATAAATTTGACCATTAAGGATTAAATGAAAAAAATAAACATCAAGAACAGAGATCATTTATATGGCCATAATCATCCTACATCCCTACCTGTTACTCAAAATATTAGGATCGACTAGCACTTAACAATTTACACTACACTAGATCAATTGTTTATAATCAAGACAAGTGGACAAAGATCAGATGAAGAAAGAAAAAAGCTACTAGTGTGTCATAGACCTTAGCAGGTGGGCAAAATTACCTGAATGTTAGGTGCTAATAAACTTGGTTGGTCAGTGAAAAAAAGAACCATTCTTCCAATTTCTTGTTTCAGGAAGGTTCTTCTTTCCCGGTGTATGGCATCACATGTTGTGTATGCCTGTTCATGCACCTCACTAGAAAAATTAACCAAAAAAGTCACACAATGTTACCAAGATCATAAATTAAAAAATTAAAGTATTTATAGAAATGAAGATGGCATCATAGTATTTTCTCCTCTATTTGGCAACAGTTGTTGCATGTTTCATCGGAACAATGTGATACCCAAGTTTAGTCACACATGGAGTATCATTCCAATCATATAGGGGATGCATTTAAATGCTAGAAGAAGACAATATTATGATCCTGAATGTAATTCCAAATTCCAATCATATGAAGAATTTAAATGCTAGAAAATAACAAAATATTTACATGCTAAGATCCTTTAAGTATCTAGAAAAGTAAAGGAATATAAGCTAAAATGCTAGGATATATGAATGCAATTTACCTAAAGTACAAACCTTATCATCTTCTCAACTTGTTTTGCAACATTATATTCTAGATCTGCCTCCTTTTGTTTTGCTCGTCCAGATTTAGCTAACTTTTTGGATTCCAAAATGCTTGGAAGAACATAAAGCTGATAATCTTCATGTAATAGCTCATACTGCATGAAAAATGTTAAAATTTGCTTAGAAATTTTAACCAAAATACACCATAGTACCACAGATACCTACCTCATCTCTAAACAAAGTTAGAACCAAGTGTTCCTTCAATACTACCTGAAACAAAAATGATGGTATTTGTTAAGAAAAGGGAAGAGAACATTTATTTTGAACTTATTTGAACTTGGATGCACTGATAACAAACTATAATGATAATAACTAAAGAAAACACAGCTTTCTCATTAAGGCATGTAAAGTATATCAAAGTTCAACTTAAACAAGAAGGATTATGGTTATATGGTACACTCATATTGCCTCATATTAGAATTTTCATGGAGACTAATATTCAGAATAAGAAAAGATTTAATACCATATGATAAGCAAATAAGCGACTATGGATGCTCATAAGAGAAGTCATGTGCATGAATTTTTTGTTTAACAAAGATAGATGGTGTTTGTGAATAATTATTTTTCAAAAACACTACCTTAGCACAAGTTCATTGAAAACGCCTCAAATTAAGAAATTATATGCTGAAAATTAGAATATTTAAGAGTTCAATCAAAATTAAAACAGACACTAGATGTGTAAGTAGCCATCGGATATCTGTTCTATTTCAGATCAAATGAAAGAGCATAGGGGTGTACCATAGCAATGTCAATGCTAGTAGCTCGAAGTAGTTCGTCAGGACATACTAGATAGCCAAATAGAACCCACTCTCGGTAGGATGTAACATTTGCCAAGTCTTGGGCCCTCTGAAATACAAATTTTAAAAATTTATCTCAAAGACAGAAGAAACAAAAATAACATTCCTAACATGTAAATTTTATCCTAGAGAAATACACCTACCATTGGGTGAGCAGAATTGGTAAGTATGTCAGGATAACGAGGATGAAAGGGACTTAGAAATCCCTCATTTCTCATTTTTTTGGTATCAGTAGAAAGAAAAATAATGGGGCCTACAGCCTCAAGAACCTGCAAATACAAATGATAAGATATTGAGGTCCAAATATGTTCTCAAGAAAACTGATAACTAACCTATTTAGGAAGGAAACAATGAATTAGAATACCAACAGAATTTATCATCCAATATCATGCATGATGTATTCTTATGAGCCACCAACCTACCCAAGATATTAGCCACTTGGGTAGAGTAACATCCTTCTCACAAGGGCCTCAGACTTCCCCAAGCTGACCATGTTGAACTAAAGGAGTCATCCTGCAGTTCTCCATCCTAGTATTTGAAAGACAGGACAGAAGGTATGAAATTTAGTTACACACTTACACCCAGAATCCCGCCACCGATTATATTCATGAAAGGTCCCCATCACACTTCTCCCTTTCTTTCAGATCCAACTTGCTCTAGAGCTAGGTTTGTCCTAGTCCCATAGGCCAAAATTTCAAAATACTGAGATGATAGCTAGGTGGAACAGTAAGGTTTTAGTGCCCACTAGCCCACCATATGTTGCTACAAGATAGTGCTGGTTGGCACAAATTAGAAGGAATTGGAAGAAGAAGAGAAAGGAAGAAAGAAAAAAGAAGAGGAAGAGCGAAAAACAAAAAAGGATCCAGAGCTTCTTCTTCACATCCCAGCCTAGACTTTTCACCAGTTCATTGTTGTTTTGCATCATCTGCCTCTAGTTCATATCAACTCTCCGGTGTTTGCCTCTCCAGCAAATTTTTAACCATCAAAGATTCATCGTGGCAATGTCTACTTGTGGTCAGGTGTTAAGGGGTATCAGTGCTGGTATTTCCATAGAACAATTGGGAAAGACAAAGTATTTAAAACCATTCTTAGGCATATGATCATGAAGGATGGCTTTGACATCAAAATGTAATGGTTAGCCAGGATGGAGGCATTCCCTTCACGTAAGGGCCTGAAGAATTCTTGAACCTGACCATTTTGAGTAAGAAATCACCCTTTGACTCTCCAACTCCGACATTTGAAAGGTAGGAAGCTATGGAACCTGACTGCATCAACCAGGTTGGCAGGACTCTGATGCTAGACAGGACCAAGTCATTTATGGAATTATAACTGACAACAGAATGAAGATAAATATCCCATCCATTTTACTAGAACTATATTGTATTAAAATGATTCATACCCATCCTCTCTGATCTGATGGAAAACATTGCCACAAAACAAGAAATGATGTGAGGAT
Organism: Kaempferia parviflora; assembly: GCA_037177295.1. Classification (NCBI taxonomy): domain Eukaryota; kingdom Viridiplantae; phylum Streptophyta; class Magnoliopsida; order Zingiberales; family Zingiberaceae; genus Kaempferia; species Kaempferia parviflora. The sequence goes on along the minus strand of JBAMIE010000016.1, from coordinate 8,787,265 downwards.
GCATAAATCTGAACTATGAGCATGGAAATAGTACACGTTTTTGTTTCCTGGTATCATATAAATACTAAAAATATTAGTTTTCAACTTTTCATGTCTTAGAATGGCTATTATGAACACTCACTTTTCTTTTAGCTAAAAGTATGTATAATCAACATCACAGCACCTACAAGTGTAGATTCTTCCTGAAGAATAAAAGTATTGGACTATAACAATAAAAAAGATATCATTAAGTCAGTCAGAGTGCATTGAAACAGCACGAGGTGATGCATAGATGAGATGACTCACAGCAATCAAGGCAAGTGTTATCACAAAATTGAACCATAGTAAGGAGCTTGTTGCATAACTATGTAAGTGAAATAATAGGTTATAAATTGACCATAAAGAAGGGCTTATTTTTTTAATGAGCCCTTTTATATTAAAAGGTGAATTAAAGAATGATAATTGATTGATTGACAAAACAGCATAAACTACTGTTTGTTTGTTTGTTTTTTTTTTTTTTTTTTTTGTATTCAGTTACATTGTAGCAAGTGGCCAAAACTGAGATATCAGCTATTTCTTCCCTTACTAATGTACAGATGATACATTGTCATATCTTATACAATGATGAACTTTACTAATAAAAAAATATCAGTGTAAGAAGGCATCAATATTCTACTGCAAGAGTATACAGGTAATCTATTATAAAGCAGGAATGGTAATAAGAACAGGCCAACAACATCGACCTCTCCAATGCGAGGGCTAACAAAATTTAGATCTTCTTGCAGTCCTTTCACTGGTGGATCATAAGAGTCTACAAACTGAACCAATCTGTCAAATGGAGAAAAGTGATCAATAGTTGATCAGCCAAGCATCGAAAGTATTTTCTTGCAAATTCAGAAGATGATAAAGAAGAAAAAACCATATACTAGTGCTGTTGAAAAGCACAAAGACAAGCTAAAAGTTGCCAAAGACAATAAAAGGTCCATCCAGTGCACCAGTCCCCAGCCAATGTGGGGTCTGTGGAGGCTCAACGATACATTGCATAGTGAATTTTTCTACCATCATTGGCATATTTTTCTTCCAAACCAACAACCAACTTTTTCTCCATGTCAGCACTCAATGGAATAATTTAGTATTAATTACACTTCAGGGTTATGAGGAAATTATTGTTATGCATCTGATTGATTTTCGAATAGTATTCAAAAGGGTAAAAGAATGGATCGTTTTGATTTGTGTTGGAAGGAGAGGGGAGGGAGAGAACATAGATTTTTTGACGGGAGGAGCCTTCAGTAAAGGAGAGGATACTTGCAGCAGATGAGCAGAGGGGGAACACTCAGTAGATAGGAATGGGCACAGTTCAGTTTATCAGTTTAATAAGGAAAAGCAAAACCAAACCAAAATATTTGCAATTTTTAAAATTCAAACCAAAACCATTTTGGTTTGGTTTGGATTGAAATTTTTTATTAAAAATAACATAAATAAATCAAAAGCATATTAAAGACTAGTCTCCAGACACTAATTCTATTGAGATTAATAATAAAAATAATTATAAGTTAAGGGTTATATTGATTAGGGAACACAAAAAGTCAATATCAAAAAGAAACCATAAAATAACATATTAGTTTATCTATATATACATAAATACATATATATTATAAAAACCTTAAAAGTTCAAGCCAAAACCAAAATAATAAGCTGAACTTTACCTCGTCCAAAATGATAAGTCAAAACCAAAATGTTGCAATCTATCATTTTCCTCGTCCATGCTTCAGATGGTGTAATGATAAGGGATATATATAACCAGGTAGTTTTAGGAAGATGAACTTTTGTTTATCCAAATGGCTCATTGTTAATGTACTAGGAAGTAGGAATTACTAAATAACATCGAGATAAAAGAGTTATGCAACATTGATTTTTCTAAAGCACTTGTAATAATTGGTAGATATTCTTGGCAACAGTCGGCAGCATCTAGTGTTGGTAGATCCTTGAATAGGAGAAAATCCAAAATGTAGTTTTTTCAAACTGATCATCTTCCTTTATGAAATTTCAAGCCTCTTACCTATGGTAGAAGTCACAATCGCGGCCACCTTTTAACATGGCATATAATAAGTTGTAAATCTGGAGCATCATTTTTCTAGGTATCTGAAAACAAGTATTTTTAAATGAGAAATCAAAGACAAAATTTACTGAAAAAAACAAGCATTTTATGGAAGTGAAAAATATAGATACTAAAACAAAAACACAAATCTATAAATGAGGTACCTTGTCGGATAAAAGATTTACTCTTACGAACGCACAGAAGAGATCCATAAATACATGCAAAATAAGAGAATTTTGATGGGGCTGCCATAATGAAACCAGCAACATAAGGTAAGATAAACTTAGACACTATAGAATGTAATCAATGAAGGGTAAACAAAATCCATACCAGTAATGTGATGACTGTACTGCTCAGATCTAAAATAATGCGAAGAGCTTGTTCACGAAATGCCATTAAGTCAAGCAGTAGCTAATAAGAATAAAAAGATAATAGGGTGTTAACTCCAACAAGCAACATGTCCCGAAAATATGAATACTATCCACATGTCTGATAAGCCCATACCATAACACTTTATCCAATTTAATCAAACCTTCTATGCTATATTCACCAATGATCTTTCACGAACAAATTCAGTCAGATCGATAAAAAGAAATTCAACACTAAAAACAAATGTAAACTCAAGTAACAAGGATCAAAAGAAAACTGCCAATATATTTTTGAATTGACAGGAGAGTTTTTACACATCAAGTCATTCAATTAATCATAAAATTGTAGTGAGCCCACCTTTATAGATCTAAGTATTGAAGAATTAGGAAATAATATGAAACAAATATATAACACAAAGAGAAAATACTAAGAGGGTTGTGTGGGGGTAAATCGAAAAGTTAAAATTAAAAATAATAATATGTGAGAGTAAATAGGTGTAGCCCTAAGCAATAAGGAAAAAAGAAGAAGATAGGTCAAAATGTTGCATATATGAACAGAGACAACAAACAGAAATCTACATGTAGACAAGTTAAATCAATTTAGAGTTAAAGTTGTAAGGGGTAAAATAAGATGAAAAGAAACCACAAGTTAACGTGGTTAAAAGTAACTTAAAATATCTCAATAAAAATATTGATGTAGTCTTGCTTAGAATTCAATGGAGAGACCATCATAGGGTTTGTCCCAACTATTTGGGGTAGACTATATAGATCTTATAACTTCCATTGAGCTCCATGCAAGGCCATATAACTAGTTATATCCCCCCAAAAAATAATAATAATAGTTTTTTCAATTAATCAAGATAATTTTACAAAGAATGCCGAATGCATTTTGCAAATCAGAAAGTTTCTGAAGCATACATTAACCAAAAAGATAAATATTACGGGAGCAACTTTCCAATCAAGGAATGAGTAGAATGTAGAAGTCAGAAGAGTTACCATAACCCAAGGTTCTAGTTTCTGCAAATAATCTTCTGCATTTTCACTCAAAGCATCCAGAGCAAGTTTATCAACCTGTGAGATATACTAGACATGTAAAACAAAAACCAAGCTAAGCATGGTTACAAATGACATCAGAAAAGGATATCTTACTCGATCCAGTTGTAATTTGTTAGGATGTTCAGGAAACTTCTTTGACAAAAGTAAGCATATTCTGGGGAAGTTTGGAATTATTCCAGCTTTCCAAAAAACATCTGAAAACACATGTGCCCCCAGATCTGGTCTGTCCAAGATCCGATTTAACCTGTACATTTTCGCTAACAAACCTTCTGCAACTTTTGAAAGTTGAACCACCCATTCTATATTCATTGCCTTGTGGCCAGTTCCGGAGTTTGGTGGTGCCTCAGAACTTGAAATTTTCCAGCTCATAGATGTTGAAGGAGAAGATTCATCAGGACTTATGTACTCAGACCATCTAGACATGTCCCACTCCCTATTCTTAAAGGATCGTGGAGATGCATCATGAGTAGAAAAATGTGCTCTCGCCTTTGCCATAACTTCAGTTCTAGGAACAAATAAGTGATAACACATAAAACGCAAGTCATTGCTAAACAACAAAGCACCCATATTTTTGTAGCATCTTAAAGCCTTAGAATGCAAAAATTTATCATTATATATGCAAAAATAATGAAAATATAAGTGAACAATTTATCTTAAATCAACAACAATAGTACAATTACCCAGGATGCATTTCAGTATTAATAGACATCTGATGGTTTGATAAGGTGAATGAATAATTTCTCTATTGAAAAGCATTGAAATCTCATTCACTATAGCCAATTAAATCTTCCTTTCATGAGAAGAAATATCATTAAATAAAATATATTATTGGACGAAAATGCACATTATAATTTCATCATATCTATTTTAAGTTGCTCTATTGATCTTTCCCTTTGATAGACTAGGTCAGATGATAGGATAATTTTGAGGCCAATCGTTGAAAAAAAATCATCTCAAGCCAGGGGTGGACTTGGACAAGAGAATAAAAGCATAATGGTAGTCGATGCCAACTGATGCCTGGCCCTGCCTGTAAACCTGATCCATCTACTGCCAGTGGATTGCCTACATTTCACTCTAACACAGATGGTTCATCACCGTACCAAAATTTCCTTTTGGTTCACAGTTTCACACCCAAAACTCCCTCAAGCATTAAGACCCTTTTTTGCTCTAGAAATTGGCATTATCCAGAAAAGTAAAACAATTGCTAATGCAGTCAAACTCCAACTTTTCTAAAGTACTTGAGACCTAGGGGCCTATAGGTTTTTATTTACCTTTTTTTCTTTTTTACAGAAGAAGAGGAGGTAATCCGACAAGTAGGTCTCCAAGAAATTTCTATGGTAGCAATTAGCAAATGTAAAAAATAGTGAGATTCGGGAAAAAATTTATTGAATCTCTCAAAGCTATAAAACTCAGTTTATACAACTTGCATACAGCAAAATAAGAAGGAAATTGGTGTGAACTTACTATGACAGGAACAAGAAATTATAGGTACAAAACACAAAAATAGGTACAAAATTATCACCATTTTGTGATAATTTTATAGTAGTCAATAATCCACTCTTAGACTGAAAGGTGTCAAAGATATTATTTTGTTTGCACTGACCAAATAACGACAATCTGAGGTTGAGATGTTTACCATTTACAGAAACTAAACCAGATGGCACACCTTGCCCGTGGACAAAAACAGAAAGCAATGCAAACAAATGGAGGCAATGCACAATTCTCGAGTGGATCTGGCACACTGTCGAGAAGCTGGTGCAGCATGCCTACATCAAGAGGCTTTCACATAGGAATCAAGGAGCTGCAGCTGGACCAGTACTGGAAATGGACCATGATGCATAAATGAATGTCATTCACTTACGGCTGCAAGAGAGATGGATGGGATCACATAAAGGTGAGCGAGGGAGATCAGCAACTTCGAAAGAGTTGTTGATGACATCCAATGGAGGTAAGAGAGGAGTGGATGGTTCTCTCATATAAGTTGGAGGCAGCGGCCAAAAGGAGTATTGGGTGGTGGTTGATGAAAATGGAGACAAATTGGGAGATTGGTGTTTCCTATGATTGCTACGCAGCTAGATTGCTAAAAGGGAGGGGGAGATCAAGTGGCATAAGATTGGCAAATTAAAGTTGGTGGTGGACAAAAGGAATAGGTCAGGTGAGAGGACACCGTTGAGGATTTCTGCAGGTTCAATCTCAGGAAGAGATCAGCAAGAACAAAAGTATGCCGAAGCAGAATGACCACACATAAGAGATTTCTGCAGTCAGAATGCATAGCTAAGAAGATGATGGAAAGGCTGAGAGGAGGATGAGGAAATACATAGCCTAAGAGGTGTCGAAGGTAGAATTGAAGGCTAAACTCACAAAAAGGCGTCGACAATGAGGAACTTGACAGAGGCTCTATTAGAGAAATTTCAAATAAATTAATTAAATCAATTAATTTTGTAACTGTCAAGTTTTAATGGGAATTAAATCAGTACAATAACTCCTGTTAGTGCTCCTTAATGCTGATGATGTTTTTGAGTGGATAGTTTTTTAAAATGTTCACTCTCCATGAGTTCTATGTGGCTCTAGGCAACATTGGAGGTTGAGAGAAAAAAGTAGAACGAGATTTTGTAGCTTCATGACAAAGTGGTAAGTATGAAGTAAGAGGTTATTTATATACTTACACTATACATATACCAACAAAAGGAGATCATACGCAACATGTTTAATTACAAGTTTAGTCATTTTACAATCCCTTATAGGAAATCGGTGACACCCTCCTTGCGATCCTATCCACAGAGAGGAGTCTCGGCCATACCCACTAAACCGATACATACAGGTAGAAAAACACTATTTAGTTGAGCAATTATGAATATTTAGTTGGTACCTGCATGGGTGATTGCTCCAATAGGTCTTGGGGTAAATTTCCAAGAGTGCAAAATGCCTCACTGGGTGCTTGACCTCCCCCATGCAAAGGGCCGCCACGTTAGAGCAAATGTCCCTCGTGATTTACCCCTTCCAGAGATATACCACCTTCCAGAGAGTGTGGAGTAGCCCTGGAGGGGTTGCTAAGGTGACGGCTTCACCTTTTGCTCCAACTATAACTACACGTTTCTGAATTCTTATTTTATCTAGTAACTATTTTCTTCATATAAGTTTATATAGATGTTGCAGGTTTATACGAAACAGATGATTGATCCAAAATAGGATATTGTTTTCTAACTCAGCCTCATTTAGAATTAATCAAATATATTTCATCCCATGATTCTTATAATATTTGGCGTAAGTTAAAATGAAGATAATTTGGAACTAATGTTTCAACGGTTCTTGAGAGGTGGGAAGGACTCGATACCCAAAAATGGCCCAATTTATACAGACATTGCATATAACAAAATAAGAAGGAAACAAATGTGCACATACTAGGACGGAAGCAATACAATTACTGGTAAGAAACACACTCAAATTGTCACCGCTGCTGTAACAAAAAAAACAACCACTTATCATTTTCTCCTGTACTTCCGAAATGGAAGCCCTAAGTAAGAATTAGCATTGTTCACACAGTTCACCGCAGTATGAAATAAAAGGTTCGTGCAGTTAGATCATTGGCCTAATATTGAACAAATTGAACTGACAAAAAAAGGCAAAACGGAAGATTTAGAAGCTCGATGAGAAGAGACAATTGGGAGGTACCTCAGTGAAGTAGACGGAGGCGGCGAGAGGCGGAGATCTGCAGATCCGAGGCGTCTGAGCTGAGCATCCGCTAGGGCTTCGTTCGAGGGGCAAAGGGAAGGGGAGGGGAGGAGCGAGGTGACGGTGGAGAAGGCGAAGGATCGGATCGAGATCTGAGAAGCGGGGAGGGGAGAAGGGGGCGGTGGAGCTGGCGACCACACTAGTCACCAGCTGCCTGCTGCTGCGGTGGTAGTGCGGGGTTCGTTGGTGCTTCCAAGAGTAGAAGACACGCGAGTGCAACGCACGTCGAGAATGAGTAGGCCCCAGTGGGTATTGCCCACTCTATCTACGTGGCAAACAGTTATTGATTGTAGAAGTTAGTCACGGAAATGTGGCATTAGTTCCAGCTGGACCACTGCCACTCGGCCCAACTCCGGCCCGGTCTAATTTGGGCCGAGCACGATTAATAGGAATAGGGTCATGCCCGACACATGAGCCTTAACATACCTGATATAACTTGAGTAGGGCCTAGTGGTCCCCTCGGGGTCAAGAGATCTTGAGGTCGAAATTTAACGCGTCTGAGTATATATCTCTCTCATGCTTTAACCATTTGCACTAATAGCTAGTAGTCACTCGTGATTTACCTCCTTCGTGTTGGCATAGGGACAGATTGACGGAGACGTTGGAGTGAACGAATCACCTTTTCTACAGGAGTAGGCCCTAGTGCGTATTGTTCACTTTGTCCACGTGACAAACAATCATTGGTTCCTTGGTGGTAGTAGTTGGTTATAGAAATGTTGCACTAGTTCAAGTTGGATCACTTGTGACCCAGTCCAACTCTTACTTGTCCTAATTTGGGTCATGCCCAACATAGTTTAATAGGAACTAGGTCATGCTCGGTACACAAGCCGCATCATATACGACCCAATGGGTATTGTACACTCTGTCTAAGTGGCAAATAGTGATTGGTGGTAGTAGTTAGATATGTAGCTAACTATGTATACGTAGCACTAGTTTGAACTAGACCGCTTGCAATTGGACCTCGGAGTTGGGGTCATGCCCAGCACAATTCATTAGGAATTGGGTCACGCCGAGTACATAAGTCGAATCATAGACAATACAGACTCAAATAGGGTCTGGTGGGTATTTTACACTCTATCTACATGGCAAACAACGATTGATGATAGTAGTTAGCCGTCAAAATGCAATTCAGATCCCTGATCCCAAATCTCTGGTCCCCTCTTGATCGTTTCTCTCATTTACACTTCGTCATCCGCTTCATTTACGCTTAAACTTCTGACTACCTAACTCATTAATATGTGTTTGTAGTTAAAGTTTGTTCATTTATATCTTTTTCAGGTGAATTTATTATTTTTTATGCAAGTGAGAATGTTTGAGTTAATCGGCATATGATTCTAGTATTGATAGAGTCAATTTCATTCTAAGTGTGTTGTTTTAGACACACTAATGAATTAAGTTATTTTTCAAACAAATTTGAACGTAAATAAAACGGATGCAAATGATAAAAGAGACCAAAAAGAACCAGAGATTCAAAACTAAGAGATCCAATCGTCTGGTGAAAATGTAGCAATAGTTCAAGTTGGACCGCCTACTACCCCGTCCAACTCCGGCCTAGTCTTATTTGAGTCGTGTCTAGCATAGTTCAATAGGGATTGGACAATATGACTCCACGTTGTTTTTTCTTTTTTTTTTTTTAAAGTGGAGATGATTTTTGCTTAGCAAGGTCACAAATCAAAGCAAGGTCATGTCTAGCACAACCCTGCCAAGTCTCCTTGACCAATCTAGTAGGTTAATTATTGTGTTTCCGCCCAATTTGTCCCCATCAATTATTTTCCCTTTGGCCTTGTTTACTTGAGAGAGATGGTGATGGGTGGGGAAGGAAATGGAGGAGAGGAGAGGAGAGGACAGGAGAAAAAGGGAATATTGTTATATGGGTTGAGAGGAGATTAAGACCTATGTAAAAGATCATTGATGTCATCTGTGATTTATCTTTTCTCTAAGTCATAAGGAACAGTCCTGAAAGAGTCGCAAGGGACACAAGCCCGGCCTAATAGGGGGTCAGGTTGGGCGATGGCCCTGGGCCCAGGAATTTGAAAGACCCCAAAATAATATTTTTTAGTATTATATATTATAGCCATGTAGTTGAGGCCTTGGATAATTGACCCAAATAATTATTTTTAATGTATATATTATAGTCATGTAGTTAAGACTTTGGGTAATTGAGCCCAAATAATTTTTTTTAATGTTATATATTATAGTCATGTAGTTGAGGCCTTGGGTACGTAGTTGGGCCCAAATTCAATTTTTAGAACTTTTTTTCCTTAATTGTACTAATAACATTGTCTTTTTTTTACTCGTTTAAATTGTAATTTTCTTTTTTTTTTCATTCATTCTCATTTATTATTTCGTCCTGGGCCTCCTGAGTCGAAGGACCGGGGCTGAAGGGACAATCGTGAAAGGGTCCAAGGACGAGGGTTCACCTTTATGCAACAAGAAGAGGAAAATAAGAGGGATGAAAATAGTAAAAACTATGTTAAATAAAAGGTTGTATTTTTTGTAAATCATGAAGCGAACGTGACTATGTAGGTCACAGCATCATCTTAAATAAGAGGGGAGAAGACACACACTATGTAGGTGAAGGCCTCAACATGGCATTATCTAAGAAGAGAGTGGCGAAAGAGCAAGGCTAAGATTAAGATAGACGAAAAATAGAAAAAATGATTATGTTAAATAGAAGTTGTCTTTTGTAAATCATGAAGTGAAGGTGCACTATCTAGATCACAGCATCATTTAAGAAAAGAGGAAGAAGACGCCCATTATGTAAGTGCATGATGCCCTCAATGACATCGTCTAAGAAGACAGTGTAGAAAAGAGCAAGGCTAAAATTAAGAGAGATGAAAAATAGTAAATGATTATGCTAATTTTTTTATTATTATTATTTTTTGTAAATCATGAAGCGAAAGTGCATTATTTAGGTCATAGCATGGTCTAAGAAAATAGGGGAAATTAAAGACACGCACCATTCTAAAAAAAAAAAAAAGTAAAATTCATTACGGTCACTTCTAATCTTACACTATTACGAGAGAATAAATGAGGAAATCAAAGTAAATTATATTTCCGTTGGCTTTTATCAGAAATCGACGCACTAACATACACTATGTAGATAATGGCCTTAATCAAGATATCATCTAAGAATTAAGAGATCTTTAGTAAAGAAGAGGTGAGGAAAAAACAAAGTAAATGATTATAAAAATAAAAGTTTTTCTTTTTTTAATCGTGATGTGAAGGTGCACGTCTAGAAAGAAAGTGAAGAAGACACAAAGGAGGACGAGAAAAATAAGCTAGATGAAAATAATAAATGATTATGCTAAATAAAAGTGTGCCGTCGTCTAAGCCGTGACCGTTATCGTGGCAGCTTCTAAGAATAGAGCGGAGAAGACAACAACAAAGAAGAGGTTAGTTTTGACGCAGATGAGGATTATAATCAAATCTCTAATAATTAAATGCTTGGGTTGGCCCAATTGATTAATTAAATTAAAAATAATATTAACTAAAATATTAATATTTTATAATTTTAACATCTGAACTTTAGTATAATATAAATAATTTAATAAAAATATATCACATTAAAAAATTATATATGTTATTGATTTGCAGTAGGGAACCTTAGGTAAAATTATTATCTAGAGGTAGTTTGAGTATAAAAATAATCTCTTATAAAATAGGATAAAACTATATACAATATGATCTCATCCAGAAGCTGAATCAGATGAAACGACCGGTGATGAGGATAAGAACTTTGACTAAGAGAGGACCTGAAGCTGAGGATGGAAGATGAATTAAGACCCTCGTGCGACACAGTAGAGAGAACCAGCAAAAAGTAGTACTCGTGAGCCTACGTACACTCAGACAAGCACATGGAAACGTTAGAACCCAAAACAAGGGAAAAAGTTTCCGACTCAGGTACTTTGACGCTCAAGTCAAAAATCATCCTCGAATGCAGAATGTAGAAAAGAAGAAGATGAATAGTAGTATAAGAAAAAAGTCCTTTATGCGTATGCGCATGTACCTTTTATACTACTTAATTCTCTCAGGGTCTCGATTGTAATTAAGTGACAAGGAATATTCGTGTCAAAGAATGTCGGGCGCAGAGGCTATAGGGAAGGTTTCCCGTATGCCAAAGGAAGCTTTCATATATCAGAATGACAGAATATTCTCTCGCACAGACATTTATTCTCTGATAGACGGTTACGATTCTCTGACAAGGTCGTCTCCAGGAGGTGGATAGGTCGACGCCAAGGCCAATAGGGTTTGTATGGGGAGCGATGATCTGAAGAATCAGAGCTAGTTTCTAGATGACTTGGCAGCCAGCACAGAGGTCGACCGGTTGTATATTTACGAGTTGTAACCTTGAGTGAGTAATTGCGTTTCGGAGGGCCAGGCCAGCGCAGGGGTCGCCCAACTATAAGTGCTATGACCTTACAATAGGTACAATGCTTGTAAGATGTATGTTGGGTGTCAGAGGATCCGATTGGCATTAAGCCGGTTGGGTAAGTGTTGTGCTTGTAATATATATGATGGGTGTTAGAGGATCCGATCAGCATTAAGCCGGTCGGGTAGGTGCTATGCTTGTAATATGTATGATGAGTGCTAGAGGATCCGACCAAATTAAAGTTAAGCCGGTTGGGTAGATGTTGTGCCTGTAATATATATAATGGTGTTAGAGGATCCGATAGGTATTAAGTCGGTAGGGTAGGCGTTGTGCTTATAAGATGTTGTTAGGATCGGTGGTCGGCCTGAAGTATGCGGAAATCGGTTAACCTGCAAATCAAATTACACAATCTCGAGCTACTTGCAGGGATTAAGACGTTAGTACAAAAACAACTTCTACAATTAAATAAATCATAAACAAAGAAGACGAGGCTCCAGAGATTTACTTGGTTACAACCCAGAGGGTTGTTAATCCAAGGCAGATGCAAGCGCACTATTAAACTCCTTCGGTGTAGGCGGAGAAGCCTCTTACAATCTTTAAAAGCACACAAACTATTCTAGGAAAGCTGTAGAAGTTGAATACAGAGTTGATGTTTATTTCCTAGATCTAGGGGTCCTTTTATAGGACCCAGAAAACTGATCTCGTCGGCCTGAAGGCGCCTTCAAGAGGGCTGAAGGCGCCTTCAAGCCGATAGAGTTTTATCC
>JBAMIE010000016.1:8745649-8760606 GCA_037177295.1 Kaempferia parviflora | reverse complement strand
CCCGTAAAAAAAAAAAAAAAAAAAAAAAAAAAAAAAAAAAAAAACTACAGTTTAAAGGGAGAAAACAGAGACAAATTCTAACTTCTAAACGATTAAACAAGATAAAAAAACAAGTTAAGCAAATAAAAATAAACCAAAAAAAGGATAAATTACAATTTTACCTCAGTCTTGCAGAAGTTAAACTCTGGCTGTAATGGAAAAAGTTCTAAAGTTTGATCGTCATGATCATCATATTCATCTCCAACCACCTTCAACTCTAAGCAATTCCAACTCTTGTTACACTTGCGTTTGTATCTACTTGTATCCTTGACAAACATAGAAGATGATAAATTGACAATATTTTCTAGAGCTCAAGATTAAAAGTGATTAATATTTAATAGATAATATTTTCAAAAGTGATTATATAATTACCATGAATATTATAATTTTGTTAATTTTTTAGTGAGGAATTTCCCTTTTGTGCAGCTAGAGATTTATGCAAGCTTTCATTTACAACTTAGAAATGATATTCCATCTTCTAAACTGTGAGTTAAAGTGGAGTATTCCATCGATTTGTCAGCCAAAAATTTAAGAATATTACATTTAGTGTTTTAACAATTTCAAAGAAAATAGTAAGTAATTTTTTCTCCTTTTTTCTCCTTTTTCTTTTTATTCATTGTATTTCCAAGAATGAGAATTCAATAGTTAGACTAATTCTTCTTACCCTGAGATTGAGATTGGAGAGATCGGCACCAGTATCACCATCCTGTTGATAGCTGCGTTTCTTGCTCAGCTTCTGCCTCTGCCTCTCTCTGGCCTTGTGGTTCTGGAACCAGTAGAAGACGTTCTTCCCCTCGATCCTCCCGTACTTGCTCAGCTCCGCAGTCACCTCCCCAATTTCTGACGGACTTGGACTCCGCATCCCACCGTCAAACAAGGCCTGCAAGATCTTCATCTGCTCCGCCATTGGAGTCCATTTGCTTATGCTTCTTGTAGTCGACTGCACACAAATATTTCCAGAAAAGTCTATGATCAGGAGAAGACACACACATACATATAATGAAGTGATGAATTACTAGTATTGAGGTGCTGCAGTTTTTGCGATTCTGGGGTGGATGGAGAGGAATGACAGCAGTGGTAGCGGTGGAGGGGGGCAGTGGAAATGAGAGGGAGGAGGAAGGAGAAGGGAGTTGGTCTAGTAACAATTGAGGAACCTTCATGGGGATAGGGATGATGTAAATGAGAGGAATAAGTAGCTTAGTGGTGTTATATGTTTATATAGTGAGAAATGATGTGATGACACAAGAAAACAAATATGGATAATGCAACAAAGGAACCTTTTGCAATAATGATAATTAATTAAATAACTTATTCAAAATGTTCTTAGAGCCATATAGATTGTCCTAAATATGTAACTAAAAAAGTATGACACTAAATAGATGGAGTAATGCACTAGTTGACTAGGTGTTTGACTTGGAGCAATGGAAGGGAGGCATGCAATGCAATGCATGAGAGAAAAGTGAAGACCAAATGATGAGCAGGTGTTTGACTTTGGCGGAGAAGGGAAGGGAAAAAAGGAAAAGAGAGAGAAGGGAAAAAAGAGCTAGTGTTTATTGGTGTGGAGTGTTGGCTTACAATAATCATTAAAAAGTAGTTGCAGGAAAACATACTCTGCTCCCAATGCTGGCACGTCAAATCCTGGTCGGGCTTCTTGCTTTCATCATTCATGCTCATGCTTTGGAGTGATGGCAGATGGGATTCATGGAGGTGATCAAATCCTGCAATCCCCATAAAGAGAACTACAAAGGTCAGAAGACAGCTGAAGATAAAAGATAACAAATAGATAAATGTTATTTTGCATAGCAACTATGCTGCCTAAATATAATACAAATGCATTAACATTTGAGAGGCGACTACAAAAAAAAATATAAACTTGAGCCTGTTTATTTCACTAGCTTGGTAAATAATATTGTGCCTCATTACTAAGTAAGTTTATTTTAATCATAAGACGACTTGCACAATGACATTTTACATTAAAACACAAGGACCAACAGTGAAAATTCACTATATCACATTGTTTCAGTAGATAGTTAAATGTACTAAAATCAACTTAGATAATATCAATATATCTAATGTATACATCCATTGAGTATGGCACAGTTTTCATACAAAATAATGCTGATCAAGCTAATTACTGAAACAATTCCATAGCAATAAATAAGTATTTTAAATCAATGAATGAGAGTGTCAGAAGGGGACCATCTCTGAGAATTTTCAACTATTTGGGACTGCAATTGGGTATTTGGCCATAATAGAATGGCAAATATGTAAATCTCAAGTATGAACATATAAAGCACAATACACACACATATATATACATAGATATTCAAGCACCAGTTACATTTGTGTCCTCTATGTACAAGATCAAAATTTCATTATCAAACGAGTGCAAAAGCAAGAATGCTCGTAACACAGATTGGCAAAGATGCTTTCATTCATCAGTGGTTTGTATAACCGACAGCCGCAATTTCCCTCCGTAATTCTCGCTCACCAAAGCCTGAAAGATGGGGAGATGTCAAACTATATCATACAGTAAGCTGATGAATTTGATTTTGAACTCCAGAGCAGGGTGGCAATATTCATTTCAAAGATGCTTGAAAGAATAAGAAACAACACATGAATGCAATTACAAACGTGCGCACATAAAGAAAATCCATAATATTGAAGTGCAGAGTAATAGTAGAACCTCGAATGTGCAGATCAGTATTGACAAAAAATAAATGCAGCAATTAATCAATCATGATGAGGATCTATGAGTTGTTGGCAATCAATAAACTAAGTGTGTAGATATATATTGAATGAAGTATTAGGTAAAAGGAAAACTAGTGTATAGAAATACAAAAGTTTTAAGTATGAGCCATAGTCCCCCATACTGGAGCAATTCAGCTCTATTTTAGCTTCTCAGAACTCTATTATCACGAATCCAATTCTCATAAATCTTACAACACGTGATATGACAGCAAATTATTCTTGAAAGTCATTGTTAACCTTGAATGAGCGCCCTACAAGTTGAACGAAATAATCATTTTGAGGGTAAAAAGCTCATCACCGGTATCACCTCGACCTCAATAATCAAAGAGTATTTTGTATGAAAGTTCCCTAAGTTACATCTTGCAACAGAAACCATTTAAAATGTCGATATTTAGGCTACACAAATTGTTTGGAGCATCAATGAAGGATTGAATGATCAACAGTTGCCCATGTAATAGAACACTTTACGGATAGCCTGAACAATAGGCCATCTACAAACTATCTATAGTACAAAAACATGATTTCCATTTTTTCCATATGCCTATAAGAACAGAGAGCCAAAACATTATAGACAATACTTTTATGCTCTCAAGCAAACACGAGAACATCAAGAAAGTTAATATGAAAAGAACATCAAAGTTCCAAGTTCTTACCTGGAAAAGTGGAAGTGCACTGTTGTATACTTGCAATAAAATTTTTGATGATGGTGAGATCCTGAAAATACAATGACATACCAAGTCAATATACCATTC
The DNA here is from genome assembly GCA_037177295.1 of Kaempferia parviflora. Classification (NCBI taxonomy): domain Eukaryota; kingdom Viridiplantae; phylum Streptophyta; class Magnoliopsida; order Zingiberales; family Zingiberaceae; genus Kaempferia; species Kaempferia parviflora. Next base: position 8,757,064 of record JBAMIE010000016.1, on the reverse strand, counting down.
TGAATTGAAATTGAAATAAAAACAATTAGTAAACAAGAATAGGAGAATGCGATGGGAATTAACTACATTTATTTTCTCCAAAGACAAGTATACGTTCCATAAATAAACAGGAACAAAATTGTAAAAGTTCAGATGTAAAACTAGACATAAGAAGTTCAAGTAAAATGCACATACCGTTTTAGAAAACAAAAGCAATTATAAAGCTCCTCAATATCAGACCCAATTTTTAGAACAATATACTGTGCAAGAAGCTCATGTAACCAACAGATTGCTTCACCATATACTTCATTGCTTAATTCACAAACCGTCAACAGGAATGGAGATACAGACTGCAAAATAGACGAAAGACGAATATCTTTGCTGGATCTGGCATGCCTAGAAATAACGTTCAGAAGAATGTTTTTGCTTATATTAAATTTCTCCACCCACCATGGTGGATCACCCGACCAAAGATGGGTTTTTAAGTGAGGATCTGGAAATTGTGCACAGCTTGGAAAGTTGATGCAAGTGTAAAAATCTTTAGAGACCTTTAATTCTCTCTGAAGTGGAAGTAGGCCATGTACATCAGCCTTCACATCTTCAGGCATCTGTTCAAGAACTGAAGCATCTGCCTGGCTTAGAGATGCAGGCATTAAATCAAACAGTTTAGGCTCCATCGTTACTTGATCTACATAACTGATACTCTCCACATTCTGAGAAAAAAAAAACAAATGAGGTGAGAGAAATGTCAGAAGGTCCACAAGCAGAGGGAATACAAGTAACATTTAAGCAAGAAATTATTCACGTTCTGATTTTCAGGTAAAAGGCAGGTGAGATTATAACAAAAGAAAATCAAAGGCGTAATCAGACTTCTGTTTGAAAGTATGTTTTCTTGTTTCATTCAAGAGAGATTACATGTATGTACACACAATTATAGGGCTCTAGCACAACAATATAATGCTATTACAGTCAATGAAGGGCTAAAGGTTTATTCTGATGAATAAGTGCATGTGCTATACATATTAAAAGTTATGCAGCTGCGGCCAACTAAGATTTTGAGCTAGCAAATTAATAATTTTTAATTATCGTTCTCAATGATATAACACATGCTGATTAATTTATATTGATGCCTATATTTATCCATGTGTAAAACAAATTGGTATGTTACTGGTATGAGATCTTAAATTCCTCATCGGATCAGTATCTTCAATTCAACAACAAAATAAACGTTAGCATGTCAATAACAATTCTAAAATGACCAAGGAAATGAGCATGTAAAGATGGATAGTAAACTCGAAAGCATAGAACAATGATCCTCAGCTAATCAACTGGAAACAACAAAAGAATGTACACTACTGATTTTTTTAAAAAAAAATGCACCTCACAGATAGGCATTTTCCCTTTGTCTTTTGAATCTAGACCCAGTTTCACAGAATCAATATGTGCATCAGATATGCCTGCGTCAGCACTGTTAGTGCTTGCATCCATTAAGGATACAGTTGAGGAGCATCCATGGGTCAAGCAATTTTTCCCTTTGATCTTCCTGATAAGATCAGATAATTCCCCCTTGTAAAGAACATCCATTTCTAATATAATTTCAGTAGGGAGATTATTAACCACATCTATATCAAGATCTTGTAAAGGAGGCAATGCTGACGATCTAATTGGTCTGACATAATCAGCATCCTTAATCGACGAGCAATTAGATCCTGCATCTTGAAAGAGCAGAGTAGGCTTGTCCTGATCTAGCTTATGTGAACTGTCTAAATCTTCTGATTCTGGTGCCCCACTAGAAAATGAAAAATCTGCAATGATATTGGGGCATCTGTGAATAAGAGATCACATCTAACAAATGTACATGCAATGTCAAGAAAAAGGGTTTCCAAACACCATAAAACCATAAGTTTTACCTCCATTATCACATTGTCTGTCAGACTGACTAATTTGTTTGCTTCTCGTGGCATGCATAGGAGAACTGAGCCATACTGCTATATTCTCACGACCTTTAGAATTGATCAAAAGCAGAAACAGACATTACATTGGTCTCAAACAAAATATATAGCAAAATAGAACCCAAAAGATCCTTGTGTTGCACAATTCCTAAATAACCAAAAATATGAATGTGGGAATTCCACAGCATTGTCTCAGATAACCTGTGAGAAGCTAAAATGAAGGGACTTAAACTTCTAGGAAATCTTGGTTTAGCTCTTAGGAATAAGAAATCTTGGGAGCCAATCATAAATAATTTAAAGAATGCATCGAGGTACTTCATATAATTCCATTCACGACATCATTATCTTCATTATCAGGGTCGAGTATACATCACTACCATGTGTGAAGAATTATAAAGCAAACTTCCTAACATACCTTTCCTATCAATTTTTGCACTCTCAAGCTTTGTTAAATGCAAACCAATGCCTCGAACTTCCTTGACATCTATGAGAAGACAAACATAATCACATGATTTGCAAGAAGTGCATATTATAATTCAAGAAAATATATAATTCTTCAGCACTCCAATAACCTCAAATGCATTCACAATTAAATCAGGTCATAATTAAAGATGTATTATTCGGTCCTGAAGATGAGTTGTACTAAATAACAAACAGTTCATACATCTGAACTACCTGAAGATTTGTTAGTTATTCCTACACCTAGGTAATACCTTGACTTGGATTAGGTGTCATGGAGAGACTTCTTAGTCTTGACTACTTTGCTTAAAAGGCAAACGAGCCAAAGGAAGACAAGCTCACCATGCTCATGATGGGAAATTGGGAACTTATAGTCTAACAGTGCTATTATGTAGACATTGATCTGATCCAAACTAAGACCTACCAATGTGAAAAGAAGAAAAAAAATTCTTCGCTATTCTCAGAAGGGCAGCTTCATTATCTATGGCAATAGGTACCTGCAAAAACCAACAAAATTAGTTACACGTGATGATGCATTTGCAGGAAAAAAAAACTCCTCAAATTTAATACATACCGTAATGGACCGGCTCATATTTTCGCAGTCCCCACAGCCCATGAACTTTAACGGCTCAGCTGCTCCTTCCTTTCTTTTTTTTACCTGAAAGATGCATAAGGACATCCATGCATAGCACTTCAAAATGACAGATATAAGAGCTTTGCATTCCGAATAGCCTGTAGATGTATAATACCTTCAATGTAACAGTACGCCCTTGTACTCCACATCCCTGAAGCCGTAATGAGACCTCCTTGCAGAGATTGATGAGGAAATGATTACACTGAAATTCAACAAAGATACAACACCATAAACATGATGCCATTCCTGCACCATAAAGACAATAAAATTTAGATAACAATTCCAGCTCAAAACCCACATCTGTCATATCATTGAACCTAATTCCCCAATTAACTTCAGCACCAATAGATTTTGCTTCCTGCAGAAAAATTCAAAGTTACTAATCTTCCAACTATAAAAGTTACTAATCTTCCAAAACGCTATTAAGATAATGCAATGCAATAACTTAAGTAGAATGGTCTATCCATATATTAGTTTTTCCTAATATATTTGAATTTTTTCCAATCAAACAGGAATATTCAACTATGCTCTCAAACCTGAACTTCTCCAACATTTCGATTATCAATTCCGCGACAATAATTCCACAGCATGTCACCAATTTTTTCACCAAAGTCCTTCTGCAGACCTTCCTATAGATGTAAATCAAACAAGTGGTTTTTATTTGATAATTAACAGCCTTCTGAAAAAAGTAGGGAAAATAAGGTGTAATGAGTAGTAATATTGAATACTTGTGTTACACTGGGAAATAATTACATATCAGAAGCAAGAAACTATACAACAAAAACCATGCCATCCAATTATTCAGGATTTGCTGTCTGGAGTTGATGCAGACAATGACTGTAGATTCTGAATAATACCCACGTCATTATTGTTTGTTATGAAATCACAAATTTTTTGTCTTGTTTAGAACAACCTCAGCTGCTGATTGGCCTCCTCGGTGAGTGCCTAAGAGTGATACGTGTTGGATGTAGCACACTACTTGAATAAAGTCACTCTTGTGTTTGGAGCAACACGTGGTGCCATCTTCTCCAATAGTTTTGTGTCTGTTGAGGTCTGACTTTGAGGTCATCTCTAAACAAGAATAGTGAATGATAATGAAATTCATAAATTATAATTTAAGTCCTAGAAATGTAATATGATAGAAGTTTAAGGTGGACAGAAAAGATGGAATAGAAAGTGAATTATTTATAAGGCAGTAGTTATGAGAATAAAGAAAAGAATAAGGAATAAATTAATAATTGAATAATAAAGACTTCATGACCTTAAAGCTAGAACTTGGTTACTGGAGAAATGTTTAACCTTTCTGCTTACATTGGAACAAATAATGTAGCGTATGCAAAGAATGAAGGAGTAAAACCGCATAAGAAATTTTATCAACAGTAAAGATTAGATAATTAAATAAAGTTTGTCCTCTGAACAATATAAGCAAATTAATATTAAATAATTAATGGAAAAAACCTTTTGAGACATGCGCATTTGACCACAGGTTTGAATTTGCCTCTTCTTAAGCTTCTCATGTGTAGCATACCCAATGCCAGGAAGTTCCATGACAGGAAGATCATTTAAGTAGTCTTCTACCTACCAATCCCACAGTACAATAGTACTAAAAAATGGGTAGATTTGGTATAAATAAAAGGTAATAATGATATGAAGGTAATACAACAGACTTTTTAGAATAAAGTCCACTCAAAAAAAAATGGGTATAATGACACACATACGAACTAAATGTGGAATACTTTAACAACCAATGCATCAACGTGAAGTTCCACCTTTTCAGATGGAAGGAATCGCTGGCCATTAGGTTTAGCAGACTTAGTAGCCAAACGAGCAAGGAGCAAATTCTCAGCAATTCCAGCACTGGCTGTACAACGTGTAGTCTCAACAACCTCCTTCCTAATGGACAATGCTATGTCTTCAGGATCAACATCACATTCTGTCACATCTAAAAATGCTTCATCGCAGCTTAATGCCTGCCCATTCATCCAATGTTAGATTAGGACAAACAAAACAAGAAGATGAATAAATAGAAAGATGCACTTAAATTCAAAATAGTAAAAAAAAAAAATTGCATTGTGTGCAGTGAAACTCAATTAATGCAAAAAAAAAAAAAAAAAAAAAAAAAAAAACATGGACGGCCCAATTTGACTATCCTCTCAAGAAGATTGTTTTGATGAATTAAGTACTGATTACCAAGCTTGCATATATTACATATATGTATATGTACCTTTATATAGTACAAGATTTTACCAATTCTCTTGCAACCAGTTGTAGTCAAGTATTATAGGAGATGATTTTTAGACTCAAAAGTAATTTATGATTTTTTTAAATTGATACACATGTTAAGTAGAAAGTAGTAGCAATATGTACCTGAACTTTGCTGCAATGTTTATGTATTATGTTGTAGAATTGCTCAGCCACCTGCAGAATGCTTAGCAAGATGAGCATCTAAAAAAAAATGAAAAGATTAAAACTTTACTGTAGCAAATCATGCAATCAAGTGTATATTACCTCTTGATAAGCCTCAAAGTCATAAGGCAATATAACAAGATTAGGGCAGCAAGCTTTGGCATCTCTGACAAAAATCCCAGCCTTAACACCTGAAAGAAAGTTATGCATAAAAGGAGAATAATGTTTATCATCGTCAAGCATAGGAACACTAAAAGGTGTATGCACTCAAACCGCACCAAAATTTCTTGCCACATAATTGGCAGATGATATTTCAGCAGTTCCTCTGGGGTTGTCAGAGTGACACACTGCTACCGGCTTATGAACCAAATCTGGTAAGTTTCTTATAATCACCGAAACGAAAAAGCAGTCCTTAGAAGAAACACAGGGCTTTTAGTACACAAGAAAGCATATGGACAACGATTACAAAATTAACACCAAATGTAGATGAAAGCAGTGATAGCAAGGACTACAGAAAAATACACAACATCATGACAGATATATCTAGAATAAAAATAATAATTTACCATATCGATGTGTATGATTGCAGTTTTCTGTTTGGTTGAATGACACTTCAAATTTTCATTGCTGCTTTTAACTCCAGTAAGCAATTTAGAGAATCGCTGTCGGTACCTGTTTCTCCATGTCCCAATAAAATGCAGCCTGGAACTCTAAATACCAAATAGTTAGGTCCAAACCCAATATTCAGAACACACTCTCTTAACGAATGAAACTGTAGGGGTCCACTCCCCACCAAATATAAATGTTAGAATCCTTGTGAAGTAGAGGAGAAAATTGAATTGTATACAAATACAAAAATCTCAACAACTTTTAGCCAAATGACAGCAAAATTAGGACAACAGAAAGAACGCCTCAATGGTACATTTAGGTCATACCACAACAATGACAAACATAGACACTTTCTGTTCTCCCTAATTCCAGTTTCTATTCTATTTCAGCTGTTCTCCATTTTTCTCAGTAAAACAAGATTATTGTTTTGTATAAAGTCTTGAAGGTAAATTATAAATAACTACTTACTATACTATCTCGTTTGAAAAGGATCTCAATTTTTTTTTGTCATACGAAGGCGCATCTTGCATAATTCATTAAATTTCACTTGATTCTGATCTTCAGTAATTCTCACTATCATCTTTCATCCTGATTCTGATGTCCAAATAATAACTTATCATCGTCTCTTTATAACTGAGAGATATGAACTGCAAAATGCTAGTTAATGTATGCTAATGTTAATCACCATCTCTATGAGATCTTTGTCTATGGTTTAGTGTGTTGCAGTTTCCACTTCCAAGTTCCAAATCAGCTATGCATGCCATGTAGGGTAACATTCAACCACATTAGTTTAGGTCGCATTCACTAGAACTTGGAACTTTATATGGATGGCTCAGCTATAACAACACACAAGGACAACAATGAATGGCAGAGAGCAACTAACTAAAGATTTTAAGTAGAACCGAAACTGATTGTATAAAATGTAAATTCAACAATAAGAAAGAAGTGAAGAAAAAGTTTAGATGGATGAACAAGAAACTCTACAGTATGGATTTTCGAATATCTAAGATATATTATCTGACACAAAAAAGAATTGAAAATAACATAACGAAAAGTTTAAATGGAGAGGAGACTATGGAGGTATTTCGCAATCAAGATATGCCTCTTACGTAATTGTATAGTTTTATAAGATGATGGTAGAACAAATTATATTATATGTGTTAGTATTGGCAATTAGAAAATAGCATGCACAAAAAGATAGAAAAGCAAAAGTGAGAATAATAGGATGGATGTGTGTAGTTACTAGAATGATAAACAGAAAAACAATTATTTGGTTGCAAATGGGTACTGCTCTAAAAAATGGTAATTGATAAAATGGGAGAAAATAGATTAATGGCATATATATTGCAGACTAGGTCAAGCTCTAATAAATGATAAATATGAGAAAATAGATTAAATGCATAGACATGCTTACAGACCACTAATAGGTTGTATAGTTTGAAAAGTATAATCCAGTGGCAAAAAAAAGCACTCGGCCCCAACACTCCCGCCCCAGGACCAACATGGAGAAGGTAAATTACGCTAACTGAGGAGGCAAGTGGGGATGAGTTATATGGGGTACAAGGATTTACACCCCGCCAGCCCCAAGGTTTGACCCCTCGACCTCAAGTGGTAAACTTGAAAAGTAGAATCCCTAGGCTACTAGCCTTGGGCAATTGAATAGCGCATTGGGGAAGTGAAAAGTAGAATCCCGAGTTGAAGGGTGAGTGGTAGAGAGACAAGATAAAACTCTTTAATGTAACTGAAAGCAGTTTAAAATATCTGAATATTACTAATGATAGAGTCTTGCATACAGTTTAGGGTCAAGGTTTGTCGTCTTAGATTACATAAATGCCTAGTTAATTGCAAAAGTAAACTGTCATATTAAACAATCAGTCCACTTCTGAAATATAAGATAAACAAAAGGCAATTAGATTTAAGTTGAAGATATGAAACATTTGATAACAGATATTTCCAAAAAGCTTTACAGATTTTTACATGTAAATTTACTTGCAAACCAAGTTAATCAAGCCACCTTGAAGTAGTTCTCCACAAAATTTGGATCTGTAAGAGTTGAATGTACCATATTGGAAGCTGTGAATCCACGCATAAAGAATGGTTAGACTTAAATTATTTAAATACTAGCATTAACGACAATGAGCATTTGTGGAACCAAATGCAACTAAAATGGCAAAGTATCTTACACACCAGAGGGTTCTGGATTTGCATCCCTTGCTTGAGAAAATTTTTCACTTTTCAAGCATGCCACATCACCAACCTGAATACTTATCCCTCCACATTCAGATGTTTGGCCCTCGGTTGGTACCACCGAGTGATTTTGACCAACCTTAATTTTCTCGTCATGATTTATAGAACCTTTGGCATTACTGCTGGTTGAAATGCTCCTGTGATGAAAGTAAGTTGAGAGTTTCTGCTGTTTGCATGCACCATGTACAAGCTGATATGGAGCCCCTTAAGGAAAACAAAACACAAAATAAGCTTGCCTTGTCATATAGGATGAGTAGATGAGTGGTTAATATATAAAGGTAATACTAATATCAAATAAGTATAGATTTCATTTGCATCACCTGAAACAATAAGCACCATATCATTTTGTTACTCTATTTACATAAATAAATAAATTAATTAAAAAAAAACAATGTAATTGCAATATTTTTCAGTGTAGAAACTCCCAATGAATACTCCCAACTTCACGCATTTCACCATTCAAAAGAAGACAAAAAAAAATATGGCAAGCATGTCATTTAATAGAAGATCTTAAGAATCAATATCACAAAATGAGTGAAAGCACCAGCCACATGTTAACTTATATAGTGTGCCCATTTGTTGTGCTCTCCACTCCCATATATTGACCCAACTGGAGCATGCTAACTTACATAGTGATGGAACTTCAACAGTTTAGTGTACCCAGAAGCAAACAATAGCGTGTCCCTATTTCTTTGTAATGGTTAATGCTTTGTTGTACATAAAAAGGCTTGATGGTTTCAAATTTTGACTACTCATCAGTCATCAGGGTACCAAAAATAAAAAGAAAAGAATGTGCTCTGTCTGCATAATCACTTTTACAAATATAATACCAGTGCACTCAACCTATTATTTTGCAAGCACATCCCTACAAACATGCAATTGCTTGCCTGCACAAATTCAGGCCTGAATATCATCTGTTAAAAGAGATGGCATTTCAGCATCATAGGCAACAAATACTTGCCTATAACGTGATCTTATTGAAGTATACTAAGACCTAACATAAGCAAACCTCAAGGAGATATAACAGCTGCAAGCATATTAAGAAAAGAAGCATGCAACAGCAGAAAGCTCACAACTCAAGAGTCTATTAGCTGCCAGGCTGTGCAGCACCCACTCAGGTCTCACGACAGGTAAACCATGGCTGAACGCACTAAACCAAAACAACCAACACAAGGAGATCAGCCAGAGAAAAATATAAGTGCAAAATAAATTAGAGCAACAACAATCACACCGAAGGTTTCTCATTTTACTATTGGGTAAATTGCTGCATATGATATGAGTCACTGTATCTCTCGAGAAGTAATTTTCAAATCGTCCACCATGCTTCAGCATGTACCCCCTCAGCTCCTGATAACCAAATTCACCATCTAATTACAAAGGGTCGTACGAGAACAGTGTGTAAAATCTCAGCCATTACCAAACTCATGAATTGAATGGTAAGTGAAGCGGGTTGGCTAGGTTTTCCAGTTAATCATTTTCGACAGAGTTAAGAACCTGACTGGATGGGATGGTAAACCCATTGACGAAAATGGAGACCTCACGAAAGACGCCCTTATCTTCTTCGGAATCGGCGGGAGCGCCATTGGAACCGAGAGAAGAAACGGAGGCCGCATCCGCTCGAAATTGCGCTCCCAGCTTCCGGTTCTTTTCCGCCATGTAACTACAAGAAGGTTCGAGATCAGATGAGAAGATATTGAAGGTTTTGAGAGAGAAACAACATCGTTACCTTCCGAAGTCTGCGAAAGGGGATTTTCTCTTCGTCGTCGGGCGGAGGGGATTTTGTGGGGTTCGGTTTCTGCTCCTCTTCCAGGTGCCACCAGATGCAGCTGCAGAGGCGAAAGAGGAGACCGAAGAGGAGGGCCAATCTGAGGATTTAGAGCCCATGTCACCTTCGAGAAGGCGGAGATGGGCGATGGAGTGCCGATCGCCGGAGACGACCCCGTCGGTGGTCGAACGAGTGCAGGCGGTTCCAAAAATATCGCGATTTTATAGTCGTACCATTCGGCCCATCGCAACCAATCGAGGGCCTTGGAAATGGGTCGTTTCCGCTCTTGGGCCGGTTTCAAAGTGGACGGGATGGTAAATATGTAATATAAAGAAAATATTTCATCAGTAAGGAGTGTTTATTTCATGCGTTTTTCAATCATAAAAATAATAAAAATGTGTGCTTTTTTTCCTAAAAACACATCGCTAAATTTTATTATCATTTTTATAAAAAAAAAAACTTCATATTCTAAAAATACCCTCTAACATGAAACAGTTGTTAGAGTACCAAGGATTCCACTTTTGTGATCTAATCTAATCAGGAGTATTAGCGCATAGATCTAATCTAATAGTCCTCTTAATCAGGAACTAATCACAAAAAGTAACCAAGAGATACACCCTGTTGTTAGAGTGGCTTTGCCAAATTTGCTCCAAGTTTTGCTCCAAATAATCTTTATTCGGAGGCAATCAAATTAGTCCTATTTCATTAATAATCCCGTTAAATCCAAAAGTGCAAATAATAGACAGCATAACAATCCAACATTTCAAAAAATATTTCACAATACATCGTAATTGTAGCCCAAGGTTTTTATTCTCTTTAGAATTTAGAATTTAAAACTATTATAATTTTAATCAAACTATTCCAATAACATTTAACAAGGTTTATCAAATTAAAGTAATTTTAATTAATATTTGAATAATATTAATCAATATTAACATAATTATAATTATAATTACTTAGTAATTTTAAACATATTAGAATACTTTCTCCAAAACTGCTATGCCGAACAGAAATACTTTCAAAATACAAGACAACCTTTTATTTAAAAAAAAATTAGAACATCTTTTGATATAAGAAAGAGTATCATCCACTAACTGCCGTCAATATAAAATTTTAAAGAAAATCCATTATACACAATCTTATCCTCAGACTATTTTCACAACTCAAATCTAACCATTCAATCACACGGAAGCAACTTACGTCAAGACTCTCCTACAAAACGCAACATCTTTTGATGATAATAATAAATAAAAGTTTCTACCTAAATCAATTGTGCATAAGTTTCACCACCTAATTATGAACATTGTTATAACTCATTTAACAAATAACGAAGCTACAAGTCACACAACTGTCGATAATTAAGA
>JBAMIE010000016.1:8710346-8720797 GCA_037177295.1 Kaempferia parviflora | reverse complement strand
TATCGGTTTATTTTGTGAAGTGCTTGCTATATTTTGTTGACAAATCTATAACATGAACATCTAATGAACAGATTCTATATTATTTTGTTTTAAAAAGATTTGTATATGTTTATATATTATATTGTTTCAGTAAGTTAGTGTTTTATTATTATTGAAATTTATAATTATTTATGGAAAAATATTATCTTATCGATGTGAGCACTCCTGGTGTTCTTTCTATTCCTCCAGATGGGCACAACCGATGCCATTTTAGATCTTGTGAGCAGTGGCACGACTCTACGAGAGAACAATTTGAAAGAAATCGAAGGTGGAGTTGTCTTAGAAAGTCAAGTAAGTTTTCAAATTACCAAACAAGGCGAAACTGTTTTTCCCTATGTGGCCTCTGAAGCGACTTCGTTTCATGTTTTGCAGGCTGTGCTGGTTGCAAGCCGGAGATCTTTGAACACACGCAAGGGTGCACTAGAAATCACCCATGAGATGCTCGAACGACTTGAGGCACATTTAAGGGCTATTGGAGTTGTAACGGTATGCCAAAAGCATTGTTGTGGTATCATTCTTTATCCTATCCTTTGTGTTCATCTTAGTTTCCATGATCGAATGGAAGGTCGTTGCAAATATGAGAGGCAACAGTGCAGAGGAAGTGGCAGAGAGAGTTCTTAGCCAAACTTCCTTATCCGGCTTGCAGGTAAACATGATAAGAGTTCTTAGTCCTTCCCCACTTTGCTCAATCGACGACAATTTAGTTAACTTAAACATGAATTTTGGTTCATGAAAACAGGGCCCTACGATAAGTCCAGTGTTCTGCAAACGTGACGGCAAGGTCGTAGTGGACTTCTTCGCGATAGTCATATGCGTGCCACAAAAGGAGCTTTACAAATCTGTTCAGCAACTGAGATCTGTAAGATACTTTGCCTCTATGTAACTATTTTGTTGTATCTAAACTTTGTAAACTGTTAGTAAATCGACAAACTGGCTGCTTAATGGCATTACCGGAACCTTTTTAGGTCGGCGGCAGCGGAGTATTGGTATCTGATCTGACATATATTTTTGAGGAAGAAACACCAAGATGGCGCCAACTTCTCTCAGAGCTGGGATTATAAAATGTTTAGGGTAAAATGCTGTCATTTTGAATCATTCAAAGTGTGATTGGGAATGCCTCCTTTGAAGTAGACATAGTAAAGATGTTTGTATATGGGAGGTGAATAAGATGTTCTTCTGAGGAGTTTGATATTCCTTTTTACCTTCATTTGGCATTGATTCTGTGATTTATCTCCATTTACATAATCTAGAAATGGACTGTGAATGATGAGCTTAATCACTTTTTGCTACCATGAACAAATTATGAATAAATTGTTTTATTATTGAGAGCTTGTAACCTTTGTACAGTTTGTAGTTTGATAGTGGGTCCATTAGTTAAAGCTCATCTGTTCCCTTTAGTTTTTACCATCAATTGAATTGAGTAATGATACAATTCGATAGGAACTTGTTCCTTTAATCCAGTCGGGCCACATTAGCCATGAAAAGGTAGTCTGGTGCATAAAGTTTCCACTTACGTAGGGTTTTAGAGAATGATTGAATTGTAGTAGGCATTAAGTTTACACGAATGTAGGGTCTTAGAGGATGATTGAATTGTATTAAGTATATTGTGGTAAATATTAAGTATATTGTATTAGTTTTACCGAATTGGAATATGTTTGACAATTTTTTTCAAGTTAAATTTGAACTCATAATTTTTTATTTGATTGTTTAATTTTAATTTAAATATATTTAAAATAAGTTTTGAACAATTTAAATCATACTTGAATTTAAATTATTTTTTGTATTATAGTTCGATTATGCTCCAATCATTCGTACAATTCAAACTAAACTCCAGTTCAAATTTTATTTCAAATCGAGCTCTAGTAAAAATTATTTATATTTTTGAACTTCAAATCAAATTTAAACATCAATATATTTTTCAAGCTTAAACTCAAATATCAACAATTTTATACAATTCAGCTCGATTTCATTCGATTGCACCTCTAGTTTTCATAATTCAAACTCCAATAATTTCACCGTTGGGTTAAGAAGCTCTCTTCGTGCCAAATTTGCCATGGAGAATCCTTAATGTTTAACTGGTTAGTAGGTCTGATTTGATCTTTCTTTAAACCTCGATGAATCGAGAGTTTGTCAGGACAAATGATTCATAGAAGGTGAAGCTCCTAATCAACTTCTAAAACTTTAAAAATAAGAACAGTAGAAGCACATATTAGACGACTGAACCACAAATATGCGCTTTAAGATGAATGAATTGATTCGATCTTTCTTTAAACCGTCTATGAATTTAGGAACTTCTAAAACTTAAAAACAACAAAACTGCAATCGAACTGCAAATGCAACTTTAAGATAAATGAATTTTGGAACTGCAGTGCACTTTAAAGAACTAAGTACAATAACTAAGTGCATTTCTATGGAATTGACTCGGAGCATCTTGAAGATGAATGAATTGTCTAAAAGCTTCACATTTTGATTCGATCCTTCTTTAAAACATCCATGAATTGGGTGTGTTTGTTAGGACAAATGATTCAAATAAACTGAGTGCAGCTCCTAATGAACTTCTAAAACTTAAAACCAACAAAAGTGCAACCGAACCGCAAATGCAATGCGCTTTAAAGAGCTATGTACGATAACAAAGTGCATTTCGATGGAATTGACTATTTTAAAGTCCCAGGGAATGGTAAGTTGCTGAGCTCAAATCTTAAACAAAAGGTTCACTCGGTTGAAACATAGTACATTCGACGATGGACAAGTTTCATCTCGCACAATCAAACATTCCTCTTCGTGTCGTGATTCACACAAGAATCAGCAGCCGACTTCATCTGAAACCATCAGGATTGCGTTGTAAAGATTCATTGTCAAATAGATTCTCAAAAAAAAAAAAAAAAAGGGAAGAAAAAAATAGGTAATATGATGGTTTTACCTGGATGACATTCACAACTTGCTTAATGGCCCATCCAATCGAAACTAAAGGCAGCAGCAAAGAGAGAAGCATATTCATTCGTAAAGCATTCAAATATACCTGTCACGTACCAAAATCAAGTAAGCTGCAGAAAAATGTTTATGAATTCAAAATCAACAAAACGGGATGAAAGTCACGAGAGATTACACTGATCAAGCTATTAGATTTCTCACTGGCAAGAAGATAGAGGATAACGTAAAGAACCTGCAGTGTCATGGTATGGTTTTGCTTAAATATAAAACATTTTGAAGGGAGGACTTGACACGAAAAGCCGCTAGTTAATCCTGATTACCTCAGACCCGACACAGCAGAAGCCCATGAACAAGCGATTGCCGTAGTACAACTTGAAAAGCCAACTGCTCGAGTCTTTCACATCTTTGTGGCTAGTTTTGCCCGATAAGAACGAACTATAGTAGTGTAGCAAATAAGTGTCAGATTCATGGTGCAATACCGAAAAAAGTAGTATATAATTAATTAACTATACAAGTCAAGTTTCTTCTAACCACGCAACATAAACATCGAAGCAATAGGATAATCAATATGCAAACAAGCGACGTGTACTGGATATGTACATAAATTGTTTACTTGTCGGTACTACATGGTCAAATTGTTAACTTGAATCTAGCAATCTCGTTTGAAATTATGTAATAAGCATTATGAAACTAACAAAGCGTCAGCGAGACTACCGCTCCTCTTATAACAACTGACTCCCACTTGGCTGATGCCAATGCGTAACAATTCATACCGACTGTTTCATTCATTAATATATCCTTATAGCTTAGCCTTTAAAAAAAAAAAATTAAAAGGGTGCTCATCACATTTTTTTTTACCAAAAATACCCTTGTTCCAAGGTTGTTGTAGTAGCTAGGAGTAGCTGCTATAACGTGCTAAAACAAACCTACTGTAACTTTCAGCTGCTACAACAGCATTGCTACAAGGGTATTTTCGGTATGAATTATGATGAGGAGTCCTTTTGACTTTTTTTGAAAAAGAGACACCCTTTTGACGATTCAGATAATAAGGAGTGACCAAAAGATTTTTGCCTTTCTTCATGGGAAAAGAAGTTACAACATTAGAAAAAGGATAAACTAAAGGCATTCAGAAGAGTTATTAGAAGAACTACTTTAACCAATGATGTTTCCGAATGAGTCTAACTGGATTAGGGGTGCTTTGTTCGTATCAACAACATTAGTTTTGAGAAGAAATGGTTTTGTTCTAAAAGAGCACTACTTTAAAAGATCCATTTCATGTATGCCATATGAAGTATACATTTTAGTTCTTTAAACATGGAAGTACAGTACCAACTGTGAAAAAAAAAAGAGTTGAATTCAAATGAACAAAAGTAGTGTTCGATCCAAAATAGATTAATAAAAATACCTGTACATTTGCAACCAGTGACTTCCAATGTCCAATCCGAGCAATGCCAAGAAAATTAAGCCTGGTCTGAAGAATTCACCGAGAAAATAAAATGAAATCAGTCATCTGGGCAAGGGAAGGAACCAAAGTATATTTTTAAAATGAAAAAAGTAAGTACCTGTATAGTTGCGAGAGAAGAGACAGTAGACATGCAGTGCTAACCCTGAAGAATGTGAAGAAACGAAACAGATATTAGCTCACTATGAATAAAAATGAAGACATGATTCGTCTCAAGTGAAGTAGCGTCTCGAGGTTCCGAAGAGAAGCACCTGTCTGTTACCATGTCCAAAACAGCTCCAAAAGTCGACACTGGTTCATGAATCAGAACAAATTAAACAAGGCAACAACCATGTAAAATCATCTTCTTCTATGATTCAAATGTTAGTATTTGGCGAACACTTGTTAGCAGAATGTTTTTTTAATAAAAAATAACGAATACAAGTATATCCCAGCTTCCATCTCAACAATCATTTATTAGTTCTTATGAAATTCCATAACAAAGAAATGACACCAAATTAAGCCAAGTTTGATGCAAACATACAATATCAACATCAAGTCATGTTTGTCCCAACTAGTTGGGATTGGCTACATGAAGCTTATCTATACATCGAGCTCTATGTAAGATTATATAGTTAGTAATTACGGGGAAAAAAACATGTTCATTGGTTTAGACAATATAAATGCTGGCTATCTAGGACTAAGGAAACCCTCATGGTTGATTGGCATTAGTGGTTTTTTGTGTGACTTATTGGCCCATTCACAAACAAATATTGTTCTTCTGAAACGAAATTCACCATGTTTAATTTATTCTAATCAAGTCTTGTTGATGTTTAATCCAGATGTTATCCAGCTTTTAATAATTCTGGGCCTTAGCTCTGCAAGAGCAGGGGCTGTATAACAGAGAGGTATATAATCTTACATCTCAGAAACGCTGAACGGTGGATAAAATTTGGTTGATTGTCGCCATGAAGGAAATTACTAGATGAAATAACTTTGCACGATTAAAATATAAAGAACCCCCATTATTACCTTGATTTAACCTTCGGGCAAACCAGCCATCCAATGCATCACAGACAAAGCTGTAATGCAGTCAATTTAGTACCAAAATGAAATTTGTAATCTAGCCAAGAAAAAAGAAAATTGCAAATACGATCATAGTAATTACCTTGTAACGTAAAGAATGGCAAAGAGAGATTTATGCGAATAGCAAACCAAAAATGCCACACAATTCAAGATGACCCTCATATATCCTACATAATGAACAAAAAACACAATTTATATGGCAAATGTTTGCAGTTTGAAATATGTGAAAACCTTATTAGAATAATAAAATAATTACCATAATGAATGAATTTTCGAAAGTTTAGACTGCACTAATTTTGACTCTCGAGCGTTAATTAAGCCCATGCATTAGATATTTACATGCTACTGTTACTAACTTGAGACTTTTGGGAGGGCACTTATGAATATGAAGTCTCGATTCTTCCAAATTTATAGTAGCAGTTCCTTTTAAACTTAGGAGTCCATTGAATTCAAGATGGTTCAACCTTGGATTTTCCTGCTTCCCTTTGTTAATAACGAGATACAAACACAATAAAAGTTTTTAGAAAAACAGAGCTATGATTGATCAGTCAGGACAAGATGCAAGCAGGTGAATCAATGAGAAGTTGTGTTGAGCCAGTGACTAGTCAAATAATCTATACATGTACCAGCATTTTACTGCTATAGGTAAATCCTAATTGGTACACCATAAATACTAAAATGTAGTGGGAAAAAAAGGAGTTTACCTATAACATTAGGAACGTAAAGATATACTGATATGGCTTCTTGATTCGATGGCCCTGCCATTGCAGCTTTCTAAATCCAAATAAACTCCAATGAAGCCGAGAGATGCTGCAGATGCAGCACTACCTATTCCTCCCTGTAAGTTTAGCAAGTCAATAGGTGAATTATAGGCTCCATGACTCAAGGATTCTATCATGAAACAAAATGACTAATGCAAGAGAATTTGCTCTAACATAATATGTATAGAAAAGAATGGATATAATTGATGGTCCTATAAAATGTGACATGTTAGAAAGGGTTACTATGATAGTGTGGAAATTATTGGTGCAGTCTAGCAAAAGATAAAAGAAAGTATTACAAAGACAACTTTTTTTATTATTAAAACAATAGAGGCAAAGAGATACTAAATAAGATTAGATGATCAATGTAGAGTAGTGGTTGGTGGCTGAATATATTATGTTTTAACAGAGGAAGAACAGAATGTGATACATAGCATAAACTTGGCTATATCATACAATCTTATTGTTGCTATTTCTGCAAAAAGTGTGCATATTATTATGGAATAGATAATCTCTAAATGTCAACAAAATAAGTAGCACTGACCTTTTTTGTGCAAGGATACTAGATACTATATATCCACCTGCAACATCTATGGGGTTACAGCTGGTGAACTAGGTTTACATACTCAACAAAGTTCACACTTTTAAAAAAAAAAATTGTCTTCATCTATTTTTAGATTGGAAGAGAATGATTTAATGCATCAAAAAGCAAAAGTAAATAAGGAGATCTTAGGTGAAGTTTGAAATGGCTTCCCAGCAGTATGGTAAACGTAGATAAAATGAGGTAAATATAGGTGATTTCAAGTGCTTATGTCAATGGATTGGAGTTCTATCAACGCAGTTGTTGATAATTATAGGTGCTAGGTGTACATGGAGATCCAAAATGAGCATCTATCTAGTGACTCTAGTACGATGAACAGCCAGACATCCAAAGAGTATGTCAATTGCAGACCTTATTGTTTTTCAACAGATAAAAAAACTTTAAAATGGGCGTAAGAATTGGCCAAGTGTCATAGAGAATAGTAATATCATTAACTTCAAGAGAGGAAGTCAAAGTATAATAGAGTATATGAAAAAGAAGAACCTGAAAAATACTAACTATCTTGAATTGATTATTTGGCAGAAAGGAGAATCAGTCGCCAAATTCATACCTCAATCAAACGTGATCCCGCTTCCAATTAGGGCAAATGCTCGTCTACGATAATAACTACAACTAAATGTTTATCTACTGCCCAAAAATTTCTCTCACCTTAACAAATCTAAATAAAACAAACGAGATCACCTAACGGAAGATCGAAGGTAAACCAGCGTCAGTAGCTGTGAAGGCAGTATGAATAAATGCATTGAGTGCCCTAAAAATCCACTCTTTTTGACAATTCTAAGATCAAGAAACAACGAAAAGGACGCTCCGTCAAAAAGACAGCAAAAGAAAATGAGGCAACCTCGAACTCCGGCGACGGGTCGCGATGGAGGGACAACGAAGGTCAGACAGGCGACGGGGCAGCGCAGCAGAGATTAATGGCTTTTGTTTGTTCACATAAAGAGGACTACTTGATCCTTTCCCCTTCTTGCTTGCGTAGCGACAGGACGACGAGGCATAGATTCGATCATCCACATCTCCAGATCGTCATCAACGCCACCGCATCATACGCCGCCAGCGTTGAGGCCCGCTGCTGATCTACCAGCGCGTTGCGTCGCGGGGCCGACTCTTCCTCTCCAATCGTCCGGGGGAGATCTGGTTGCGGGCGAGAAATCCGAGTACGGACTAGACTAAGAATTCCATGGATGGGCTTTCCGTGAGCGAAATGGCCCTTCCTATATAAGAGAATCAGATTCTCCCATCCTTTTAATGCTGGATTATTTTTCATTTAGGCCCAAAATTTTAATTTTTCTCAAACCGACCTGACAAAGTATATTATGCTTTCGTAAATCGAACCGAACCGAACCGAATCAAACCGATCTGATGGCCAGATAAAAGTAGAAAGGAGCCAAGAGCCGAGTCGAATTTAGCTAGGGCAGAAATATAAAAAGGCGCCCTTCTTTAGGCGTCCCTTTTTTTACCAAATCGTTAAGGGCAATCCCATTTTGATTTTTTTTTAATCCAAAACTATATTTATCTTCCGTTCAAATGATACAACTATCATTTATACTGTTCATCTTCCATCTAAATTTTAAACTGGTTGAACATATTGTACCAACTATAAAACTGCTAGTGCAACATTGAAAAAAAAATTAAGATAAATTATTTTAAACATTTAAAAAGATTTTAAATGATATATTTTGAGTTTGAAAACGATCATGGATTCGACCCCATAATTAGTTATAGATGAATAATTTTTAATTTGATATATTATGCGTTTTATGATTCAACCCAAGTTAAAAGTTATGATCTTTTAAAATTTAAGATTTAACATTCACTTAATACCAGTTACAGTTTTATAGTTACTACAACTGAGTTGCTTCACAATTGTCGCTAAAATATGAATGTTAAATTTTAAATTTAGAGAGATCATAACTTTTGATTTAGGTTGAACCACGAGATACATAACATATCAAATTGAAATTTATTTAGAGAACTATAATTTGTTATGAGTTTCACCCATAACAGCCAAATTTCATGATCGCAAAATATTATTTAAATCCTTTTCAGAGACTCCAAATAATTTTAGTTTTATAAAAAAAAATTCATACTATAATAGCTACGATTTCATTGCTATTACAAACTCGCTCGACCAATTTAAGATTTAAGTGAAAGATAAATAATACTAAAGACAGTTGTATCATTTTACATTGGAAATAAAACATCCTTTTGCTAAAAAAATAAAAATGGAGGGCATTATTTTGGCTTTTGTCCATTTAGTTACATTCAAATTTATTTATTTATTTATCAAGTTATTTAAATTTATTTATAAAAAATTGTTTAAGTTAAGTTTTATTTTTTCATCTAATAATATTATATATCTAATATATGAAAATATTTTAGAAATTAAAAATTATCATATTTTTATTTATTTGAATGAAACATTTTTAAAATTTATAAATAATTTATATAAGTTTATTTATAAATTAAGGGAAATCGAACACCAAAACGTGTTCACCAATCCTAAAACTAAATTGAAAATTTTAAAATTAATAGATTAAGATATTAATTATTATAAATTTCATTATTATTTGTTTTTAGTATTTTCCAATTAATATAAAATTTAAATTACAATAATCTTTATCACGATTCTCCATAAATTGAAAAGTTATTTCAAAATCTTACTTCGATCGAAACCAGAGATGGAATTGGTTTAAACATGCCCTCCCCTACTGTGATCAAAGAGACCAGATCCGACATTCAGAGTGATAAATTAGTTGACTGTTCCTGAACTAGTTTGGTAGTCGATATGATAAAATTTATTTGAATTCATTTAATACATACAAAATTAATTAAATAAATAATTTTAAATAACTCATTAAATTAAATAAATAAATTTGAACACATATGTATTGAACTTATTAATGTTCGTGAACCACGTTTGTACACATGTTCATGAACTATATTCATTAATAAAATTTTTACCAATATATTAAATAAATAAAAACACTTTTAAAATAAATAAATAAATTTAAATTATCAAGTTCAATAATCAAAGTAACAATTTTAAATAATCAAATAAATTTCAATTGAGAGCTCAATAACATTTAAACGAACGAACTGAACTCATAAAAAATAAATCAAGTCACTTCAACAGTTTGATTCATTTTAGGCACGATTTGGTTGACTCAGTTATCTTGCCAAAAATTCGATTTTATTTACCGCCCTCTGCCACATCGACATTTGCTAAATGGATCAAACAATTGTAAACTTGGATCCATGCCCATTAAAAGTCTGCATTTAGGCTACGTTTGGTTACATGTAATGTAATCAGACTTGTAATATAATCAACTTTGTAATGTAATGTAATTCATATTACATTACTACGTTTGAAAATATATTTGATGTAATCTTTGATTAAATGATAATTACATTCTTTTGTTTGGTATAAATTAATTTTTATAAGGAATGTAATTCATATAATTATAAAATGATAAAAATATCTTTTACTGTCTTCGCCGGTTGGCCGGCGCGGCGATCGGTTGACGACGGTCGGCCAACGACGGCAACGGTCGATCGGTCGGCGACGGCAACGGTCGGTCGGTCGGCGGCG
>JBAMIE010000016.1:8675260-8686871 GCA_037177295.1 Kaempferia parviflora | reverse complement strand
TTGCCTTAACACTCTACTTAAAATTCGAGTTTAATCAAAACCAATTCTTTGGTCCACCCAACCTCCATTTGCCTTCTGGTTTAAAGATCAATTTTATCTTCACAAATTTTGAATTTTGTCTTAACCACTCTACTAAAAGCTCGACTTTGATAAAAAAATTAATCTTTTTCCCGCTTTCTTTGATGTGAATGATCGACATTTTCCTTACCGTACATCTGCTCGTCAATGTTATGTGATGCTCCTTCTTCAACTGCAGATCCCTCTTGCCTGAGGAGGAGTTCCATAGATTAGCAGATGAAACAATACATGATTTACTAGAGAAGTTTGAGGTGAAGTCCAAGAAAAACTTAAGAGATTTTTTTCCAGCACTTGTTTTTTCTCAAAATGCACACCTAATTAGCTTACATTCAAAATCCCATTTCTATCTGAAGGAATATGGTGATGCAGTACAACTTGATGGCTATGAAATCGACTATGGGGTGAGATTATATGGTGTTCTTCAATGTTTTTAGTTTATCTTCACATATTTTAGCGGACTAAATTGATAGATGCTATATTTTTTGAGCAGAATCATGTTTTAACCTTAAATTTGGGGACTTTAGGCACCTATGTGATAAACAAGCAAACTCCAAACAGACAGATCTGGTTATCTTCCCCAGTAAGGTAATGCAAGTACTCTACAGTTATAATCCTGCATTTAATCTAACCACTTACTGTACTAAAACTTGATCTTTATATTGTTAAAAGCTGTGTGGTTTCGTAGTTGTTCCTACCTTTCCTGCAACATGGAAGTTTAAATTATTCGCTGAAAAATGCTTTCCTTTTTTGCATTCAGTTCAACTGAAATTGCCTTTAATTTGTTAGTTTCGCCTAGTCATTGGTATATTATAGTTTCACACTGTAAATAGGAATAAGCAAGGACCTCAATTTTGTTGGATGGCTCACCTATTTGACAATTTGCTTTCTGACTATGCTGTGTGTTTAGGAACGTTCACATATTTCCTTTCTCGTTGTAGTTCTCCGTTATTCATAAGCGATGCGCTTTGAACTAATCTGTTACTGCAAATGCTAAAACTCCATCAAGCTTGATGTTGTCTCACTTTGTACGAGAAGGTTAGCTTAATAACCATATATAAGATACCTCTTCTCGGATCTTTTATTAGGTCATATCCTGTATACACTGGAGATTCATAATAGACAATGCTATCCGATAATGTCATCTTACGTCGACTCTGCCATGGGTTTTTCTATTGACAAACCGAAGATTTCTTATGTCGACAGTATAATTATTATTTTTTGCATGTTTGATCAACATCTTAATTGTGTCTTTCATGCTTGGACATTTTGATAACACAATGCTTCAGTCCTACTCATGTTAATGATTCTCCATTGTGCATGCAAATCTGATTATCCTCTAAGAGCATCATGGTCTTCGTCTAGTGATTTCTTTCTTAAAATTTCAGACTTTATGGACTATTCCTTTTGCCCGGTTCGCCAATCATGTTCTCTCAGACTTCTCATGATCTATACATGTAACATGCATCTTGCTAATCTCTTGCAGTGGTCCTTCAAGATTCGATTGGGATGCAACCACAAACACTTGGGTGTACAAGAGGACAAAAGCCAACCTATTGCAGCTTCTCGAAGAAGAAGTCGGGAAACTTTGCGGCAAACCTATCACACTTTGCTGATTTCCGTCGTATTCCTATGCAATGACCGGTTTCCTGAATCATTCAGGAAAAGGATAACTGAACAACAAAACCTTCCATTTCCCGTCCTGCACGACACATGAAAAAGGATTGTGATAGATCGCATCAGCATCAGTGTTAGTGTTGATCTAGTTCTTCGAATAATTGGGAGCTTGTGCTGTTACACAAGCATCAGACTCCTTAGCTTGTTTTGTGCTTTTCATCAGTGATTTGTGTCGATGAAAGAGAGTTTGGGTGGGTTACTAGCTGATATGAGCATGAACTTTTTTGTTTCGACCTAAAAGGTAAAAATTATTGCATATATAATTTTGGACAGAGTTACCACGTAGTCACACCCGTTTCTCTATCATATCTATAAAATTTAGGATAAATTATTTATTTTATTAAATTTAGATAATTACTTTCCAATATACATTACAACTACTTTAAAATTTTCCTTAACTTAATTTTTTTCTATTATTTATTTTTTTATTATTACAGTTATTTAAGAAGGAGAGAATGGAAAAGAAATATTATTTTATTTTTAGGATAGAGACTTTTATTCTCTATAATTGGAAAATTGAAAGGGAATCTAAGAGTATAGACAATAGATTTCTTATCTAAAATTTAAAATTTAGAGAATAAATAACTAATTTATTAAATTTAGATATCTATTTTCACTGTACAATAATACATTAACTTCCCTATAATTTAATTTAATTTATTTATTATTATTATTTTTCTCTCTTCATAATGTAATATTAACCTTTTATTATCAATATATTATTTTTATTTTTTTCTTCCAAATTAAACGAAGTATTATTTATGAAATCTATTTAGGGAATAGATAGGATAGATGCAAGGATTTTTTTTATGTAAAATTTAAGATAAATTCTGTATTTAGGAAATATGGAGATGTTCTAATTTTTGTTGATAAAAAATATAAAATTTAGGGTAATAATTAGTTTATAGTTCAGTGTTTAGGGTTTAAGATTTTTGGGTAGTAATTAGTTTTATCTTAGACCGGTTGGGCTAGCTACTGTGTTGGAAAAAATATTTTTAGATAAAAAAATACAAAAAATGACGATTATTTTAATAAAAAATAAGAGACTTATATTTTATTTTTGTAAGAAAAAACATTAGACATCAGCCCTTTAGCTCTGTCTATATTTTAAGAAATCACCTCAACGGTAGGAACCGTGTAGATAAAAACTTGGTGCCGATAAGTAGCAGCCACGTCATCTTCCCTATTTTATACCTCACGGGCTCAAGGCGTAACCCTAGTGACCTTCTTCGCTCCCAATCGAAATCATGGGGTTGCTATCGTGGTGGAGGGGAAAAGGCGCGACGGCACCGCCTACTTCGTCGCCGGCGAACGTCGACGCCGAGATGGCGCAGGAGGTCCCAGGGATGAATGGTGCGGTCGAGGCGCGGCGCCCGATGGACGTGACTGTCTTCGAGTTTGGATCCGTCGCCGCGTCCGGCGACAGGATTACGCTGGCCGGGTACTGCCCGGTGTCCGAAGAGCTCGAGCCGTGCCGGTGGGAGATCATCCCTGCCGCCGGGCCGGACGCACCTCAGTTCCGAATCGTCTTTTAAACCGGTGGTACCTCTCCGAAACAAATCCCTCTTAAATTTGTCTGTTGCATCGTAACAAATCTTGGAACTTCCATGGCTACGACTCGTTGCCGTGTATCTTGTGATATTCTGTTCATCTCAATGCTGTGATTTCGAAGTTGCTGCCTGTGTTTCTCTATTGATTCTTGTTCCTACATTATCTGATGAGTTTTATGATTCACTGCTTAATTGCTTGATGAAGTTAACCCTAACTAAAGTTTGTGACATATCAAAATGTTAACTTTGGTCCTTGTTCTGGTGGCCTCCCTTTGGCTTGTTCTTAGCCAGTGCCATATATCGCCAGTTACGTTGTAGTTCTTATACTTCTATGCTATGTTCTTAGCCAATGCGATATAGTGCCAATTACATTGCAGTTCTTATACTTCTATGCTATGTTCTTTGCCAATGCGATATAGCGTCAATTACATTGCAGTTCTTATACTTCTTTGCTATGTTCTTAGCCAATGCGAGTCAATTACATTGTTGTTCATATATGGTCAATTACATTGTTGTTCATATAGTTCTTTTCTATGTTCTAGCCAATGCGATATAGCATCAATTACATTGTTGTTCTTATACTTCTATGCTATGTTCTTAGCCAATGCGATATAGCTTGTTGTTATACTTCTATGCTATGTTGAATCAGTGCTGACTTTAGCTATAAACTCTAGATCATAGTTTGTTGCTTACTTTGTCGATGCTACATCAATCGGCTAGTTACCATCTTTAATGAAAATTGTGAGACCTAGCCATATTGAGGTTATACATGTGTTGTGGCGAGACAGGTTGTTAACATGGTTTGTTGCCGTGATGCCATATCAATTAGCAAGTTATCATCTTTAATGAACAAAACTCTGATTGCTAGCACTATTGAGGTTATATATGCGAATAAGTTCAGAATTCAATGTTATGGTTGTTAAGACGAGATAGGGTACTAATGTGGTTTCTTAGTTGCATTGCCATATTTAGCTTATACAGTTGCGTACTTTGCCGATGCCACATCGATTGGCTAGTTACTATCTTTAACTAAAATTGTGAGACCTAGCCGGATTGAGGTTATACATGTGTTGTGGTGAGGCAGGTTGCTGACATGGTTCGTTAGCAAGTTATTGTCTTTAATGAAAACTCTGATAGCTAGCCATATTGAGGTTATTCTTGCGAATAAGTCCGGAGTTCATTGTTATGATTGTTAAGACGAGATAGGGTACTAACGAGGGTTCTTAGTTGCCTAGTTATATTTTAGCTTATGCATGTGAAGAAGTTCAAAGTTCATTATTATGTCACCTTGAGGCTACATCAATTAGAAAGTTATCTTTCACAAGAGTTCGACTGCTAGCCATATTTAGGTCGATTCAAAGTTCATTGTTACGGTTGTTGTGGTGAGGCACATAGCTAACAGGGTTGCTTAGTTTCCTCGATGCCACATCAGTTGCAAGTCATCACAACAACCGCGATGGATTAGCAACGCAATCAAGCAACTAATTTGGCATCAAGTCAGCTTATTCACACAGAACCTCAAATAACATTATTATGTCGTGGCTTTACATATCAGGAAGTTCATAGTTCGATCGTTTTCCATGAACCGCATCGAATCAAACATGTTGTTTACGCTACATGAGTCACTTGTTCAGTGAAGTTTAGTGAGGGAGAGGTTGTCAAGTAATGTAACCACGATCGAGCTAAGTCAGGTTGAGCCCAGCCAAATTCGATATCTTTCAAGTAGCTTAGCTGACTTGATGGTTGAATTAAACATGTCACTACATACATTATTTAAAAAATTATGTTGAAAAGTAAAAAAAAAAATATACCAGAAGATGATGAATAAATTATTTATTTTTATTATCATTAAAAGAGTTTTTTTATAAAAAAAATCAAAAGGTTTTTTTTCAATGTGTTGGTAGGTTTTATTAAATTTATTTTGGTATCGATGAAAATTTGCCAACGCTGGTTAAAATTGTTTTGAAAATATTCTTGTTCTAATATCGTGGTATTAATTTTGACTAAAATTGCTCTAATATATTCAAAATTATTAAGTAATTATAAATAAAATTATTTTAATATTGATTAAAATTTGTTAAAATTAGTGAAATGATGTGTATGTAATTTTTAACATAATATAATAATATTGAACAAGAGTAATTTTGAAATATATATATTTTTAATATTTAAAAAAAAAAAACTAGTACGGTGGAAATGTGCATTTCATTTTCACCCATTAAATTTTATAGATGGAGTCATTTAAGGCGTTTAAAGTGTAATTCGATTCTGGGTGGGCGGGCATTGTCCGCACAACATTTAATCCTCTGACACATTTTTAAAAAGAAAATGTTATTTTTTAAAAGGTGCATGTGTCGCGTGGCGGCAATTGAATGGTGTGTGGGGCACTGACCCACACATTCAGGATCGAATTAATTATTTATCAATTGTAAAAAAGAAAATATGCCAAATATTATAAATCTTCTAATAAATTATGCGTTCCTTAGTAAGCCAAGTCATCAAGATTACTTAGCAATGGGGGACAAGCCAGGAATAATGCCCCGGTCGGACCGCTCTATTTCCCGATCCGAGTCCATTTGGTCTTTTGTGCGGTCCACTGAACCGGTCGCCATAAATATACTTCCAATTTTATCGGATGTCTCCGAAGAGACGGTCGACATAAATATCGAATCGAGACTAGGTGACTCGTCGTCGAAGCGGCTTCCGTTCACTGAAGCCGCTCGACTCGGCCGAGTCGCGCCTCAACTCGGTGTCTCCTCCCCTCTCCGCTGCCGACCGACTACCGTCAACCAGCCCGCGTCCTCCTCCCCACTTCCGGATACCGTTGCTTCCGCCCTCTGATGGAACCCGCCGGATCTGCCTTCCCTGGGCCGGATCCCTTTGGCGCCGACTACGTTCATGTCTCGAAATGTTCCTCCGACGAGGCGTCGCTTCAGACAGAACGACCCGAGTCGTCCGAATTCGATCTCTTTCCTGAGGCGGCGGAAGGGATATCATCCGAGGTGGTGGAGCAGGACGAGAGTAGCCTGCGATCGGGAGATCAGGAGGGTTCGGCGAAGGAGGAGAAGAGAGCGTTGCCGGAGAATCTGATGAAGAGCGTAGTGTTCCTGGAGTGCGAGTCGTCGGCCGAAGGTGGATCCTGCGATGTGTACCTTGTCGGCACCGCCCATGTTTCTCAGGTGCTTTGCTCTCTCTATGCATTTTAAAAAAAAAAAAAAAAAAAAAAAAAAAAAAAAAAAAAAAATTGCCGATTTTCTTCTCCTTTCTGATGCTAAATTGAATTACATTCGAAACCAAGGTTGCTAAATAGATTTCTTAGTTTTTATCGAAGTGTATATTTTTGATGAATTAGCGGAGAGAAGATACGCACATAGATAAGAATTTGGGAAGAACAAATGAATGGTTAATTGAATTAATGCCTGCTGTTTTACGTTGCACCTATTAATCTCTTTAGATAGAGAGAGATGATGTTTGCCTCAATTATCAAACATAGCTGCCATCTAGCGGATATATATCAATTTTCACTATACACAAATTTTAACATGGATGATTTGACTTGTCTGACAATTTTCACTATGAATGAGTTGACTTGTCTGACACAAAGTAAACTATATCTCATTCTCCTTTTCTGTCACCGTATAGGAGTCCTGCAAAGAAGTTCAAGCCATCATCAGGTGCTTGAAGCCTGAGGTACATTTCTTTAATTGCTCATGTTAGCAAGCTGGCCAGACTGCATTAGAGAATAATGTGAAAGTTTGTATCTTATCGATGTAGGCTGTCTTCCTGGAGTTATGCGCAAGCCGGGTTGCCATTTTGGCGCCACAAAATCTTCAGGTTTTGTATTGTTCTCTCTAATTTCTCTAATCGATTTCTTTCTAGTCATGCATTTCTGAATTCATTTTTCCATAGTAAATGATGTGTCTGAATTTGTACTTTTCTTAACAATAGTAATTTTGTGTTATAGTTAGCCCTTCAGATATATATGTCATTCTAAATTTAGTAGAATTAAGAACTTTTTTTTTCCCTTTCAGATATAGGAAATTAGTAAAAAAACTTTTGCTGAAAGTTTTGCATCTGGCATTTTTCCTCTTCTAGATAGTGAATCATCACAAGTTTCCTCTGGATAAACAATTACCACTATCTTTATCATTTCTCTTGTTCATTTGTCTGGCGTCGTGATATCATTATCTAACCTGAAGCAATGTTCAATTTTTCCTAAATAAGGAATGTAGTATTTGTTTCTCAGACTTCCGTAACATACTTTGTTCAAGGAGGATGTCTGAAAAATGCAGCATGTAGTGCAGGAAAATATTGGAGGAAAGATAAATTATCATGTGCTATGAAAATTTGATCATGTGCCAAGTTTGGATCCGCATTCTTTTGTCATGGAAGACCTACAATGATGATATAACTTTAATTTCTTCGACATCCTTGCATCAAAAACGTTGGTTGTTAAGTTTATTTCATATGATTATACTGATTTACAAATTATATCAATGAGAACTGATAGTATTTCTACTAAAAGTAGCTAGGATGCTCACCTAGGCATCTAGTCAAGGTGAACTCGAATTATCTTGACAATATCTACACTCACATCGTTAGGCAATAGGTGGCCGAGTGGACTCCTGGAAAAACAATTAGAAAAAAAAAAGAATCAGAGGAATAGGTGAATGGCTGATGAGTATCTGGTGTGTCTATTATTTAGGAATCTAATGTTCTAGAGTATGCCGTTGGTTATGGTTGTGAACTGTGAGTTTGATAATCATTTTCTGATGTAATATTGGGCAAACTAATATTTCCATTTCAAATTTAGGTTTGATTTAAGTGTGTTGTTTGCTTTTATTTTTCAAAAAACTCTGGTTTCATTGATAATTTGTGTGTCCATACAAGTGCCTTGAACTGCTCAGGCAAGCACCAAGCACCTGACATTGACAACATAGGGGCCTTAGTACCTCACAGCTGTTTCTCTTTTGATGTTACTTCTCCTTTTCTACTCAGGTTCCGACTATGAGTGAAATGATTGACATGTGGAAGAAAAAGAAGATGAATACCTTTGGAATTCTTTACAGCTGGTTTCTTGCCAAGGCATGACCCTTCCTTTCTTTGCTTGCAGTTTATATGACTTGTTTGTAGTATGTTTGGGCTTAACATAGATGGTTTCCGTGTTAGGTTGCTCATAAACTAGAAGTTCTTCCAGGTGCTGAGTTTCGAGTAGCATATGAAGAGGCAATGAGCTATGGAGGCAAAGTTATTCTGGGTGACCGTCCTGTTGATGTACAATATATCGTCTCAATACACCTTCTTACGAAATTGTTATACCATGTTTGATCTGATGTCTTTGTCATCAACAAGCTATTTGTTTAAACTTTGTATACTTCTAAATTCTATTGTTTATTGTATAATCTTGGTACACATTGATCTTTTTTATGAAAGATTATTGTATACTTGTGTTAGTAAAGTTTTTTTTTAATACTTAGTGGCTAATAATTGAAGAGTGTATTTGAGGTTAACTGTTAGTGTTCCATTCCATCATCTACTAATTTCACATTCTTTGCTCATTAACTTTGTTTTTTTTACAATGTCTGCAGATTACCTTGAAAAGAACTTGGGGGAAGATGTCATTATGGGATAGAACAAAATTTTTGTACAGCATACTCTTTCAAACAGTATGTTTACCGAGTACCGATGAACTAAATAAGCTGGTACGTTGAACCCTAAATTGCATACACATAATTTGATACCCCTTTTGGAAGAAGAATAAGATTTCTTATACTGCCATTTTTCCTTGCTTGTCTGCGTGCCTGTTGGTCATTTCAAACAGCATCTGTGTATCTAATAACCATTCATTATTGCCTGTAGGTTCTTCCGTAAACTCAGAAATATCATTTCACATTATGTATGATATTATTCATATTTCATTGGTTTTTGTTGTCGTTACTTACCTGTACTATCAATAATGCAAATGTGTGCTCCCGCCGGTGTGGGGCAGTGGTTAAAACACTTAGAGGAACAAATAAGAGGATCATGGTTCGGATTCCAAATGGGACGAATATCTTAGAGATCGACTTCTGAGTGCGCATAAGTTGTGCTCCGGATTTA
Source organism: Kaempferia parviflora (assembly GCA_037177295.1). Classification (NCBI taxonomy): domain Eukaryota; kingdom Viridiplantae; phylum Streptophyta; class Magnoliopsida; order Zingiberales; family Zingiberaceae; genus Kaempferia; species Kaempferia parviflora. Next base: position 8,677,470 of record JBAMIE010000016.1, on the reverse strand, counting down.
CCTAATTGGCAAACCAGGGGTAGGCCATCTATCTCCAAGATTAGTCGGACGAAGCCCGAACACTTAGATTATCAAAAATAACAATAATAATGCAAATGTGTGATTGCTCTCCTTCCAACATGCTCAAGCTTTTTGGATAAATGATCAAGGTCAACTTTAACATGCTATCAGCAGAGACCGTAAGCGGAGTTGTTCGTCAAATTGAGTGAGTGCTATCAGCTTGTCCACTCATGAGGAGTGTTTAAGTATGCAGATGATCGCTAGTGATTTAGCGAGTGATTCAGCTTGTCCACTCAAGTTTTGTGGTATTTGCTCAATCAGTTAACTTAAGTATATAGTTCGCTAGTGATCAGATAAGTTCAATATCCTTTCGGTAGTTGGCACCTTCATTGTGTCCCAGTTACAAACGTTAGTTTGCTGAGTAACTTAATATTAAATAAGGATCCTATTGTTTAAGTAAAATTGTAATTTACCCTCGTAGCATTTTCAGTAATATTTGTCTCTTTTTTTTTCAGTTGATGGACATGGATAATGTTGACATGCTGACTCTTGTAATTCAAGAGATGAGCAAGGCATTCCCAACCCTAATTGATACTCTTCTTCACGAGAGAGATATGTAAGCATCAATTTCTGATTCCACATTTTTTCCTTAATTATCGTTGAAGATAGCTGCTTTGTTTCATTCTGTACTTGTGTTGGTAATTTGTCGTTATCATCAACATAGTTTATGTAAGCATCAATTTCTGATTTCACATTGTTCCTTATTTATTGTTGAAGATAGCTGCTTTGTTTCATTCTGTAGTTGTGTCAGTAATTTGTCATGATTATCAACATAATTTATGTAAGCATCGATTTCTGATTCCACATTGTTCCTTATTTATCGACGAAGGTGCCCCTTTGTTTCATTTTGTAGATGTGTCGGTAATTTGTCATACTGATCAGCATAGTTTAACCTTTACTTGTGTGTGCAGGTACATGTCCTCCACGTTACTAAAAGTCGCAAGAGAACACTCTTCTGTTGTTGCGGTTGTTGGCAAAGGACATTTAGCTGGAATAAAGAAGCACTGGAAACAGCCCGTTGAGGTCTGCTCTCGTTTTTCATGTCCCTCTCAATTTATTTTCTTTTCTTATTGGTAAAATTACTCATGGTGTGGACCAATGGATGTATGACGAACGTAGTGTCAACAGTGCTCGATCCATGTGTAACTTCACCTTTTTTATCAGGAGAAACCATTATAGGATGGAAGGGGAGCCTTAGTGTAATAGTAAAGTTGTTGTCATGTGACTTTGAAGTTACAGTTTGAGTCGCAGTAATAACCTCTTGCAAAATGCAAGGTAAGGCTGTACAATAGACCCAACGTGGTGTGATTCTTCTTCTGGGCTCCAAGGTAAGGCTATGTATAATAGATTTAATGTGGTGTGATCTTTCCTCGGGGCTTTGCACCGGCGGGGGTTTAGTGCATTGGACTACTTTTTTTTTTCAGACCCTTATAGGATCCATACTATTTATACTCTCAAATGGGCTTGACACTCTAGACCCTCACCTCAGACACTACACAATACCTCACTTCCGACTCCAAAATCCTACTTCATCAACGCAACCATAATTGTTAGTTGTAACTTGCACTACTCACTTTGAACAAGCTGAGATTGCACCATTCAAACCCATTGCAACCCGTCGGATCTTGTACTAGTTTGGATGAACTGGAACCCGACCAAATCTCTACCTGCCAAACTCGGTCCAGTCCACGCAAGTTAAAACCTAGTTGTTTCACATCAGGCACAGAATCTTCCACACTGAACCTCATCCGGCCAGCCCTTTGCAATCTTTTGTGATCTGAATTCGTCATTGTCAAACTATTACTTGGATTCAGGTGCGCAAGCATTCGATATATGCTTACACATTCTCAATAAAGATTCATGTACTGTGTCTGCGTGTGCTCGGAATGTTGATATAAATAAATTTTACTTCATGAATCTCTTATGATCTCATGTTTTATCTTGCAGATGAAGCATCTACTGGAAATCCCTGCGCGAAGTGCAGGACCATCAAGAACAACAATTTTGGCATCTGTTGGTGTGGCATTCACTGGAATAGCTGCTGCCATTTATCTTCTCGCCAAGAGATGATGCTTCAAAATTAAGAGAAAAAGAATTTGTTCAGTTTTTTTTTTTTTTTTTTTTTTTTTTTTTTTTTTTCTTTTTCCTTT
>JBAMIE010000016.1:8562848-8575960 GCA_037177295.1 Kaempferia parviflora | reverse complement strand
CACATTAATATTATAAATTTTTATTTAAATATTTTTAATGGTTAAAATTTAAGTTTTTTTTATCTAATCTATAATATAAGATGCAGTCGCATGATTTTATACGTATTATATCAATTGTAAATTTTACACTACTGTTGTCGCTACCCAAAACCCTCTTCCTGTTTTCGTCCCGCCATCTGTCGTCGGGCCACTTGGCTGCTTGTTTTTCCTGGCCTTTCCTCATCCGACGCATCAATCGATCCTTGAGTCGGGGAGCACTGCGATGACGACGACCAACACCGGCGAGCTGGGCCCTCGTGGCGCGGCCAACGAGACGCCGCCGTCAGATTCCGGAAGCCCTTTTCCTACTTTCGCTACTCCCCCTCTCTCGGCAACGCCGCCGGGAATTCCGCGCCCGCGCCCGGTGCGGCGGACGTCCAGGATGGAGGATCTGCTCGACAAGGGCGTGCTGCTGCTCCGTGCCTTGGCAGGCCTCTTCTCGCTCGTCGCCCTTATCGTCCTCGCCTCCAATAAGCACGGCGACTGGGAGGATTTCTCTCGGTACCAGGAATACCGGTAATTTCTTGTTCGATTTTGATGCGGCTGTAAGTGAAGTGAATTTTTTTTTTTTTAATTGTTTAACCAAATTTGGTAAGGCCGCTCTGTGTTTCTGGTAAGGTACTTGTTGGCCGTTTCCGTGCTCGCGTTCTCCTACTCGATGGTTCAGATTATCAGACAGAGGAGCCGGTCAAGGGGTGGGTTGGATTTGGTGCCTGTACAATATTCATGGATCGTGGATTTTTCTGGAGACCAGGTAGGGGATTCTTCACTCGACCTTACTGTCTAGGTTAACAATTTAGGGATTTGGGGTTTTAATTAATTTGATTCATATGAAGAAATTATACTCGTTTATTGCTCTTAGATTATGCAAGAAACAACTGTTTACACTAAAGGAAAGGATCTGATTTTGGAGAGTTTCCTTCCTTGATCATTCGGGATTTGTTTTCATGGAAGCAAATATAGTAGCTGCCTAATATTTGCTTAGTAAAGAGATTTTCAATTTCAGAAGATTTTTTTTTAGATAATTGGAATTACAAAGCAAGTATCAGAGTCAGCTTGACTAAAGAAAAACTACCTAGATATACTCTAAGTTCTAGTCAAATTATCAAAATATGTGCCTTCTGAAAATTTGATTGGTTCATGCACTATCCTAACTCTTCAACCAAGTTACTTGTTATCTGCCTTTACTCAACGGAGAATAAGTGGGGTTGACTGTGAACCAACTATTATTATTAGTTTCCAGATTAGGACATCTTCTCCAGTGCCAGAGAATGGGTTCATCAAGACCATATGAACTAATCAAGTGGCACTATTTGTCAAGGGGATTGATATGTGGTCCGTCCTGATGGTAGTGGAGGTGTTGAGGCAGCGAGAATAAAGGTCAGGGAGAAGCAATGATAACTTCAGTTATGCAACCACACTATGTCTGATATGTCATTATCACAAAGAGTTTGGCACTGCCAAGGTTTTGTCGAACTGTTTAGGCAAGATGTTTATAACATGTTACAACATAAAATAGAGTCTGCTCCATTTTGCAACCTGCCACCGCCAACGTGAGAGAACTGCCAAGTTATTGGATTGTTAATCTATGAATCTCGAGCCTCCCTCTTCTTTGGTCTCACCACGTATTTCCAGGTAACTTGGCAGATTTATCCCATGGACGAGAACTGGTGCATAGGAATGTCTTTTTGGATTCCTTCTGGATTTGTTGACTTACTTAATACCATAAGCTTGTATTTTGAAAGACCTGTACTATTCTGGGTTGGCTAAGAGTACATTATTAAACAAGGTCACTCTTCCTGTTGGGGATAAGAATAATACCTCTTAGCAGGCCAGGCATTCTTGTATCCTAAACCTTGTAGATGAGTGGAAAAAAGTCACTTGTGAAAAGGAATTTTGTTGAATGATAAAGCCAAAAATATGTAGCTATGTACCTTCTACAACGCAACTGATATGGTTGACTTCCTGATGAATTGGGACCCTAAAGGAGGTTCTTGTAATTGATTTTCAAGTCAGTGGACTGTTCATAAAACCAAAGAACTGTCTTTAAGTACTTGGATCTGATCATGATCATCTTGGCTGCATGCTATCCACATATTGGACAAGCTTGGATGCCACTTCCAATTATGTGCTTACTAACTGCATGAATTAGATCACACTCTCAAATTCCTGTAGAATGTGAAAAGGTGTCCGCTATTAAGAGAAACATATAGGGAGACTTGGTCGCCCTACCTAAGGGCTCTTTTGTTATGGAACTGATTTGGGCATGTATTGTCAAGAACATATGACTTCCCTTTGCGCGTTGGACCAGTGGACTAGGATGGCTATTCATCACCAAGTCAGGTGCTTGTAACATGAAGTAATCATCTCCAACTTACCGAGTCAAAATCTTTGAAGAATTCTAGCATTAAAGCACCTACAGAATCCATAATGATTGTATGTTTACTAGAGGTAGAGTGCCTATTATGCATTTATTGAAGCAATACTAATTTCATGAAGCATGTTGGAATGAGGAGACAGAGGGTTGTAATGGCTGGCTTGAATTTTCTTTCCCCACTTATGGATAATTTTTAGAATTAAAATAATCAGTGAGATGAGTCTAAAAGTCCCCAACCATAACTGCACCTTCCTCCTAGAGATCAAGCTTTGAGTTGGATACTGGCTTGAATGCATAATGTCGAGCAAAATTAAAAATCATCAAAACTAAGCTGCAAATGGCTTTCAAATTTATCCTAGAACCTCTAGTAATATTTGTGTGAGAACTCATTTGAGTTGCAAGCGAAACATAACTCTTGGGAGAGGTCATGTGAAGATAAACTCAGGATGACCCAAGTATTCTTGATACTGATGCTGTTTCCTATGACCATTATGTCGGTGAAGTGGGAAAAACTTCTGCAATATCATTGTCATTTGTAAAGGTTAGTGAACCTTCATTATGCTTGGGAATCCAGTTTCTGCATTGGTTGTGCATACAATTCCACAGAAATAATTTAAGTTTTTGGTTTGAGAAGCCTGTTGCTTCAATAAATTTCTTTGATGAGGATCTGGATGAGTTGTTCAAGGATTGGGTTTTGCTCAATCTTTATCTAGAGAAGGGATTGCAACTCCATTAGTTCAAGCACATGTACATTTTTATAGGATATGATGGTCTACCTGTTTCTCCCTTTGTCCGATGATTTGTTGATCATTTCACCATTCATAAAATTAGAAATATTTCAAATATCTTTCCATTTATGTATCCATTCATATATAGCGAGGGTAGGATGGTGTTGAGAAGACATCATATATGAAAGCCTGTGTTTTTAAAAGTAAGCAGCGGATGCACAACTCCTGATTATCCAAGAGGATTCCAACAGCAACCACAACCTTAGTTTGCAGAATCAGTTTGTATTGAAATGGATCTGACCTCAGAACTCTGTTTTGGTTGTATTAGCTTGGTAGAATCAGTAGGAAGAAAATAATATTCTGAAACTGTAAAAATAAGGGGAAAAGGGAAACAAACTCCCTTTCCTAAATATGACCTATTTAACTTCCATATATTCAAAGTATTGCCCATCACTTTAAAATCCAGAACAATTCTGAAGATTTATTGTTCCAGTGATATTTTTCATGTGGTGGTTTGTAACCTTTTGGTTTCAAAAAATAGCTTTGACATTCTTAAAATAGGTTTTCTAGCATAGGTGCTTTATGAGATTATTGGTCAAATATCTGAGGTTATGTATGATCACATCATTTAACATCAAGATTAAACAAAAATGTGCATACCACTCCATTTAGAAGCTGAGGCCATTTATCTTCTACATATAATGAAACAAACTACTCAATTTGCTCCAAAAATTTCCAGTAAATAAAGTCAATGGAACTCACAACTCAGCTAAGCAATCATGTTAATTCAAATCCCATCGTCATCCACTTGACCTCTATTTTTTTTTTTCATTTTTTTTTCACGTACTATATCAAAACCAACCTAAGCCCTATTCTTGATACTGCCTTTAAGTGTCCCCTCGGGTCGGTGCGATGGTTAAGGCATGAGAGCTTACCACATGAGGTCTAGATGTCGAATCTCGGCGCGCCCGAGCATATACCTTTCCCATGTCTTAACCATTTGCACTTATGGCTAGTAGCCACCCGTGGTTTACTTCCTCCGTGTTGGCTCTGGGACGGGTCGATGGGGGCGCTGGGGAGAACGATTCGCCTTTTGCCACTTGATACTGCCTTTAAGTATTCTCGAAACTGCTAAGCTAAAGATGATGGTTCATACCAGTTAACATAATTTGCCAATGGAGATAAGAATAACGTGACTAAAAAGTTGAATGTGGCAAGAAATTTTTATTTGCATATACCATTGCATAATTAATTGTCACGGAATCATTATTATCTCAAGCTAGAAATAGAACAATGATAAATATTTGTAATACTGGACTGGTTCTTCCACATGCTTTCCTGTGATGCAACTGCCCCTCCCCTAATATCGTTTTGGCAATCACCTAACTCGTTAAATCTTCTGTTTGATGATTATGCTATAAAGGGCATATTATTGGAAGTAAACATCAAATTTGTGCATCGGGTATACTTATCAATGGCTAGAACTCTTATTTGACTAGCTGTGATTATCATGAACTTGAACAATTACTTAGTGTTGCTTGGTATTTGATTGCTTGCCAAACTTCACAGGTGATTGCATACCTGCTTATCTCGGCATCCTCTGCAGCCATTCCAATCACAAATCATATGCGAGAAACGGTGACAAATATCTTCACAGATGCATCAGCAGCTTCGATCAGCATGGCGTTCTTAGCTTTCGTAGCCCTTGCAGTATCATCTCTCATCTCTGGCTACAGAGTCTCAAAGAACTACATATGAACAAACATCCTTGGAGTATTCTTGTACACAAGTTTCTGCTTGATCTTATCGAAACTTTTTCTTTTCTTTCTTCAGTATAGCTTTGTACTGGCCGTGCACTGGTGTTTTTTATTTCAAATTTCTGTATTGTCTCATTGTTTGAACTGACCTTCAATCTGTACAGTATCATTGTTCTTGGAATTTTGTATGCCTCACATCTGCTCATCCAGTTTACCTAGACTGTATGTTATAATCTTGAGGGTAGGAGATAATCACAGATTAGTTTCTTTTTCCTTACAACACGAGTTTTGTGGTAAGAGGTTCACAATATTCACAAAATTCCATTATGTTTCTCGGTTTTAATTATCTGATTTTATTCTTTTACTAATGTATCTCAGTTGTAGATTTTATGAAATAAACGTGCAAAAATAAACAAAAAAAATTCAATGTGTATTGAGTTCAATATCCAAAAATTTAGCTAAAAGAAGAAAAAAAAACCCCACAACTTATTGTTCACCAAACTACAATTTCCTCATAACATATTCAAGGCAAAAAAATCACATCCAGAAAAGTGTGTTATAAAATATCACAATTTCTTTCGTAATAAAAAAATTCACACAATTGAAAGGATTAATATATCCAGATATAATCCATTTACAATTACAACAACTAGTCCTAGATGAAAAGACTGGGAGAAGAAGTTGCACATCTTGAACAAGATTTATTCTTGGAAATCTACCATGCAATCCTTGAGAATCAAAAGGCGTTGCAGGAAAGTAAATAGTTGGGTGTTGATGCACTGGCAGTGAATCTGCAGAGAATTGCAAGAAATCAAAATAAGCCTTGTGGTCAGCATTTAAGCTTTTCAGGAAATATGTACAGCCGAATGCATTGAGTTACTCAGTTTCATAACTAAATAGGTTACCAATATGTATAAAGTAAATTTCAGTGTTGTATACGATTAGAATAAATTTTCTTTGACAAACATATGATCCTTTCAGTTTGTCCAGATCAATCTAAATAAGTTTGGTAGAATCAATGCTTGAGTCAACATGCATCTGACTGGTTGACCCATTCGTCAATCCAGTGAACTAGTTACCTAGGGCTTCAACCCACTGTGTGTCTAGTCTGATTTCCATAACAGTGGATATAATTTTATACTCTTGAAAATGATTCACTTGCTATCCATAACGTATACCCAAGCATGGATTAAAATCTTGAGTTGTGCCAGTCATAATCCATCCTCACGATCCACCCTCTAACCGATTGATCTCCTCTCCTCGGCCTCGTTGTCCATTCTCCACATAAATGATCTAACTTCACAGCTTTGTGGCAGTCCTACTCATGACTACTCCAGGTGACTGGAGCCTCTTCATTTTGCGAGGGCAAAATTTTAGTTCCGTATAAATGTCAAAGTTGAACGAAACTCTTGAAAGTCAAAATGTTTCTTCAGGGCAATGCCTTAAGGTAAGCTCCTTCCTCTCATTTTCCTCTTAACACTAAACAGTACCAAACTATCTAGTTCCACTCGGAGTAAGATTTTAAATCTTGTACCCAAACCAATTTGCAGACAGTCCTACAACCCCAAATCACAAAGATTATGGAACTAAATATTGACAATATAAAATTCACATTTGAGAAATAAATCTCTAATTCATTCATAAACTTCAGGGTTGAGCATCTCTAGGAGAGGCATCTTCCTTGTATCCTGTCATCTCAAGCTAGACTAAGACACATGACAAAACAACTTAAAAATGAAGGCCTAAAATTCTAAAGAATATCTTTCTCGCACTAGACTATTTAATTTTGTGGTATACTTAACATCGTGCAGGAAATTTCACTTGAACAAGATTAGAACAGAAAGACAAGTTTGTGTTCCTTGTCATACGTCATGATCAATGAATTAATAAAAATGGAATTAACAGAAATCAAAAGAACTAGATATGTGAAAGATAGTTCAAGATTAGCAGTAAATCACTATTGCCATTCAATTTTAACAGAACCTTTCAAATATCCGATATATTGCACTATAAATTATTTGAGATGCAAAAATAAAATAATAGTAATCCATGGCTACTTATTTCTTTTGCCTTTTAACTTGATAGAGCATCAATCATCTAGAATCGAGTTTAAAAATTTACCAAACAGAACAGAAGAATAACTCACCTTACGAACCAGGTCATTCTGCTGATGATTTGATAATCTTCTCCTCATCAGAATCTGAGTCACTGGGATTATAACCTGAGAAATAAAACAGCTAAGCAACACCCAAAATATCTATCATAGGTGATAGATCCCATCTCAATTAGAGTATCACCTGGCTGTTTGTCGCTAACCTTCCAAACTGAACTCCGATACTTTGATGCTCTTGAAATCCAAGCATTTGCCTGCCGATGCCAAGAGCAAATTAAAAAATCTGTCAAGGAAAGAATTCAGAAAAACACTAATTCATACATATTGTGTAACCTTTCAAAATAATGGATCTTTCCAGGGAATCTACCTCTTATAATCTTAAACTCTTAGGCAAGTTTGGTAGGTGGGAATGGAATGGGTAATTTCAGCAATTATTTTATTTAAACGTTTGGATGTTATCATTCTAGTTCGAGAAATGCAATGATTATTCAATCTCTGGTAAATATAATATTCTTTATCATTTCAAGTATAAATAAAGATAAATAAGATGGATGGACTGAATGAACTGGGTAAACGCAACCTACAAGGCCACCTTATACCCCTTTATCATTTAGGATCTAGACCTCAACAACCTTGACTGAATGGAATATACTTGCATTCGCTTAGCATTTTAAAGATAAATATTAACTTAAAAGTGATTGAAAAATTTTTTATTCTATGAGATTCCTTTTCAACTTCTAACTAGACAAGTCCTTTTTAATTTTTGTCATTACAATTACTAATCACACAATGCAGAAACATCTTACGAATTATAGAACATAAAATAACTATATGATATCCAATACAATTAAAATTCTTTTTTGTTAGAATGTTGCATCCTACTATTTACAATTAGTGATTCAGTTCCTATGAAACACTTGTTGTTCTAAGGTGGGATCTTGATCAGCAACACCCTTGTTGGCTTGTTCTTTCAGATGCAAATAGCTCTATCTTCCATATGCACTTGCCTACAAATGTTGGAAGATTTCGTTGTGCATGAACTTTATGCATTTAATCCATAAGATTATCCATGACACCTTGACTGACAATAGTGTTAAACTTTCTATAATCTTTTAAACTACACGTGAAAAGGGAAGACAAATTGCACCTTTTTCATGAAGATAAAGTCATGAGCTAATCCGTATAGTCACTTAAATTTGCACAACTCCAACAAACAGATGTTAAGCAAAGTATCACATCACCTCTTTTAAATAGCTAAATAGCACATTCTGAAATTTCGATAGGCTCACACGTCAATAAATCACAATGAGAATTTCAGGCCAAAGAAAAAGCTTTTTCAATTACTGGGTAACTACAGATTAAACATGCAAAACTTCTATGGCTGTGAAGGAGAACCAAATCAAATGAGATACTCACAACAAAATATAAATCTTTGATATGCCTAGACGAACATGAGATTGGGGTGATAAGCATACAGGAAATTAAAAATGTATGCAACATCTCTAATGCTAGCCCTAACATTGCTGAAAAAGGTAGAGGATCGTTTTATGCTCTCAATAGTCAATGTAAGGCTATGTAAACAATAGCATGAACATGGTTCTTAATCAAACTTAGTATATTCTAATCCCTCGTGTGATGCAAAATAACAAAAATTTCAGCATCGTTGAGTCTATGGAAAAAAGAAATTATTACATAAATTAGATTAGCAACTTGGAATGTGAAATGCTTTTAAGGAAATGATTAAATGTCCCAACTTGGACTTGGCACATGAATCTTATTCCTCATTGAACACCATGCAAGGCTATAGTAATAGTAATATTCAAATAAGTTAAGTTGTTTTACATTATACCGACTAATATTTCTCTCTCTATCCCCTTGCACCTTTCCTTCTAACCGATTCAACTCTTATAATTCAAATTCTAGTAATCAACTTTGAACATGTTTGTACCATCTCATTTTATTTGCTTTCATTTTATTATCAATTCTTGGAGCTACACCTAATTGTTTAATTATATCCTTTCTAGTAAGTTCACATATCAATCTCAATATTCTCATCTATGTTAAATCAACCTTTTATCCTATTAATGCTTTATTCGACTGTATCTCTTTATCATCGAATAATAGATCCAACATATCTAAAACTCTTACAGCAATTTCATATCCATCAACTCTCATTTTGAGATCCCAGAAATGAAAATACTTATTTTTAATTCAAAAATCCAAGATATCAATGTTCGGACAGATGATATAAGACATATAATTGAAGTAACCGGTGACCATCCCTATCATTGTTAAATCTTTGGTGTGTTAGTAGGTATTGTTCAGAAACAAATCTATTCTTCTGAAAAACATGAAGATTTGAAGATAGCACTGAAGATGAAACCTTTTCAATTAAGACCAGTAACTTCCTGAAATCAGCAAATCCGTAGCAGGAAACCCTATTGTCAAACACATTGTTTGTCTGGATAGCTTCGCGAGGGGCTGAAAGGAATCGAAGAGAAGGGAAGGAAGTAGGAAAACGTGCAATCCGGAGTAGTCAATGGAGGAGCAACGCCGTTTCCCAGAAAACAAGCATCACAAGCAAGAGAATTAACACCCTTTCCGCCCTTTCCCACTAAATGTCTCAATCTACACATGGAAACGATGAACATATTTAGATTATGAAATGCAAGTTCTCACCTTTCTCTCGTTCTTCGATACTCCGTAGCCACTCTGGTACATCTGACCAACAAGAACCTGCATCCCGGCATCCCCAGCCCTGGCCTCCTTGAGCGTGTCCTGAAACCACCGCCTGTTGCAGTCCGCTACCACGTCCTTCAGAGGGAAGCGACCCTCCTGCACCCTCCTTTCGTCCATCCCCCGTCGGATACCTCTAGAAGAGGCGGCAATGGCAGCGGCCTCCTCTTTGACCGAAGACAGACACTTTAGGTCCGGCTTAGCGACCTTGGATCTTCGTATCCTCTCGGCCACGACGCGGGCGTACCTCTCTAGACTCGCCGGCGGCGGCAGGCCCTTGCCCATAAATGGCGGCGGAGAGGCAAGGTGAAAGGAGGCAATGATCCTTAAAAAAGATGTATCTTTGTGCGAAAAAGAGGATTCGCAAGCACCCTCATCTCCGGGTGATAAATAGCTTATATCCACCGAGGAGCACAATAAAATCGGGCCCCTTGCCCTGACTAGAATGGGCCGTCCAACTAGTGAATGGGCCAACACTGATATCTGTTGGGCTTGAATCGACTGATAAGCAAGACCTATGTGCCACGTAGGTAAAAAAGCATGACATTGCATATTGTCTTTATTTAAGTCATTTAAATTAAGAAGAAAAAGACTAAAATATTATTATAAAGAAAAATATATATATCCATAACCTTACTATTAACCCAAATTTAAATTCAACTTGTAAAAGAATAAAAAAAATGTTGGGTAAAAAATATTAACTATTAATTTATCTGACAAAATTAAATTTTGATCATATTATTTAAATTTTTACTGATTAAACGTATATTTAACCAGTAAAAGAAATTATTTTTAGGCCGAACCCATTTAGTATGTGCTATTTTTTCATGAAAATATGCTTGAAATTTTATGAATTTAGTACGGAAGAATTATTATTTTAAAATTTTCACTAGCTAATAAATTGGATAAAATTATTCGTCAAAATTTTAATCAGTATTTTTCCGGCAGCCGGTAATTTTTTTTTTTTTTATTAAATTTGCCCTAAATCTTTTCCTCCCCCGTAGTTATTTTCTCCCCTTCCGCTTTTCTCGTCGCTCTATTCCTCTTCTGAGAACCGGTGCCTCTCCTTCCTTCTCCGCAAGATCCAAGGATCCGATGGCTTTGTAGATTCGAGCAAGTGAGGTGAGGTTTAGCCGACTCTATTGCTTGCTGCTTCTCCGCCTCACGCCATCTCGCTGACGCTCCCTTATTCCCTATAGCCGGCCAAATAGAATTTGGAGTTAGGGTTTCGTTGCTCCCCCGACGACTTCTCTCCGCCTCTTTGCCTTCCCCAATTTGTGAGAAAGTAAGTGTTTTCCTTTTTTTTCTTTTTTTTTTTTTTTTTTGTTGCGATTGGCAAATCGGTAGTACAATCGCTTGAGCTGGTTCCCATTTGATAGTTGTTCACCATTTTGATTTCGAACTTGTTAAGTTTTCTGGTTTCTTGTTTAGATTGTTTATTCCTTTTGTATTTGTTTCTAGAGTTCAGATTGATCCTATTCGGTCGATGAATGCATGCATTGCACTCAAAAGATTTGCAGAAGAATTTTTTTCTTCGCTTTCTAAAATTTTCTTCTGGATGTTAACTTAATTTCTTTCTGTTGCTAGCAGAGGGGAAAGGTGTGTGCGGCGTGCCCATAGCCCAGTGAATAGTGCATTTGCATATTTCTACTTATTATAGATTGTAGTCTTGTGGATTCTAAGTTAATGAATTTATCTTTTCTGCTATTATAACATTCCTCAGAAGTTAATATATTTGTAGAATCATTGCTGAAATCAATCTTACAATGTCTTTAATTGATTAGATAGAAACTTTCAACCTTTTCTATATATTTTTTAAAAATCTTTTTGGGCCCATTCTAATCTGGTCCAATATGTAACTAACTAATTTTTTTTTTTTTTTATAGGAATGACTCCTAAGCGTCAAACTAATGGAAAATCTCGCACTAAAGTTCAAGATGATCATGAACATGGTAATATTTCATTTTATAGAGAATATTTTGAGTTTATTGTCAGTTGAAATGTGTGCTCTATGCATATAGGATCTCTTTTGGCAGTTGCATGATTGCTATTGGTTGGAGTTTTTCCTATAGCCATGCATGGAATTTCAGTGCTATTTGATTGTCGTGGGCGAAGTTGCTGAATTGCAGTGCTAATTCATTTTATAGAGAATATTTGAGTTTATTCTCAGCCATGGAACATAACTGCAGCCATGGAATGTAACTGCAGTGCTATTGGATTGCAGCTGCTGGCTTGTTATTGGCTGGAGCTTTTCCTGCAGCCATCTCAGGCGAAGCTGCTGGAATTGCAGCCATGCATGGAGCTTTTCCTGCAGCCTTTTTTTCTTTGAACGCATCTGATGGAGCTTGTGTGCATATATTACCTTTATTATGGATCCATGCTTGTGTTTGTATCTACTACCTAGTTAGCAATACTTTGTTTGATTTATAGTATGAAACAAGTTAACCTTGTATGCTCATTATAATCTGGTCCATTAATATTTCTGTGATTATTATTGTATGCTTATTATTATGGATCCATGCTTATTATTTCTGTGATTATTATTGTATCCTTGTATGCTTATTATGGATCCATGCTTGTGTTTGTATGCTCATTCTAATCGGCTCATTCTATTCTCGTCCATTATGTAACTAATTATTATCTATACTAGGAATGTCTCGTAAGCGTCAAACTAAAGGAAAATCTCATTTTAAACTTCAAGCTGAGATAGGCGTACAATCACCAAGTACAAGTACAAATCACACAGATCATGAACAAGGTAATATTTCAATTTATGTATGATAAATTTAGTGATTGATTATGTTAGTTCGTATTTATCTTTTTTTTAATAGAATCAATACTTTTATAGATGGTCAAAACATAGAAGACGCCTTGAATAACCAAAGTGATGTAGTTTCAAATCAACTACATGTTGACGTGCAAGGTAATATCCCACTTGTTGAAAATATGTCTTCCGGTTCAGACCAAAATGATGATATGAATCAAGAAAATAATGAAGGTAACATATATATAAAGAATGTAATAATTTTATTAAATCATTATTTTTAAGTTGTGTTATATGTTTTTTTTTTTTGTATACAGCTAATGAAAATGAACTTCAAAATACTACGAGGAAAAAAAGAGGTCCTACATTTATCAAAGAAATTTGGGGTCGACCTAGCACACTACCACGTATTAAAATTCTATGTGATAATATGGGACGTCCTATAGGAACAAAAAAAAATAAATTTACTGATTTCTTGGGTTCTTTGGCAAGGAATGGTAAGTATTGTCCAATTGATGTAGAGGATTGGCATAAAATGCCAACGGACAAAAAGAAAGACATGTTAAATGTTATAAAGGTAACTTAATTACTTTCTATA
>JBAMIE010000016.1:8546597-8557397 GCA_037177295.1 Kaempferia parviflora | reverse complement strand
TGATCCATGTTCCATGCATCACTTTCAAGAACTTCCTCCCATTTTGCTTTGTTTTGTTGGTATAGAACCCCTGCAATAGCTTTAATTGCAAGAGGCAAACCATCACATTTATTGACAAGTTTAATTCCTATTTCTTCAAAGCTTGATATCTGATCTTCATCTCCTTCACCTTCAAATGCTAAATGTTTAAGCAAATTCCAACCACTTTCTTCACTCATTTTTTCAACTGGGTGGATATAGGTAGCCTTCATTAAAGTTACTACTTGTTCTTTTCTTGAGGTAACTAAGATTGTACAATTTACTGCACCTTTCATTATAGGTATTCTTAAGAAATCTGCCCACACAGATGAATTCCATACATCATCTAGCACAATGAAAGTATTCCGTGTGAGAACGGACACAAGTTTATTTTCTAATTCTGCTTTACTTTTTCCTTCAAGATTTCCTTCCTCAAAACTAATTAACTTTTTTAGCAAATCACACTCGATATAATTTTTAGAAACATACAACCATTTTCTATTTGGAAAATAATCTTTGATCCGTTCATCCTCAAATATTTTTCTTGCTAGAGTGCTCTTTCCGATTCCCCCTGTTCCCACAGCTCCGAAAACTCGACACTTGTTTGGATTTTTCTCAAGTATCCTATTAATTAATGTCTCAGTAGCAGTTTCTATCTGTGTTCCTATAATATCTCCTTCAACTTGTAGGTGAGATGTCTCATGTACAATCACTCTATTAACATATTCAACTGGTTCTTTGGTTGCCCAATCCAAATTGTTTTTTATGATGGTGTCTTTTTTCAAATCTTCCAACTTACTATTTAATGCTATAATTTGGTTGGCAATATCATGGCGATATTTAAGGCACTGAAAGCATGAAAAGAGATAGCTAAAAGGGATGCTTACAGTTGATGATCCTGACAAATCTCGAGCTTTCAATAACTTTCCCCCTTCAATCATACAGAGATCAATAACATCATCAGCATCATACATGATGTCCTTCAACTTCCGCACCCATAAATCAATTTCATCGTTCCCGTGCCTCTTTCGCTCTGCCTGGTGGAGATAACCATTGATTGTCCCTAACCTTTCTTGAAGAGCTTTGATTTCCTTATCAACTCCGAGCACCTTAAAGATCTCTGCCTCCATCATGTTGGCAGTGGCTGTCATGAATTTTGAGACAAAATAATCTAACATCATTGCCATTGTTAGTAGAAGGGAGAGGAAAGGGCTCACAAGTTGTGGGGTGTGATGTTTGTTTTGCAAGGAGAAAATGCTAGTGCCTTAACAATTATATATTGGCTCCAAACAATTAAAAATTGACATTAATTTTCTATTTAAAAATTAAACATTTGCATTTGTTATGAACTAGTTGTGATGCTATGAATGTTGAAACATAAATGAAATTTCAACTTTAATGTCAATTTGCTTCGTTAAATATTATTTAGCTTATGTACTTACAAACTTAAAAGTTTAAATATATCCATGTAAGGTAGAGCGATTAAATTAATCATTAAGATAAGCATCAATAATTAATGAATAGTATAGAGTTGAAATGCATGTTAAAAAAAATAATAAAATTCTACAAGTAAGACAATCTTTTCTCTATATTTATTCACCGTCTTCTTTTATTAATTTATTCTTTCCATTTTTATATATGGAGGAAACAACTAGATAACTTTAGTAAGCATAGACTATTACAAGTTAAGAGCTCATCAAAAGTTGTACTCATAAATAAATAATTAACTAATGAGCTAAAATGGAGATGACTTAAATTAAAATTGACTCGTTCTATAGATAGTCATGTTAAAGAAGAGTTTTTGTCATTTTCCATTGTGCAACTAGCTCATGCATGTATCTATCCATATGATGTTTTATCTACTTAATATACAATCCGGCCACTTGCTCAATTATTGGATATTTAGATTATCAATGAAGAGTAGTTGAAATGCATGTTAAAGAAATAATAAAATTCTACAAGCTAATTAAGTAAGACAATCTTTTCTATATATATATCTATCTATTCACCATCTTCTTCTACTAATTCATGGAGGAAATTAAAATTGATTTGTATTAATTATATTCGAGTTAATGAAGTGTTCTTGTCATTTTCCTTTGTGCAACTAGCTCATATATTTATCTACTTAATATACAATTCATTTGTTCAATTATTAGCTATTTTTTATGCACAAATTCTCTAACTCAATTAAAATTTAATTTTTATTTTATTTAATTTTTTTTTATATCCTTATTTTCTAACAATAGTTGTAAAAAAAAATTATAATACCTTTTTGGTATTTTATCCTTTTGATAATTTTATTAATAAAAATATCATATAATACCAAACACACTAATATCTTTAAGTTATTTAAAATAAATTAATCAAAACACTTTAATAGTTTATTTTTAAAATAAAACTTAACCGCTTATAATTTATAAGTCGTAAGTATTTATAAGCTGTTTTTAATAAATTTAGTCAAACACCTTTTTAATGGGGAGATTACTTAAATTAAAATTGACTTTCACTGCGGTGACTTTGTCATTTTCTGATGTTAATCCACTTAATGCACGATTCTCTTGCTCAGTTATTGATCTCGAATTTATTGAAAGCCCGTTGCGATTTTTCTATAATCTAAATATTTAATTTTTTAAATTGATTAATTTTTAAGATGTCCATCCCGATTTCACGATTTTTTTTCTTACCATCAAAATAAATTTAAAAAAAACACAGGTGGATCATAAAATTTTCTGAAGATGTCCGTCCCTATTCGATGAAAATTTTCCAATGGCCATGAAACACAGGTGATTTATCCGTGGTTAGTAGGTATCCGTGATTTACCTCCTTCGTATTAGCGCTAGAACGAATCAACGAAAACATTGAGGATAAACAATTCACCTTTTACCATATGAAACACAGGTGATTCATACAAAAAAAAATCTCCACATCATCGACAATTCAAACTCCACGTTCATTCAAAAATATCCAATGTTACCACCAATGTCCGGACAGACAAAAGTCAGCTGTATAGCCAGCTGTATTAAATTGCTTAATAATTAATTTTAGATCTTTGTTTGACCAATTCCTTTATCGTGAATGATTGTAATTCATTAGCGTTTTCATTTTATCCAAGTAACCGCTGAAAAATTTTTATAGGGTTAGACTGATCACCTTTAAGATTGATCAGTTCGAAAAATTAGATACTTGGTGCTAACAAAAAATGATAATAAATAACAAGCTAGCGCAGTTGGTAGCATGGTTATTTGTTGTAATAGATTTTGAAATCAATTTTCAACGAGTAAGAAAATATCTCATTAGGTGCTTGACCTATCCTGTACAAAGGACATTTATATTAGGACAAATACTTCCCATGATTTACCGTTTTAAGAGTGCGTGGAGCCGTAAAATGACTACACAATACTTAACAAATGAAAAATGACTTACAAGTGCTGCAACAAAATGTTTGATTTTGCAAACATAATTTCAACTAATATCAACATTGCTATGAGAAACATAAATAAGGGCAAAAACCCCTTTATTATCGTTTTCATCAAAAGTGTATCTCTTCCTCAAAACATCGCACATGACACCCCTTTATCATTATTAATTGTTCTCTCGTATTAATAGAGACCAGAGACGGGAAAAAAAATTATATCCATTATCATATATATACCGAATAAACTATAACTCTTAATTAAAAATACTCACAAATATGATAAATCATATGACATTGAAAATGATTAACACGATTGTTTATCAAATCATAGAACGTTCTCCAATATAATCATTTAGATTCATGCAAGACAACTACCCAATAATAACATAAGAATTATCTAAATGTCCAATCAATCATAGCTAGCTTTTAATAATTTATAGGCCAATAACATAAGAATTATCTAAATGTCCAATCAATCATAGCTAGCTTTTAATAATTTATAGGCCAATAATTGAGCAAATATTGTATAATAAATAGATTCATATGGTAGATATATGACCTACCACGGAAAACGACAAAAACTGTTAATTAATTAACTTGACCATAGTACAAATTATTATTTTTTTTTAAAAAAATCTCTCTTTAATTATTTGTGAGTACAACCTTTAACGAGCTCTCAATGTCTAATGGAATCGCTTGACCCAGCGCCCCCGATTAATGTCCAATACTCGATGCTTACTAAAGTTATCTAATTTTTTTTCTCTATAAATAATGGAGAGAATAATATAATAAAAGAAGTGGTGAATAAATATAGAGAAAAGTTTGTCTTACTTTAGAAATTTTTTATTATTTTTATCATGAATTTCAATTACTATCCATTAATTATTGATGTTTATCTCAATGTTACCTTAATCCCTCTACCTTACACACACATATATATATATATATATATACATTGAGATTTTTTAACTTATAAGTTGGTAGTATGTGTACTAAAATAATGTTTAATGGAGCAAATTGACATGAAAGTTAAAAGTTCTTTTAAGTTGCATTATGTCAACATCCATAACATCACCTATCAATTCATAACCAATGCACACGTATACTTTGCCCATTTTAAAATAGAAAATTAATATCAATGTTCTAATAGTTTGGAGCCTATGTATACTCATTAGCGCACTAGCATTTTCTCATTGTTTATGGGCCTTTTCCTCTCCCTTTTATAATCAATGGCAATGGTCTTAGATTTCTTTATCTCAAAATTTAAGAAAAAATCTAGCTTCATCAGAGGACCAATTCATTTTTGGGCTTTAGCTGCATAACAAAAACATTAAACCTTTCATCCCATGGCATGTAGGATCATCACCTTTACAAAAGAGAATTTGTGCCAATTCAATAAAAAAAAAAGTCACACTAATTTCAAGCACAAAGAGTACTGTTCTTATTGATTTTGCTAATGATCATGGTAAAGGCAATCTACTAGTAGATATGTCGTTTGTTGGTGCAAGCAGGCACCAAGTGCAAAACATATAGCTAGCGGTTGTGGCAGCTCAAGAAAGCACTTGGTTAATGCAATTGATGGAAGATTTTTCAGGTTCCTCAATAGCAGATGGTTGTTTCAGAGGTCTACATGTGCAAAGAAGTTCAAAAGTGCGAGATTGAGAGACCCTAAGTAGTTGATCCATCTAGGCAAAGGAGTTAGAGTAGAGTTTTGAATTAGAGACAGCTTAATTCTTAGCTGGGAAACCTTTTTGACTTAACTTTCAGATTTCAGAGAAATGGATAATGTATTTAGTTGATAATGTTCAAGGAATCCAGTAGTTCAAAAAAAAGAGCAAAATACTGACGGGATCCTCTATCCCACTTTCTTTATGTACCCGTGTCACATTCACTGATCAGATGGACCACATCAGATCATGTCACATCTCAAGGATGCATGATCTAATGTGGTCCATCCGATTAGTGAATGGGACACGGGTACACAAAGAAATTGGGACAGAAGATCTCATTTAAATACCAACATCATTTATTAAGAAACAAACCATGTTTGGGTAAAACCAAATTAGGCTAGGTCAAGTTGAGTAGCAGGAATCACTGGCTTGACACCTTTACCCAAACAAAAAACAAAATATGATTGATATGTAACATCTTTTGGAAAAGAAAAGATTCATCCTTTTCGGTTGAAAAAGGATGATTCTTGTTGCATGTGACATCAAGGAGCAATCAAAGCTTGCAAAGTGCACCAAGAGTTACAAAAGCAAAAGACTTTCAAGTGGTGATTTATTTTAGAGTCTCTTGAAGTGCCATTATTTAATTTAGTGTTAGTAATTATGTGTTTAATATTAGTAATTATTAAATCTTTTCATCTTCTTGATAACT
This sequence comes from Kaempferia parviflora, assembly GCA_037177295.1. NCBI lineage: Eukaryota > Viridiplantae > Streptophyta > Magnoliopsida > Zingiberales > Zingiberaceae > Kaempferia > Kaempferia parviflora. The sequence continues at coordinate 8,551,585 of JBAMIE010000016.1, read as the reverse complement.
TAGTATAAATACCCTATGAGGGTGCATGTAATGCTTAAGTTCAATTTGTGAGTTTCAATAGAGAGTTATCATTGCAACTTAAGTATATTTTGTTCTCTCCTTTCTCTCAACACCTCTTCTACACTCAAGCCTCCACCCTTTTCTTCCATCAATTCTTTCATCAGGGATTCATTCATCAGTTGGCTTGGCTTGATTTGGAACTGCTGCAAATCTTCCATCCGTCAGTTGCTCTTCATAAATCCTCTTCGACAAATTGACTTGTTTCTCCGAGAGAATGCCCATCCTGCTGCATGTTCAAGTAAGCCATAGGACTTTTTTCTCAACCTAAGAGGCGGTTGAGAAACAAAGAGAATATGCAAACATATGAAAACAACACCATACAAATGTACAAAAAAAAAAGGACAAATCCTGATACAGAAAATACATACAGACTTGCAAATGCAAACGACACCATACAAATCACACTTTCACCAGTACAATTGAAGGAAATTGTACTGAAGAAAATGAAAACATAAGTACATACAAATCACACCTTCACCAAATGCAAAGTAAGCAAACCAAATGTAGAAAGAAGCAAATGCAACAACACCATACAAATCACACCTTCACCAGTACAATTGAAGAAAGCAAGCTTTATTCGACACCATCCTGCAAAAACAAACAAAGGTGTTTGAAAGAATAACTGTAAGGTCATATGGGAAGGAGGATTCTGAAGATAAATGAATTGCCTTCTCAGTTAGAAGGAATATTTGCAACATAGACGTAGGGATCCTTGGTGTAGAGCATATATATATATATACTCTTTGTGAGAAGATGTTTCGACTTTGACATAAGGAATTTGCTTTATGATGTCCCAATTCTCATTGCCCTTAGGGTTAGAGACAGCTCTTCAGAATGCACCATCTCAAACTTCCTCAAAATCCTGTGAGTGCTTGCTGTGTTATTGTGCTGCTCGATGAAGCCCCGCAGCCACTAAAGAAGATGCTTCGTTCCTCTGAACATATCAACACCAAATGTTGCAGCTTGCCTAGATTCTCCACGCACCCCAATTTGGGACAGTCGTTCACCTCAAGATGTCTCAATGATGAGAGGTTGGATATCTTCCTCAATCCTCTTCCATTTGTGACCTCAAGCCTGTAAGCTAAGGGGAGGTTGTTGATCTCACCTAGCTCATATGTTTGGAGCAAGCACAGTCCGTTGAGGTTGGTGGCTCGGTCTAGGCCCTCAGGAAGAGCTCTTAGCTTTGTGCAGTTAACAATAAAACAATCCCTGAGACATGGAAACAACTTCACTGCAAGAGGTGTTCCATGGCCTGCTAACTCTTCTACTCCATTGAATGCCCACTCCTCCCATTTGGGCATGTCTTCAAATCTGAGCACTTCGACTTTGGGAAATGCAGAGCTTCTCGATCCGAGAAATTGATACCCAATGGCTGTTATGGCGCTCGCCCTTTCAATACGGAGGTACTTGAGCTGAGGCAGTGTGCCCAAGGGAGGGAGCTCTTTACTACATGGCAAACCAAGAAGCTTCAAATATGCCAACTTTGGAAAGAAATCAGCCAAGGAAGAGGATGTCATCCAGCTCAGGAACTGTCGACCAGGGTATTCATGGAAGAAAGATCAACTACGGTTCATTTCATTGCATATCCTCTCGGCTTTGCTGATTTGCTCCTAGCTCCATACTTTTTCTTCATCTTCTTCTGCCTCCTCACTTTCATGTCCTTGTTCGGAGCCATCATCATCATCATTACCATTACCCCATGTCATTGTTTACATCTTTATCATCCTTTCCATCACCATCTGCTTCTTTGTCGTCTTTAGGATCTTAGCCTCCACCATTATCATCTTCCTCTTCCTTATTTGGTTGCATCCATCCCAGTTCAAGCTGCCTAAGAAAGACTTGTTTGCAAGTGCAGAGGCTCCTCCTTTTGCCCTCCCAAGCCTAAAAATGCTAATGCCTCTCAACTTGGAGAGATTTTTCAGCTCTTCTAGATCACAACCTTCTTCAAAGGATGATTCATTCTGCCCAACCATAAATCCATGAAGGTTACATAAATTATCCAGTTTCCCAATTCCCTTGGGCACATAAGTCAATAATGGACTATCTCTCACTTTAAGACATCTTAGATTATGCAACATAGTGATGGACTCCTGAAGTTTTTATCCAAGAACTTGCACTCTAAGAGTTTGAAGGTTTACAAGGTTTCCGATAGTTGCTGGAATCTCGCAAATACTTGTTCCATGCATCAAGATCTAGATATCTTAAATGCAACGTAACAAGATCTCCAATGCAACCTGAAACTTTTTCAATTGCTGTGCCTGTGAGATCCTAAACTCGCAAATATGGTAATGCTTGTAGTACACTAGCTATATTTCATCGTCTTGGCATTGGGGGATTCAGTAAGAATTAAATTTCTCAAAGAAGCTTGTGTTTTAATTTGAAGAGGTAATACTAACTCAGGCCCCGTATAAGAGATTGACAGCCGCTGAATTTTCACATTGTCATTTACTTTGAATTCTCTACCATGTCGATATAAAAATAAAATCCCTTCCTCTCATTAAATTTGCACTGAGTGACTGGAAGTGGTCGAGCATAGAGAAGAAACTCTTGCACATATGGAAACTTGCATCAACTTCCAAGAGATTCCTACAAATTAGCCCCCTATAAATCTCCTCTCCTAAATCTTCCATTGTGTTTTGATTTTTAGTTGAAGAATCCATCCTCGACTTATCTTGTTCATCTATAATAAGACCTTCAGCTACCCAAAACGGGACAATCTCCTTATAATACTAACGCAGCATATAATTATTGAATTGTTGATTCGTGCATGAATATTAGAAGTAATCTTCTAAATCTATTGGATTCGCTCATGAATATCAGGAAATAGGCAATCAAACTCGACGTTAACGGCACGGCCACAAATTCTTATTAATCAAAGCTTTTGAAAAATAATTAAACATGTGTTTAAATAGACTCAAGCCTTAACTATGTAAAAGCCTAAAATACCCTCAAAAACCTAACTCAGCAAAATAATAAAAATTCTAAAATTATAAATTCACCATCAATAGAAAAATCATCATAAAAAGGAATCAAATGTTGCACATTAAAAACATTGCAAGTCTTCAAGCGACTAGGAAAGCACGACTGATAAGTATTATCGTTGATCTTCTGCAATATCTCACACGATCAAATATTCCAATCTTTAAGCTTAAGCTTGTTATACATGCCAACATCATGCTCAAGAATTATCACTGCGGGATTCTGCTGAAGCTCCCTCAAAGGACCTTCTTGGGAGAGGTACAAGTTCAAATAGCCCAAACCACTGTGCTGTGATGGTGGCTGAGTGCCTGAGTCTGACGAAACCCACTATGCTGGTTCTGACCCTGATAGTTGTAGAATGCGCTTGACGAAAGAGGTGACATTGTTCTTGAACCAGCGCCATGAATCCACGTGGTAAGTGGGCTGTCATTCTGTTGATTAAGGACTTCAATGAATCTGATTGATGTACTAGAAGCCATAGTCGTATGGTTAAGGTTGAAGCCTCCGGGAATGCTGGAGGAGCTTCCCAATCCTCCATAGGCAGAGGGCAACTCCAAGGCCATGATTAATACCTTCAAGATGGGTGGATTCGTGAAAAGAGTCCAATCTCTCTTTCACTTCTGATGGCACAATTGGAACTGGGATTTGTTTTGCATTTTGAGGTGGTCCATTTAATTAACATTGCTGCATTTTGTGATAAGTACGACTTTTCACTTGCAATAACAGGCATGCTTGGATGTTTCCATTGAGGTCTGCCCATCTTGACAATATCAGCCATGGAAACATGTCCTGGCTTCCCCGACCAATTGTTTTGTAAGCATGATTAAGATTGCACGGGTGTGGGAGTTGTATCAACAAAGTCGGTTGCGTGCATTGTATTTCCCATGGAATTAGCTGACATGCTTTGAACTGTTGGTCTTTTTGTGGAATGCTTGGTATGTTCCAGAGTAGAGAGAACCTTTGCTGATCTTTGCAACTCCACCTTTACTAGTGTACTTATACCCTTTTGAGACAAGAGTAGAGAGATCAGATTTCTATTTATATCAAGGGTGTGCCTCACATCACCTAGTGTTCGACCAACTTCATCAAACATCTTAATCCTGATTGGTCCAATACCTACAATTCTACAAGATGCATTATTACCCATCAAAACAGCACCTCTAGAATCAGTTTCGTATGTCAAAAATCAGTGCTGATTGGGACACATATGAAATGTACAACCAAAATTAAGAATCCATTCGTCGCTCTGTTTAGAATCACCATCAGACGCAACTAGAAGTTTCCCATCACTGTGATCTTCAGCAACATCAGCTTCACCAGATTTCACTAGTTGTTTTCCCTTTTGATTTTCGCCAACCTTCTTGTTCTTATTTTGCAGCTTGTAACACTCTGCCATAATGTGATCTTTTTTCTTACAATATATATCGACACGTCTTATCCTTATTACTCCTGGATTTCGACCAGCCTCTGTTATTACCACTAGAATCTCTTTCTTGCAGTCTCCCTCATGCAACAAGACCCTCACCTTTGGTCTCAGATCCACCGACGAGCTTATCCATCTTCTCAACTAGAGCTAGAGAAGATGGATAAAATAGTACCTCTGAAAGTAGCATATGAGGTAGGCAGTGAACACAACAATATCAAACCTAAATCCTCTTGAGCATACTTAACTTCCATGGATTCGAAATCAGAGATAATTTCTTTAAAAATAGTCAAATGATCTTATAAAAATGTACCTTCGGCCATACGATGAGAATATAGACGTTGCATTAAGTGTAGTTTGCTAGTTAAACTTTTCATCATACACAACTGCTCCGATCTCAATAACAATGTCATACATATAAACCTAAACCTGTTCTATGGTTCATACATATAAACCTAAACCGGTAAATCTGATACAATCAACAACAAAGATCCCACGTAACAAAATCAAACATTTCAAATATATA
>JBAMIE010000016.1:8513786-8525670 GCA_037177295.1 Kaempferia parviflora | reverse complement strand
TTAAACTCTTGTTTTAAAATTTTAATGTGACTTGAATGATTCTATCCATTCTATTTTGGTAATTGATGCAAAATAGAGTTTAATATATTAAATTTCATGAAGATTTTATTAATCATAAAATTTTCGAATGATTTTTATAAGGAAGCTGGATTTTACAAAAATAGTTAAGACGGAGAGTTTGAATTCATATAATAATATATTTTATCTAAGAGTTTTAATTTGTATAATAATATTATTAAAAGAGGTTTATTCTTATTTCAAAAAATGTTCCAAAAAATATTTCATTTTTTTTAAAGATTTCTTTGTTTTTAAAGGTAAGGGTTGTCGTATTCATTAAATCAAATATCTCATAATATCCGTGTCCATGTGTTACATTATCGATCAAACGGATGTGGTATCTTCGAGATGTGTGCAGCATCCTCGTGATGTGCACAGCATCCCTTGAGATATGATTTGGTCCGTCCGATCGACAATGAGACATGGAGACACGAATATTCTAGGACAGAGGATTTGAACTGCGTATTCATCTCTGCGTATTATATGATAAATTATTATTATTATATAAGGGTATATTAGTTTTTTTTATTATTTTATTATCTATTTATATATTTCCTTTTTCATTATAAAACTAAGTTTTTAATATATAATTTGTTAGTCTACTTTTAAGTCTATCTATTTTCTTTTTCTCTTTGTGTTGCCTTTTGCACTATATTTACATTCTTTGCTTTGTTCACATGGTATCAGAGCCAATCTATCTTCTCGCCAATCTATCTTTTCATCTCCTCTCTTGGTGAACCGTGGAATAATTTTATATTCAAAATTCTTTGAGGTGTTTGTAGAAGAATTATATTTTCTAGAGTTTGAATCGTTAGATCACCTTGAAACTTTGAGAGAACGTTCCTCACATCTAGGGCTACATTTTAAATGGTGGAGAGATCGGATTTTGAGTTCTTTAAGTCCACCCGACAATCAAAAAATGTGACTAGTGATTCTGCCATCTCTATGGAAATTCGGTAATCAACCACAACAATGATTCCTTAAATCCGGAGCACTCAACATGGCAACAGCAGTTCCTCTTATAGACTCTGGAGTAATTCAATCATCCAATGCCACAATCGCTACTCTTATCGAACAATTTCAGAAGTACCTTGTATCTCAGCGACCTTTTCTCACATGGGTTTGTCCTTTAATGGTACCTCAAGTATACATTCCCCTATCTAGATCCTTGATTCTGTAGTTTCACATCATATGTTGTCTAATGTCAATTCTTTTATATCTATAAATTCATCTACTTCTATGTCGGTTATAACCGCTGATGGTTCTCTCATGTTATTAGCTGGTGTTGGCTCTATTTGTACGTCTAATTTATCTCTGTCTAATGTATATCATATCCCTAATCTTACTATGAATCTTATCTCGGTCGGTCAATTATGTGATTCTGGTTTCTTAGTTTCTTTTATTTCATCTTCTTGTTATGTGCAGGATCCGCGATCCCAGAAGTTGATTGGGATAAGTCATAAGTAGGAGGGACTATATGTATTAGAAGAGCTGAAAGTTCTAGATGTTGCAGCTTCTAGTGTTGATTTATCATCCTTTCGATTAAGCTCTAGTACTTCTTCTTATTTTTATTTGTGGCATTCTCACCTTGGACATGTTTCTTCTTCTCGTTTGAAATACTTAACATCTAAAGAAAATTTAGAAAATTTGCAAACTCATGATAGTTCAAACTATGGGTCATAGTGGATGACTCAGAGTCATAAGCTTTTCAAACTCCCTAAGTGTAATATGCCTTGAAAGAGATTTGAACTCTCCTTAATTAGGGTGCTCATCCCACCTTTACTATCGCACTATAATACCGGGGCACACCAACTCTGCAATTGATGACTGCAATTATAAATCTGTCTACATCGATTGACCTTCAATTTTAATTGTTTATCTATTGAAAGGGTGCAACAACAAAGTTTTCACGATTACTCTAAATTGGTAAGTACCGCTTCAAGTTTGTCTGCATCGATTGACAATCGATTTTAGATGTTTATCTATTGAAAGTGTGCGGCAACAAAGTTTTCACATTTACACTACAATTGATGACTACTTCAAATCTACCTAACCAAGCTTTCCTTCTGCATTTGTTGTTCATGGCTTGAAAATTAGTTTTATTTATAGGTATAAACTGAAGAATTTCTTTGCAGAAAGTATTATGATCAGGGAATTATAGATGTTGCTTTTCCAAATAAATAGTTACTTTGATTTCTTTGATCAATTTTATTCCATCTCAAAGGAATTAAAGTTATAGATATTTAAAAAATGGCATTTTATTCTTCAAATTTTTAAGATAATACAATTTTCTTTTTTTTTTCTAGTAATCCATGTATCTATTTTTTCTAAATACGCTAATCTTAAAGATGATCGATCTGATTCTATAAAATTTTTCCATCGATTATCAGGATAAATCAAAAAGTGGTCACGATCTAACATCCAAGGGCCAACATTCCTATATCTGTCATCTCACTGAATGAAAATCACTCCTGTAATACATCGTAGTTGGAAATCTAACCTTAAATGTCTGATTAATTGTTGAAATGTCTTACCGCTACACCGTAGCCCCGGGAACAAAAATACAAAATAATTTATCCTCTTTTTTTTTTGGTAATTTAGGTATCCAGCTTTTCAAACCGACTAATCTTGGATATGACTTGTCCAAGCCTATGGAAGTTTCCCACCGGCCACCCGAGTAAATCAAGAAGCACTCGCAGAAGCTCATCCAAGCAGTCGATGTTCTTGGAATTATCCCTATTAGAGAAAAATCCTACAATATTCCATAACTGAAAATGGACCCTTAGATATCTTGTTAATTGTTGAAATACCTTTCCATTGCAACGTGAACTTGGAAGCAAAAATATAAAATAATTTACTATCTTTATTTTGGTAATCTAGGTATCTAGCTCTTCGAAACAATTAATCCTGGAGGTGAACCCACATAAGTTTCCCACTGACTACCATAATAATCTAATAGTAAATCGGAAGCACTCACAGAAGCTCATCCAAATGGTTAGCATTATTAAAATTATCATTTCATAAAAAAATATCCTTGTAATATGCTGCTGATATTTGATCCTTAAAAATAACCATGGTAAAGGATTAACCACTACACTTTGTTGGCCTTAAATTTATCGTTCCATTGAAAAAACCCTAAACAACTTTTGTTCCTTATCTTTCTTATTTTTGCTTGCTTACCATGTAAATTAGCATGTGGGATCCAAACTCTAAATTAGTTGTTAAGAAGGGGGAACAAAAAAAACCAGGAGTGGGATAGTCAGGTCTCGGAACTACACTTAAACCACTTTTGTTCCTTATATTTCTTATTTGTGATTGATTAACATGTAAATTAGCATGTGAAATCTAAATTAGTGGTTAAGGAAAAAAAAAGCTTAGAGTGGCGTCGCCCGGACTTGAACCGGAGACCTTCAGTGTGTTAGACTGACGTGATAACCAACTACACCACGACACCATGTTGAGCATTTGAACAAAATTAGTTTTCATATTTAAAATACGAGCATTGGGAATGTTACGAGAGTGATTTTGTTTAGAGGGAATGAAAGTGAATGTGCTAGTTTAAACGAAAGAGAGAACGGACAGAAAACTAGACTTACGACACTTGTGGGCAGCGTTGAGCTCATCACGAGCAAGCCATAAGTTTGTGGTTAGGCGGTCATTGTGAGTTCACAAATAGATAAATTTAGTTGATTTTGTGACGACGAGGAGGGTGCTCGGAGATCATGACAAAGTAGATGAGATTGGCACTTGGAAGAAATGGTTGTTAATGGCTCTTCATTGGGCTCCTAATGATATATAATAACGGACTTTAATTAACTTCGAACAGAGACGGAGTGGCCAATATAGTTTTTAAAACAATTCTTGATGATTAAAGTAAAGTAAAGTAAAATAAAATTGTAAACCTAATAGAAAAGAGAGGAAAGAAATTTTAAATTATTACTTGTTAGATTTAAGGGCATTTCTGCAAAATTAACTTCTAAAAAGGGAAAAATACTATTTATTATCTACCCGTTATTTTAATTAAAATTTAATTAATTTACATGGATTACACCGTTTAACTTTATTATTTTGGTTCATCTAGAAGAAATCGTGACGTTTTGTATTTTTTTTAATGTGCTGCTGGGAGCATCCTCTCTCGTCTGAGCATCAACTACCTTTTGATTATTGTATGGTCGTCGATTTATTTGTGGGTGTATTTTGTTTGTATGTGTGATGGTAAAACTTGATCTTTTCTCATAATTTTCTTTTTCATCAATTGAATGAATTTTTGGTGTGCAATATAGGATACCCAATTTTTCTTCGCGTCATGTAGTAGATACAATCACAAATTGTTATTTGGTTGACGCAGAAGTCCTGTAAAAGTTGTTTAATGTCTTCCTGTAAAAATTACTCGTTACACTTTATTATTGGTAATATGGTTATTTACATTGTTAAAATTGACAATGGATGTTTTAAATCACTGTTACACATCTTAATAAAGTTTTTTTCGTTATTATTTGTCCAAAATATCAGAATATGCAACGTTTTCTCACTATTGATTAGTTATTGATATTGTGTATCATTAAAAAGTATTAATTAATTATTTATTTATATTTGATTAAAAATTTGATTATTTGTTTATGTGAAGAGTATTAAAATGTGTAAAATAAAAAAGGAATGGAAAAAATGATCATGAGAAATTTTACTTTTATTTTTTTTTCTAAATATTTTTTTTATAATTTTCAAATTAAAAAAATATGAGAATAATCTTTTTCTTGATGATAGCTATATTTTACGAGAGTGTTAGATAAAGATTTAGGTCATCCACATTCGTTTAACGTTATAACATCCAGCACCTTATAAAAAACATAGGGCACATGCCACATACACATTATATTAATATTAACACATTCATTCTCTCACGTCTGTTTTAATATTAACACTTATTATTTGTGAGGTCTATATGCCACATACAAATTATATTAACATATTCATTTTCTCACATTCATTAATATTCATTATTTATGGCCTCATAATCTATTTAACCATCTTTATTTTATTTTAAATTAAATCCATATAATTTCAAAATTTTTCATATCTGACATTATTTATTTTTATTTTTTACTTTATATTAAATAAATATAGTTAATAAATAAATTTTTATTTTTATTTGTAATATATCATATATGATTTTGATTTTTTTTATGAAAAAATTAATATTTTTATAAATATTAATTCTAAATATCTAATTATACCTCATAAACATCTAAAATTTATTCATTTTTAATTTTTCATTTAACTTAACACTATAACTCAATTAGGAAGTATAAACCCTAAAGGTAACATCTTAATTTTTTAAAAATATTTTATCTCTGGATTCAAATTTTCCAATTAGTTTATAATATTCAAGTGATAAAGTTTTAATATTTTATCTCTAGGATTCAAATTTTTTAATTGAATTATAGTGTTATGTTTAAAGTAAAATTAAAAATGAATAAATTTTGGACGTCTACAATATAGTATATTAATGTATTTAGGGTTTATATTTTTAAAAAATATTGATATTTTTAATTAAAGTAAAAAAAAAAAAAAAAGAAAAAAAAATACCTTGCGCGCACATTCGTGCACTCTCATGCAAGGAATAGGACGATACTCATGGCAATTAGCGCGTTCGTTTGTTTGAACTCGTTAATCGCCACATTGGCATTAATGTTCACCTGCATTAGTTTTAACAAAAAAAATCATTATAATTACAATTAACACCCAATGCAGGTGTTCTTATAAGATATTATAAAATTTATAAATTTCCATGAGAAAGTTTATAAATGTCTATAAAAGTGTTATAAAAAAGTTTATAGAACTCCATGGAATTTTTTTACAACTCTATATAATTATATAAAAATTAATAAAAATATATCAAGTCTATAAAAATTTATTACTATTTAATTTTTATAGAATTTATAAAAATTTAAATTGAATAGATCTATACTTTTAAAATATTTCAAATCATTCAAAAGTTAAGATTAATACACCTGAATAACAGTATCACAGTCCAATCACTATTGCGCGGGGCCAACAAAAGCATCTTTAGTTAAACTAATCATCCACGTGTACTTACTTGGCACCGTTGGCGCCCACGGACCACCCGTTCTCGTTTCCTAAAATATCGTGTTAAATCAACGATCCGATCTCACGCCACCTTTCACATCGGACGGTCTACATCGCTCCATGTGCCACCGGCCCCGATCCCATGGCGCTCTCCGAAGTCCGTATCAAAGCACGGAAACGCCGTTGCAGTCAACGGAACTCTTCTCTTTCGTTTCCCGTAACCGGATCTCGTTTCCCTTCGTACCACCATCACCTCATGCCTTTTTTTAATGGCGCGCACTTATCCCCTTCCCCAAGTCACCGCCGGAGAAGCGAAGCGTCCTTGAGCTCGATCGAACTCCGCGAAGAAGAAGATTTGGTAGGGTTTCTACATCTACCGTCTTTGAATCGCTTGAAATTTGTAGAAGTTTGAACGATCTTGCTTCAGTGATCGAAAATCTCTTCTTTTTTATCTGGATTATTTTTGGTTTGTTTTAGTAAACGACCTGATTTCTTCAAGTTCAGCTTACTTTTTTCTTGCTCTGTGCGGGCGCGATTGGTTTAGGATTGATGGCGAACATCGACATCGAGGGGATCTTGAAGGATCTTCCGGACGATGGGCGAGTGCCGAAGACGAAGATAGTGTGCACGCTGGGGCCGGCGTCGAGGTCGGTGCCGATGCTGGAGAAGCTGCTGAAAGCCGGCATGAACGTTGCCAGGTTTAATTTCTCGCACGGGACGCACGAGTACCACCAGGAAACCCTCGACAACCTCCTGATCGCCATGCATAATACCCAGATCTTGTGCGCCGTCATGCTCGACACCAAGGTCCGTTCTTGATCTGACGAAAGTTTGCTGCAAATTTGTTCTTTTAGCTGGTTGATTACCTTGCCGAATAGCTTTAGCCTCTTTTGGATGTTTCGTTGCTAGAGATTTAGAACAAATCGAGCTTACTTGGTTTCAACAGATATGTTCTCGCTAAAATCTCATGGAGTTCAACCTCCCCCAACCTATTTGGCTTTTTCCCCTTCGCTATGGAAGCGTTTGGATATCCTATTCTATGATGCTTGCTAATTGTACTTTTACTCACCTAAGCAGGGAAGTTGGCCTTATCATATGAACGTTTGGATGCAACTTGGTGTGTTTGCCTTCAGTATCCTATTTGATTTCACTAGATTAATGGCCAAATGAGCACAAAAAAGAGCAGTAGGCAAATTCCTAAAATCCCCTTCTTGTTTCAAACCACCTAAAACAAGATTCCTACCATGTCAAGTTAGGAAAGTCCTGGAGTGTTGGTTGACACAGTCACTACAGGTTTTTCCACAGGCGATCAGAGGTCAATTCACCTCTTTGTGGGTGATATCGCAACAAAATAGAAAACAGGAGCGAACCTAAGAGTGCAGCGACGAAGATAGCTCCACCATTACATACTCTACTTTAACAGTTTCCTTTTTATTTTGATTTTTAGCTGAATAAGGTGCCTCTACTCAGCTACTGCTTGCTTGCATGTATTTGTTGTTTTGGACCATGTTAACAATTTGTTGAAAGTAAACATTATGTTAGATATTCTTCCAAGTGCGACAAACTATCTGCATGGCCCTTATAGAAGACACCCTTGCATCACCAAACTCATTATGGTGGTCAATGTTCATTGCCAGGTGCATTTTGTATTACCGATCTCTCTACGGTTCCATTATTTTCCAGTACTATTTATCTACAAACTCTGATTTGCAAATCACCCTTGGTGTGGTAAGCAGCTTTGTTGCTCGGGTAGTTGAGGATTTTATTATGTTCTTTACATCATTCTGGTAGAAGAAAAATGTAGGTGAATAAGCAAGCATCCAATGTGGCACTTGAACATTTTATGTTACTAGCTTCCTAATCACCCCTCTGAAAAAAAAAAAGATTTTTCTTAAGGGCTTTGCTAAGTATTTCTTATTTTAATCTTGAGAAACAATGAGATGATTGTATTTTGTTAAAATTTATTAGGATTTTACCCAGCTAGTCTCATCTATCTATTTTTATTATTCATTAATCTTAAATTACAAGCAAGTTCTTAGAATTATACGATATTTACAGTTAGGTCTCTTAGATATTTTCTGGATATTGTTGGTTGACAGTTGTTCTATAAGCGCTCATCTTCGTTTTTTAGTATTTTGTTTTGTTTTGTACTGTTTATAAGAGAGCTTTCTAGAAAGTCTTTGGAGGATAGTAGACTCCAGTCAACTTATAGACTTGCCATTCTGGAAGAATATGATTTAGCACTTCTTTCAGTTGACCTAATTGATTGGGTAATGTCTTTAATGCAAAAACATTACCACCTAAAAAGTGTCACACAAATCTCCATTGTTCTATAGTTAGTGTTTCATCCAGTATTACGATTAGTGATTGTTTAGTTCCTCATAACATGCTTTAATTACCTATCTGTTTCAAATATTATACTAACATGTTTAGATCCTTTGAAAGGGAGTGTTCCTTTCAGCCATATGTCACATTGAAAGGGTAACTTCCATGGAAGGAATCATAATTGAAATTCAAAGTGAATGACCATTCTGACAGCTCTGATTATGCATATCACATATCATTGGAAGATAAATTTTTGCCTATGACAGGGGTACAAACATGGTAAACTAAGTATGATGTGCCAAGGAAAGTCAAACACTGGAGCATTCCTATTGCTTAGTGCAGGTTTTCTTTGTTCCTTGAACACTCCTAATTGCCCTTTTCATTCAATGAGCTATGAGCCTATCTACGAGTCCTCTAGTTCATAGCTTGTGTACTGTAGCATACAGGATTTGTCCATTTTTTATGGTCGATTCAATATATACTACTGTTGTTTGTTTAATTTCTCTTCTGTTAGTTTTGCTTTTCTCAGTTTGACTGAGGCATGTATGAGCATTTTTTTCTGGTTTATTTCCATACGTGATATACTTGTCAAGTTCAATCATGCAATTTAGCAGAAACTTGAAACTATCCTTGTGACTTTTTCTCTTTTTTTTTGTTCCTTGCATATATCATCTATTTAGATTATCAAGTCTATTTGCGTTGATGGTCTCTATCGTGTTGACATAGGGCCCTGAGATTCGCACCGGCTTCTTGAAAGACGGCAAACCTATCAAACTCACGGAGGGGCAAGAAATTACAATCACTACTGATTACACCATCAAGGGGGACGAGAAGATGATATCTATGAGTTACAAAAAGCTTCCTATTGATTTGAAACCTGGGAACATAATATTATGCTCTGATGGTACCATAACCTTGAATGTCTTATCGTGTGACCCGGAGGCTGGAACTGTGAGATGTCTCTGTCAGAACACAGCAACCCTCGGCGAGAGGAAGAATGTCAATCTTCCAGGTGTTGTGGTTGATCTCCCAACATTAACAGAGAAAGATAAGGAAGACATTATGGACTGGGGTGTTCCAAACAACATCGATATGATTGCAGTATCATTTGTTCGCAAGGGATCAGATCTCGTTACCGTTCGGCAGTTCCTTGGGCCACACGCAAAGCAAATAAAGCTGATGTCAAAGGTTATTTTTTCTCATCTGCCACTACATTTGAATTTCCTTTTCCGGTAGTAGTTAAGTACAGGAGAAATTTATAAATTATTTTGAAAAAATCATTCACCAATTAGTTGAATTGTTCAACTTATTGATTGTTTTAATTTGCATCTTTGTATTCAAGCCTTGTTTACTCATTTGATACTAGAAGTTTCAAGAGCACTATTTCAAATTTCGACTGATAGCTTAGAGGATGGATCTGAATCTCTCATGTGCTGTAGTTATTTTTCTAACTTCTGTTGATGAAGAAACTAGCAATTTAAGTTTTCTCTCACTATTTGTCTATATAATATATAGGTTGAGAACCAGGAGGGTGTTATAAACTTTGACGAGATCTTGAAGGAGACAGATTCTTTCATGGTTGCTCGAGGTGATCTTGGGATGGAGATACCTGTTGAGAAAATTTTCCTTGCGCAAAAGATGATGATCTACAAATGCAATCTCCTCGGCAAGCCTGTAGTTACTGCCACCCAAATGCTAGAGTCAATGATCAAATCCCCTCGCCCAACCCGAGCTGAAGCTACAGATGTAGCAAATGCTGTTCTAGATGGAACAGACTGTGTCATGCTAAGTGGTGAAAGTGCAGCCGGTGCCTACCCAGAGATGGCGGTGAAGATCATGCGGCGTATATGCATTGAGGCCGAGTCCTCTCTCGATTATGAGGCCATTTTCAAGGAGATGATACGATCTACTCCTCTTCCCATGAGCCCACTGGAGAGTCTAGCATCATCCGCTGTCCAAACTGCAAGCAAGGCCAAGGCCACTTTGATTGTCGTCTTGACCCGTGGAGGGACAACAGCTAAGTTGGTGGCTAAATATCGGCCCCGAGTACCAATCCTATCGGTTGTGGTCCCAGTGCTGACCACAGATTCATTCGACTGGTCTGTCAGCGATGAGTCACCTGCAAGGCAAAGCCTTATTTACAGAGGTTTAGTTCCCCTGTTGGCAGAAGGTTCTGCCAAGGCCACTGATTCTGAATCAACAGAGGTGATCCTTCAGGCGGCACTCAAGTCTGCGGTGGAGAGGCAGCTCTGCAAACCAGGTGATTCTGTTATTGCAATTCATCGTATTGGCATTGCCTCTGTCGTAAAGATCTGCATAGTGAAGTGATTGGTAAGTTGATGAGATTGGTCGTGCTTATTTATGCCTTTCCCGGTTTGTTATCTCATGTTATGTTATGTAGTTTCAATGGGAAATTGTATTACATTAGGAGCTGAACTAGAAACAGAGCTCCATTTTTTTGTTAAATTGTTTGTCGTCGTCGTTGTAATATGATTTAAAACCACGAATATGTTTCCAGCCAGTCATTAGATAGGCAAAAACATGGATTTTGCCTTCAGTTTGATGACGTTATTTTGAATAAAGATGTTTTATTGCTCTAAATTGCTTGACCTATTCATGGCTTTTGTGCTTCTCCAGTGGAGTTGATATTATTTTTCCTCTATTGGTGGCAAACTTTATGTACTAGCCATCAGTTCCTTCCGTGGGGACATTATTTTTCCTCTATTGGTGGCAAACTTTATGTACTAGCCATCAGTTCCTTCCGTAGGGACATTATTTTTCCTCTATTGATCCTACTATGGTTTGGTTGTTTTCTTTTGCTGCACTACTTGCTGATGAGATGAACCTATTTAACTGTAATTTTAATGTTTCTGCTATTATATTTAAGAAATGAAAGAGGGGTTTTGGTGCAATGGTAAAATTATTATTGTGTAATTTGAATATTGTCGTGTGACTTAGAGATTATTGAGTGTGAATTGAATATTGCCGTGTGACTTGGAGATTATGAGTTTGAGTTGAAGAAACCGTAAACATAAGTTAAGATTGTATATAATAGATCTTTTATTGATGAGAATTTTGTATATCTGTTGTCAATATGAAATTATAATTTAGGATGATAAAATTTATTTTCATATTATAATTTAGGATGATAAAATTTATTTAAATATAGATAATGATATAATAGAAAATAAAATTAAATAATAAAAGTTACTATCTAAGAATAAAGACTAAGCCGTATATTATTACGTATTATGCATTAAGTAATTCCTAGTTATTTTTCTTTTTGTTTTATATAAAAAATCTGAAAACTTGATTAAAAAAACTGACAGTACTTATATACGTAGAACTCCAAAAATCTGGAGGAAAAAAACTGCAATTTGATTCATTTTTTTTATTCAAACCTTGACTTTACGAT
>JBAMIE010000016.1:8501841-8512182 GCA_037177295.1 Kaempferia parviflora | reverse complement strand
TGCTGTGTGACTGGGAGATTATGAGTTTGAATTGTGGAAACAGTCAATATAAGTTAAGATTGTATGTAATAGATCTTTTATTGATGAGAGTTTTGTACATCTGTTGTCAATATGTGGTAAAAGGTGAATCGTTCACCTTCAGCGTCCCTGTCGATCTGTTCCAGAGCTAATACGGAGAGGTAAACTACGAGTGACTACTAACCATAAGTGTCAATGGTCAAAACATCTGCTGTCAACATGAACTTATAATTTAAGAAGAAAGATAAAATTTATTAGAATATAAATGATAATATAATAGAAAATTAAATTAAATAATAAAAGTTCTATCTAATCAATCTCAGAATAAGACTAAGTTGTATATTATTATGTATTATGCATTAAGTAATTCCTAGTTATTTTTCTTTTAGTTTTATATAAAAAACCTGAAAACTTGATTAAAAAAACAGACAGTACTTATATCCGTAGAACTCTATCAAAAATCTGGAGGAAAAAAAACTACAATTTGATTCAGTTTTTTTATTCAAACCTTGACTTTACGATTGCTGCTAATGACATATATCATATAGTGGGTATATAGCTGTCCATATAAGACATGATCAGATAACAATAGTATAAAAAATGAAATGGATCATTAATAATTTATTTAAAAATATTAATTATAGTTTTTAATTAATATTGCACGATTTATTTAAAACACAACTAATACAATGCAATGTTTTGCTCTGTGAAACCCAAATGTTTTGAATTAATATTGCACGATTTAATTCCATATATACCATCGGTATCCGTCACTTTCTTCTGTGAAACAAGGTACGACTTTCGCATTGATTATTGATTTAACTCCATATATAGCATCGGCATCAGTCACTTTCTGAACAAGGTACGACTTTAGCAAATCTTGCTTTTTCTTGAAATGACGCATTTTTATTGAAATCATTGTGGTAGTGTTATTTTTTTTTTCTTTTTTTTTTCTATCAAAACACCTCATCAATTTTTATTTTTTTAATAATTTAAATATCTTAATCTTCAATCCAATTAGTCCAGACCCACAAACCACACCATGCAAATCCGAAAGCGCAAATAACTCCTCGTCCAATAGTCAAAGTCCCAAATTTTTCATCACACTAGATGATAACGTGCAATGCGTCGTAGCTAGAATTTGAATCATGTTCGAGAAACTATGTGAGTGCACCCTTGAATCTCCTTGTAAAATGACATAATTACCCTCAAGTACATTTTTTTATTTGTTTTGAATTTTTTTTTAATAAATTGACCAAGTTTAAATTCTGAATCAGTCAGCCAGTTGTATAAACAAAATAAGCCTGCATTGTGACAGTTACAAAACTATGACTACCACAATATTATAACAACTAAAGTTTCTTAATTACTATTGTATTTATAAGAGTTTTATTTTCGTATATGTTACGATATAAATATTATTGAAAAGGACAAGTCCGTATTATAACAGTTATAAATTAGTAACTACTATAACATGCATGCTAGATGAACATGCCAAATTCGTATTGTAACAGTTAAGATTTCGTAGTTGCTATAATTTACATTGTAACTATAAACCATAATTACACTATAATATTAACGTCGAACACGTCAAGCTGCTTGACTGATTCAAAGTTTAAACTTGAAATTGACTATTAAAAATTCAAAACCGGCCAAATAGTATAATGAAGAATACCTATGTCATCCAGTGAGGTAGAGCAGTTTGTGGTAGAAAAATAAAAGAGGGATGCCACTGCGCCATTCTTTAATTTTTGCCCTAGAATCTTTGTAATCGTAAACGAATGTCCGTAAGGAATCATCAAGTTTGCGTGCATGGATTAATTGAACCTGGCGTTACGTCATTGCACCCGTTCTCTACGTTTGCTCTAAATACTTTAATTAATTGATGGCTATGGTGAAGCGGTAAGGATATTTAGTTGTCTCCCAGATATTCACGGTTCGATTCCCAACTACCGTGAGCGCTTTCCGATTTACCCTGGTGGTCGGTAAAAAATTTATGTGGGGCCAGACTGACCACCCCTCCAAGATGACTTTCTATTATCTAAAAGAATTAGGTTAATTATGAAAGACTTCATCTAACAATAACAATAATATATGTAAGGAGGGGTCAAAATAACTAATATGACATTCCACATCTATTGAGAATCAATACTAAATCTATTGATAGCAGCATCCTTATATGAAGAACTATTTTAATTAATTGATGATAGTAGATGAAAATGTCTAATTTAATAAAATAAATATATTGTAGTAAATGGTAACTACAAGAATAGCTGAGAGGGACCGCTGCAGATAGGATAAGAGATATGGAGAGTCAAACAGTGTAGGCAGGCTCATTGAAACGAAACCGAAATGAATAATTTTACCTAACTTACAAATTAAAATCATCTTAATAAACTGTTAAATTATTGTGGTTGTCTTTGTACACATGGAATCCAAATGAAAATTGGAACAGAATAATTGTTCTAAATTTTTTTAGTTGCAAGAATAAAATGATACAACGAGTAAAGTACTTTAATCTATATTAAATATACTTTTATTTGTATAATGCTTCCGGCTAATTTATGGTGTCCCTTATTCATTATCATTAAAAAGACATAAAAAGGACATCTTTTTCTATTTTGAAAATATCTTTATTGAAACTAATTTAAGATGTTCCTGGTTTTCGACATCATCAAAAAGACCTCAAAAGACATCTTCTATTAAGAAAATATCTATAGAGTATACTTATATTATTAAATAATTATAATCAAAATTATTTTAATAATATCAAAATACTTAAATATTAATTAAAACATCTAACTTGGTTAAAATTGATCAAAACTATTATAATTTGAATAGCTTTAATTGAAATTGCTATAATATTAAAGCAATTTTAATTAAAATTGTTACAATATAGACCAATTGGCCAAAATTACTTAAAGCAAATTTGACGAGATCTGCTACAACAACATTGAATAAAAGTATTTTCAAAATAAGATACTCTTATTTTTATTTATTTATTTTTTTTCAGATAAGCCACTCTTATAATTTTTCACCCGTTTAACTTCATGATCTATATGATATATTTAGATTTTGAGATGCACAATTAGTTCGCCAAGTCCGCCGAATCAGATTGGCTTGCCCTGCTCACCAAACATACCTAATCCACCAAGCCTCCCTCATCTGCCAAGTCCGATTGTCAAGCTTAATCAACTTGAACAATCCAATTGACTTGACCATATATATTTGTTTGCCATGAGCTAATACGGAGGAGGTAAATCACGTGTGGCTACTAATCATAAGTGCAAATGATCAAGACATAGGGGAGGTATATGCTCGAGCACGCCGAGATTCGACCTCTAAACCTCATATAACAAGCTCTCATGTCTTAACCATCGCACCATCTCGAGGAGACATCCATATAATAGAATGGAACTATTATGGAGTAAACATTTCTGATTACATTTTATTCATCATGTGCAGCAAATGCGCGTACAGTCTATCACTTAATTTCCCCTGCATCCAGCCCTATTTAATTGGAGGATATTTCTCTGAACTTTTATTTTACTCCTCAAGGTTTCAAGAAACATCATTTTGCCCCATAGAGATTGCAACTTATTTTGTTTCACATTATGGAAGGGTGATTTTATTTAACAAGTAGGGTGAAATGAAATAGATTTGAAAAAATAATAAAATAAACTAATGTTTTTCAGAATGAGAGGTGAAATGAAAACTTTAAAAACTTTGAGGAGCTTTCTGTCAACATAAAAAGAGGATTATTTGGTAAATGATGCCTAAACTAAAAGAGGAAAAAGAGAAAGCTATGTACCTTTAATAAGAATTGCTATCACTGTGAATTAAATTCTCTAGTACCTTTAAGAAGTATATGCAAATTCAGTTTGATTCCCTCAGTAATTCATTGGTGGAAGAATATTAATTCCTCATGTAATTAATAGAATCTATAGAAGATTTAAAAAAAAATGGAAGGAATATGAATGGGATGAGGGACTCAACCTTTGAAACTCTAAATTAACCAAACCCATGAAAACCAACGGAAGTATGAGAACTTGAAAGTTTAGGCAATTTTAGGACTGCAAGAATGCCACCTGCAATGGAGAAGATGGAAGCTACGGCAAATGAGGGAATATTGACTCCTCCGAAGAGGGCATCCCACGGTCCCACACCAATTGCCACAATCATCTGTAGTAAAAGGCAAATTTCATCATCATCAACAATGTAAGTTAACTTTTCCATTTGGAATCGCATACACCAATCTTATTCTTTATTAAACTCTATACTATGCAATATTAATGATAACTTTCAAATTAATTAAATTATTTTCATTATATTGACTAATATTTACTCTACGCTTCCATTCACTCTAAAAGGTGAAGCTATCTAGTGAATGTTTACTAGAGAGAATTGATAAATGCCACAATGTTTGGATTGTGTTCACTGTAGATGAAGGAAACACAAGAATCTATCTAGTTGCATTTTTCCTCCATTTTTCGAGTTTGACGCAGATCATTTTTGCCCGGTTTGGACAAAAAAAACTGCTTTTGAGTGCATTGGAGCTCAAACCCTTTCTATCTCTCTAGGGAAACATGGAAAGGAAATCATACCCTCAAAGGAAACTAAAACTAGGGAAATTTTTCCTAACCTTTTCTCCTCCTATGGTTTTCTTTTTTCCTATCCTCTTTCTTTCTCTAGTTATTTTCTTCCCTTCGTAGGAAAGTGGACTAACTCTAGGATTGAATGTCAAATGTATTCTTGCATATATTATCATATAAGCATTTCAAAGATGCATATGGGAAACTAACCTGAGGAACGGCGATTGCAAGATTCAAAACCCCTGTAGCCAGTCCTGAACAAAGAAATTTATCACATAAGTTTAAAGTGCAACAACTGGATATGAACAGAGTAAAAAATGTTGCAAACAAACCTTGCCCTCCACCAGTGCCGGCAGTACACTCAGCCTTCATAGAGAAGGGCACACTGTATGCAATCTGCAATGTAACATTGTACGAAAAAACATGCATAATTATCCATTTTATAAGAGCATCTAAATTATGCCACTGAGTATTTGTACTTACAGCTAGAGGGAAACCAAGAACAGAGAAAATAACCAGGGCAGCTGCTTTAACTGTATTGTTGCCTCCAAGAATATGTTGACTTGCAATGGTGTCCTCGTTAGTAGACACCAAACTTAGGATTGTAGTGGCAGCCATACAGATGAACACTGCAAAGTTGTTCATTGCCCACACTAGTTTCGCACCCATTTTGCGGCACATGGGATCGACAAAGAATGAGCTAACTCCCAGAATAATCTGTTGAAATTAAAAGCTTAACCAAAAAGTAAGTCATGAAATGAAAAGAGATCTTATGTTTTATTTGTAATATCATAAGAAATAAATAATTAATAGTTATCACAGTGATAAAAATCTCTTGAAATATTTTGCTTGACTCGTCTAGCCCGCATGATTTATCTACTCCAGTAGGACAGGTCTCTCACTAATCTCACCTCCTTAGGGAATAGAATAGCTATTCCTATGGACTAAAGCAACCATTCATCTTTATAAGACGGTATAAACTACCATACCTGTGAAACCATCATCATTAGCTAACAAGCAGAGAATTTATATTTTAAAGCAATATTTCAACCAAAATTAAAAGTCGACCCCACCTACTGGGATAAAGCTTGGTTGTTATTGTTGTTATGTCAACCAAAATTAAAATGTTTTGGAAAGTTTCTTAATTTTAAGACAGGAAATTTATTTGCAAAGGAATAAACATAATCATGTCAGAAAATCATGACTAACGAATTTATCAACGGCGTCATTTAAAAGCCCCGTGAAGTGGAATTAGACCTGTAGTGAACTTAGATGACAATGTATCGGTGTTAAGGCATGCACCTTCTCAGACTGGAACGTTGTTGCATTCATGAAAAAAAAAGGCATGCAACTTCACTACGATGTGCCAAACATAAAACTAACAGGTTTAGTAGGTTATACTTTCATTCGAGAGAGAACATTATATTTGGAGTAAAGAGGCTAAAATATATTGCTTATGAGATCTTACTGAATTCAATAGCAAACCAATTGCACCTTCTCTAACACCAGTATGATAATCCAAGAAAATTGGTAGATGAATGTCAACTTCTGATGTCATTACCCAAGAAAGGCTCATAACAGGAAGCACTGAATGCATTCCAGGTGGCAAATGCCTCAGTCTTGTTAGAATGTTAACCAATACTGCAGCAGGTCCATCATTGAAGGCGTCACTTTGGTGTCTATTTTTGCGGTGCTCAAGATCCAAAGAATTGGTCATTCCACCTTTGCTGCCCATCTTATTGACATGCAAAGTGCCACTATCAACCTTCTCTGTTTCATCTCCTTCAAATTGGCCTAGGTATTGTTCAAAATCTTTCAATAGAGGCAAGGAGTCAGACAAATGCCGCATAATTTTCGGTTCCAGGAGAATTTCTTTGGCAAAATATAAAGTCACAGACATACAAAGCAGAAGGAAAAGCTGCAAAATTTGAAGTTAATAGAAATCGTCATAGATTTGCCATTTCATAAGTATAAAACTAAAGCAAAAAAAGAGTGTGTCATAGAGTTTAGAGTAAAAGATAAACAACAGATTGTGGAAATATTTACAATTTGATCAACTACAATAAAACAAAAACAAAAAAAAATCAAAATTCAGCTTAATGTTGACTTGGGATGGCACAATCAGCTGATGAGTATAGAAATGTTGCAGGAATTCAGATCAGTGGCAAAAATGATAAAAAGAATACAAATAGCTTTTAATAACAATCTTAAGCAATGCATTACCAACATAGTGTTCAAATAATGAAAAAAAACATAAAACAGAGCCTAAATGGAAGGACTCACTCGGTACCATAATAGAGCTATTGAATAGTGAAGTCATCTGGTAAAAAATTTACCAAATCCCTGTTAGAACTGCTGTAGAAACTTGGCAGGTAGCAGTACAACTTGCTGATACCATCATTTGAGAATTGCTTGTTTTAATTTAAAGTGGAAAGTGGACTGTTGTGCTGATCATCTAGTAAAAAATATAGTGAGGATAAAATCACACAAATTATAAGGGTGATGTTTCTCTGTGAGCCCATCAGGGCAGTGATAACTCCTAAAAATTGTTGAGTGCTAATTCAATTATAGCTAGCATGATTCAGTAGCTAACCCTCTTTATAGAAATTGAAGAACAGCCAGCCCTATATTTCCTTCATTTCACTGCCAACGATAGAGGATCGAATGGAAGGAAGAAAATTATACCGACTAAATTTATTGGCTTATTCTTTTTTGTACTATCAGCAACAGTATTGCATGAAAGAAAGCATGTAATTTCCAAGTCTTCTAAAATTTTGAACGAGTCACAAGATCAATGTCACGCGCGCGCGCATATATATATTAAACTCACCACAGCAACAAGAAAAGCTGCCTTCAGATTCCCACAAACTTCACAGCAAGCTTTTGTTGTCAAAAAAGGAAACCACCTGGATGAGAAAACTGCTTAAGATTATCATGAAGGTGGATGTGGTCAAGATGCACAGTATTGGGTTTGCATTAATTGGTGTAACTCAGTTCCAAAACAAATGTTTGTTGTTTAAGTTTTAAGGCTATAAGTATACCTTGCTCAAAACATACAAATAGATATTTAGGTCAGTTAATGGCTTTTCTTTTTGTTCAAGTAGCTTCAAAGCTTTCCCGGCACTAGGGGGGCCGTTAAGGTAACGGATTTACCTTTTTTTTTTCCCCCTTGATTTTAATTGGAGAGAGAGACTAGAAACGCTGCTGTTGAAGAAATCTGAATTTTCTCTTGATCAAAGATTTCATCACAATAATAAAATCAAAACCAAACGAAGAAATAACTAAAGCATATGGCTCCCTCACTGCATGGTAAAGAAATAGATTCGTACAGAGGTGGCAGATATTTAAGAAATAAAGCTGTTAGCATCTAATGCTTACTACATGTTCGTACACAAGAACAACAAATCCTGGTGAACCATGTATCTCCAAGAGCAGGTAAATATTTATGTATAAATGTCCATATATATGTAGCTATATGGGTATGTGTATTCGGTTTACCAAACCTTCAACCACAACGAAAGCAAATACAGCAAGAAATGCATAAGTACAGAATTTGACAAGCATACTTGTGCCAAAGGCCACTTGCACCAGATGCAAAGCCTAGTATATTGCCAAAAGCCATCCAAGAGCAGAATATTGAATTTGCAGAATTACACTGATCAGGACCTATCGCAATACATGGCATTTTGTTCAATTGATGTTCTCATCAGTCAATGAAATAGACAGTAATGCTGATCAGTCAGCTAGTAGAAGAAATGAATATTAACCTGAAAGATCAGCCAGAAGTGCACGAGCTGGACCCTAAAATTCATTCAATAAAAGGTATCAATAAAGTTCATCAGATTTAGTACAATAAAGGTTTCTTCTGCTGAAGGTGTAAAAGAAGTGATGTCGCATCCTTGGCCAAAGACTTCTAGTTTTACGATGCAAAAGATTGATAGTAATGTCTTCAGTGCTAACATTTGTCTATTGTCAGTTCATTAATGCTATGCAGTACCAGGGACGGATTTAGGAATTAGAATTGGACTGAGCTTTGGGTGTGAAAGGGATGATGAATTTTAATAGGCTAAGTAAAAAATTTACATATATAATTTTTTTTTTGAATTGGAGAAATGTCTTACATAGAATACAAGTATACAAGTAGGATAGTTGAAATATATAAGAATATATTATATATGATTGTAAAGTACCTCTAAAATTTAAAGGAAGGTTCTACAAAACAGTAGTTAGACCTGCTATTTTATATGAAGCTGAATGTTGAGCTATGACTTAAACATATGAGCAGAATATGAGAGTTGCAAAGATGAAGATGTTAAGTTGGATGTGTGGACATACGAGGATAGATAATATAATAAATGAGAACATTAAAGAAAAAGTTGGAGTTGCATTGAAGGAAAACTCTGAGAAACATATTTAAGAAAATACAAATATGTACTTAGACAATCAACAAATGCTCCAGTTAGGCGATGTGAAATTATGACAAATATGCATATTAAATGAGGAAGAGGAATAAAAAAAAGACTTGGTTAACAACAATAAAACAATAAAATAAGATAAAATTTATGTAAATATAGATGATAATATAGTAGGGGATAGAACCCAATGGCGTAGAATGACCCATATAGCCAACTCCATGTAGTGGAATAAGACTTAGTTGTTGTTGGACTAAAGTCTAAAAAATTGTTAAAGGACCGGATGCGACTAGTTCGCAGAATCAAATTGATTAAGAGTAGCACAAATATTCTTGGAAAATAAATTTGATCAAGAAGATAAAATGATATCTATTTGATTCAAAGAAGAATTTTTTTAAATAAAATAATATTTTTAAAAATAAAATATGTATAAATATATATGAAATAATTTACTTGGCTAGTTTAACATAAAGTCAAATTTCTTTTTCTTCAAATAAAAAGTATCCTAAATCTGGACTTTGTTGAGCAATCTAGTACCCTATGTTTTGATGTTTGGGCAAAGGTTTAAGTTAGGTTCATTGTGATCTTGGCAAAGAAGGAAAGTCCAAGTAGAGACTTGGCGGTGTAAGTCCAAGGGTTGGCTTTGACGACGTAAGCCCAAGTGTGACTTGGCAAGCAAAGAAAGACTCGAAAATAATGGACCGAGGCCGAAGGAAGTTCTTGAAGGCAAATCGTGAAGGATGTGGAGCATCTGAGGGACGCAAGACTAATGGAAGAGGCTACAAGGCTAGGTCTAGGTTGGTCGGGTTAGACAGAGTGCGAGAGAAATGTACTCGGGAAGGAAACCCTAGGTTAGTGTAGCAGTACTGTAGCAGTCGACTGATACACTGTAGCAGCCGACTGTGAGCGAACAAAAGGTTTTGTTCGCTCATCAATACGAAGTCATTTGGTCCATCAGCTCGGGAGCAACTACAGCTTCTAGTGAAAACCTTCTGTTCGCTCATCAATCCGAAGTCATTTGGTCTATGGGAGCAACTACAGCTTCTAGTGGTGAAAAATGATGTGAAAGATGATAATGCTCATCTGCGTGTTTGACTATTAATTCAAACTATGACCAGTGGACAATGAAAGCCTGTTTCAATTGAAAAAAAAAACATCCGAATAGAAAATTATATAGCAATTTGGCAGAAGTTTTTTCAAGGAAAATATACAATTAAAAGTAACCTAACATTTAAAGATGTTCCCTGATATGTAAATTGTAAAGTACCATATGGTGAGCTCCCTTTAAAGTGATAAGCTCATTCTGTGCATGCTCAGAG
>JBAMIE010000016.1:8471398-8482065 GCA_037177295.1 Kaempferia parviflora | reverse complement strand
CCGGCTAGAGGGGGGATGAATAGTCAATCCACCCAAATGTGTCGTCTTCCTGCCATCATTAGTCTACACAGCGGAATATAAACTAAACTAACTAAGAAAGACACGACACAAACTGATTTAACGAGGTTCGGAGATTAGGGCTTCTATTCCTCGGCTGTCCGTGAGGTGGACGATCCCAATTCGTCGGTGGATGATTCTCTGGAATTCTGGCTATCTCGTGTAGCTCCTTATGGGTAGAGAAACCTCACCACAAACACTTTCCGAATCTCTCAGATGTACACGCTCAAAGACTACAAAACTGATGTTAACCACATCAATTTTCGTCAACCTCAACCAAGGAACCAACCTTAGTTTATATAGGCAATCAGCTCAATCCAAAAAGCTGATCTGCCGCCACCAGTCGCCTGGTCCATGCACCAGGCGACTGGTCGTCTCACAGACTCGGGGACAGAGGCGCAACGGCTAGCCAACTGCTAGTTACCAGTCGCATGGTCCCTGACCATGCGACTGGTCCAGGCGCCTGCTCTCCCCTTTTCACTCGACCAATCTTTATGTGGGTTCACTCACTCACCTACCAGTCGCCTGATACAGGCACCAGGCGACTGGTACAGACCCACACTTATTTTTTCACTCCGATTACAATTCACTCAACACTCATTCTCGCCCGACCAACCTAACCTAGTCATCTTCCATTAGCCTTGTGCCCCTCGGATGCCTCCTCATCCTTCGCGCCTTGCCTTCTTCCATTGACCTCGGTCCTTGTTGTCGGGTCTTCCCATGCCAAGTCCCACTTGGGCTTACGCACCAAGGCTCCTCCTTGGATTTACACAGCCAAACCTCTACTTGGACTTCTCCTCCTTTGCCAAGATCACACTTGGACTTCTCCGTTGTATCTGTATCCTGCACACTCACAAACATACATCAAATACAACAATAAACCTAACTTAAACCTTTGACAAACATCAAAACCTAGGGCACTTAGATTGTTCCAACACTTAATTGTCATTATTCAAGATAAATATCTTTGGTAAATGCTATTTTTTTATTTTGCTAGTGCTGCAGTGTAATTATAATAAAAATTGAAGATTTCAAGAGAACTTAGCTAAAAAAGGTTTCGAGTGGAACTTCTACTGAATATATGAAATTTTATTTCCAAACTATGAGAAGATGTGGGAAAATAGTTGAGATGGAAAATCTTGCAATTAAGTGTTATTGTATCTTTGATCTATTATTCGACTAAGATATTAATGAAAATACCATTAATATGATAATTTAAATAGCATTACAATTAAATATATGAAATGTAGTTTCAACAATATGACAGAAGCAAGATAATAATTAATATGTATAAAAATAATTGTGGACAAGAATTTAGCGTACCTTCAACTTTTATTCAACAATGAATAATGTCAACAATTTAAGTAGAATAGTAGATTTACAATCAAATATATGAAATATAGTTTCAACAATTTGAAAGAAGCAAGAGAATAATTAAGATGCATAAAAATAATTATGCGGATGATAATTTAATGTACCTTCAATATGGTATCCAAGAATGAGGAGATACTGATGAAGAATTTTAAATAGGATAAAGAGCAAATGGTTGAACTCCAGAGGTGTTTGTGACTGTCGTGCCTAGTACACAAAGAATTTATAATTACTATGATATGACTAGCTACATTTTGTTAGTCAATGGTGTTTGGTAGCTAGAGAGTAACACAAAAAAGAGAGTAAAGGACGAAGATACTAATATTGATGTGTAGTTGATAGAAAAGATAAAAGTAAAACAAAAATACTATTCTCCAACATTAAGTGTATGTTACAATAGACTAGTAATGGGAGAATATAGGTTATTATCATCTAGGCATGTTAAAATAAGACTAGTATGAAACTAGTTGAATCAATTAGATTTGTAGTTGTTAGAGGAGGCGGGAGACCAAAGAAAAATCTCATTTAACATAGTAAAATTGACTTAAAAGGTCTCAATACAAAGATTTGCACAGAGTGCAATGGTGGAATAAAATTCATATAGTTAATTCTTGTTTGCCAGACAGCTAAGATTATTTAGTCGTTTTATTCTGCTTGGGCAGTACCTACTCACATTTATTTTTTAGATTATTAAAAGATAAAAAGTCTTTTTTTTTAAATACCTTGTTTATGACTAAGTAATTTAGGTTCTCAATGGACTTCCCTTAGCATGTGTTGTAGGTTACTGAGTCTTGTAATACATTAACATCACCTTCAACAAGACACATGGATGGGTGTTCAGCTGGAATTTGGTTCAAACATTGGTTGAACGAATTTACTACAGGAAGCCTATTGGAAAAAAATAATTTTGAGGAACCATTTGAAATTCACAGGAAATGCAACGAGTATTTTTGTAGCTTAGCCATTTTCAGCTTTTACTTAAGTTTCATGCTTATTATTGTGCAGGATGAGTATTCTCAATGGATTGTGGCTAGTCAGAGGAGCCTTCTTGAAATTATGGATGAATTCCCTTCGGCAAAACCTCCACTGGGAGTTTTCTTTGCTGCAATAGCACCCCGCTTGCAGCCAAGATATTATTCTATATCATCATCTCCGAGGTACCTAACTGTATGTTGGATCAGTTTCCTCATTTGAAATTTTAACTTACAAATAGTTTGGGTGTTTGTAGGATCGCACCAACTAGAATTCACGTGACATGTGCATTAGTGTATGAGAAAACACCAACAGGAAGGATTCATAAAGGAGTCTGTTCAACTTGGATGAAGGTACTTTTCCTACGTTACTTGGAAGCTTTCGATCTCCCTTAATGAGTTAGCAGTGTCTAAAATCTAAATTATGAAAACAAGTAAGTTTCTACTGGAAATCTAGGTAAATGATGCTTCAGTAAAACATACTGTTACAATTTCCTTAACCATATCAAGTATGTGCAAGAAAACATACTTAAAGCATATTTTGCACGGACGTATATTGGCCCTTTCTTCGTTTCATTATTGTTATCTCTATATTGTATTGTAGTTAATCAAATGCTTAAACAATATTCTTGGATGATTCTCACATTAAGTTTGTCCAAAAATTTGATGATTTTGGATGAGATGTTTATATCCTTCTATCTTTTGGCAAGTGTAAACCATGATAAATGGAATTAAGGTATAGCCTCCTTCATTCATCAAAAAGCTACATTATTCTCCATAAAATCTTACCATGCTGTCCCTTTATAATAATTTTTCTATGTTGATTTGTCAAGTGTGACTACATTTAAATACAGGAATTTTTCTTGTTGTAACATTAAAGCAAAAAATATATGCTTGAGCTACATATGAATTACTATTATATTCATCTATTTTCAAAATTTGCTGTATCTTTGTGTTTGCATCATATTATATTGGCATATTAATATGAAAAGAGAGACTGATTGCTCGTTTGGAGTTAAAGCAAATTATATTCCAGATTCCTTGAAAAACATTGCTTATTTGCTGCAACTTAACCTGTTAAGGATCTTTGATTATTTCTTGTTCTTGTAAAGTCTTGTTTCTTTAACTGCTCCACCTATTTGTTAGAGATCAAATTGTTTGTTGTATTTTCTGGTTTTATCGTTTCTATGTTATTCAGTATCCCAGAAGAACTTATCTACAGTCTATCTTTTAGTGTTAAAAACACTTAGTAACAGAAGTCTAATTCTGACAGACAATTGCAAAAATTGAAAGACTTATAAATTTCTCCAAATCACTTGATGATGCCCAAACCACCAACCTTCCTGTCATCAAAGAACATGTTAATCTGATCTTGATGTTTATTTAATTTATAGTAGACTTTGCTTGTCCACCTTCTGGCAGTATCTTTTCGTATTGACGCATAACTACTTATTTGACAGCACTCTGTGCCAATGGAAGAGACTCAAGAATGCAGCTGGGCTCCGATCTTTGTTAGAAAATCCAACTTCAAGCTTCCTACAGACGCTTCTGTTCCAATCATTATGATTGGCCCTGGGACAGGGTTGGCACCATTCAGGGGTTTCTTACAGGTTTTATTTTATTTTACTTTCATTCTACCTTTTTATGTTTTGCAAATAAAACACATTCAGTTGTTTATAATTCTTACAATACTTATGTTTGTTAATTTTCAGGAAAGACTGGCCCTCAAGGAGACGGGAATTCAACTTGGCCGTTCTATTCTCTTCTTTGGATGCAGGAACCGTAAGATGGTAAACAGAGAGACCCATCACAGTGAATCAAATACTTGTAGCCATTAGTCAGTATTGGTGCATTCTTACATTATCGAGAGTCTGTTTGTTTAGGATTACATCTACGAGGATGAACTGAAACACTTTGTTGAAACTGGCGCACTTTCTGAACTTATTGTTGCATTCTCCCGTGAGGGTCCAACAAAGGAATATGTCCAGCATAAGATGGCTGAAAAGGTTTTGCATAGTTTATGCTGCTCGTATTTACTTGTTTCGTGCAATTTTTATTATTGCCTCTTGCACTTTCTTGTCCCTGTCAGTAATCATTTTAACTTCATTTATTTCAGGCTTCCGACATCTGGAATATCATCACTCAGGGTGGCTATATTTATGTCTGTGGCGATGCTAAGGGCATGGCTAAAGATGTTCACAGATCTCTTCATAACATTGTCCAGGAACAGGTAAGCACTACTTTCCATAGCCGCATCATTGCAGGATTCCTTTTTTGAATCTAATCTAATCCACGTCAAAAACAAGATAAAACTAGTGATTCTACCATCGCATTGTTTCAGATGCTAGAGATTTGTGAGGAATCTATAGGAGTTCAGTTCTTAAATCTCAACATTTTTAGTTTCAGCTCACATTCTGAAATATTCTTGCTTTGGTATTATATCGCAATATAAACACTAGGATTGCCTGATTCCTTCTTATCTTTCTTTCAGGGATCTCTTGTTAGCTCAAAGAGTGAAAGTATGGTTAAGAGCCTGCAAATGGACGGACGATATCTAAGGGACGTCTGGTGAAAACACTTCTTAGTTTGTTTTTCTTTTCCTTCCATTCGAAATTATCGTCATGCAGCAATCCCAGTTTTCATAGCTTTCTTTCACTAGTAGTTAAATACAAAGATTTATCTCTCCCTTTTCCCAGCCTCAGTTACTACATAAGCTCTCCTATTCTATGCTTTACCCATCTGGCATGGAAATTGTTTCATGTAATATATGAATAATAACCTAGTGAAGGATATGAATACTTTGATGCTTTGTACTGTTCTTCGTTTGGGTTAAATTTTATATAGTTTAAATAATATATAAATTGAGATGTTTCTCAAAAGTTGGGTTTTCTGATCAGAAGTTATTTTGTAGAAGATAATGTGCATTTTATCGATTTATTTCGTGAAACAGCACTGTGTCAATGTAATCTGAATGAGACTAATACTCCCAGAGTATTTTGGTGAATTTGTACCCTAATATTGATCAATTATCACCTGTTTGCAGAGTTTAATCTGATTATTTTTTTTTCTTATTCTCATTTATTTATCTATTGTTGAATGTGACAAAAGTGACAAAACAAGTCTTTCATGATTTTTTTAAATATTATTATTTTCATAAAAAAAAATATTATTAAAATTATTTAGTCGACTCAAAAACATATATATTTTTTAAAATATATTAAAAATACTGCTTTATTATATTTTTTTATTTTAAAATATTTTCATTATAGTATCGTTGCAACAAATATGGTTTAGCTATTATATATTGTAATAGTTATGCCAATATCTATTAAAAATTAAAATAAATCGATTAAATATAGTCAAAATTACTATTTATATTAAAATATTTTTATAAATTTGGTTAAAAATTATTCAATTCAATCAAAATAAATCATAACTACCTGTTATAATTTGAATTCTAGTAATTATGAATATCTTACCATCTTATTAAGAATTTGAAACTTTTATTAGCTAATTTTTAATTAATTAATTTGGAATTCTTAAAATAAAATTATGTTAATATTTTTTTTTAAAATAATTTTAAGACTTTTAATAATTTCAATCAGAGATATAAGTTTAAGATTCAGCTGTTGCGGTGTATTATTGATAATTTTTTATTAATCAATCATATATATATATATATATATTTCGAGATTCAGATGCACATATTATTGAGAATTTTTTTCTCATTGATAGATATTGATTAACATGATTCTCTTTAGTTTAGAATTTTATGATTGACAACAGCGGGAGCAGATAAACTTTTATAAATACTTTGGATAGATAATATTAAAAAGTATACTTTTCTTAACTTTAAGATTATGTATTATCGGTTCTTATTAGATTAATATATTATATAAAAAATTAAATTAAATTAAATTTTTTTTTAATGATAGAGAGTCTATTAGTGTAGTTTAGTTTGATTCTTTCACTTGCGTTCCATTATTATTATATTGCATGATTAAAATCGATTCAATAATGTTCTAAGATGTGCAGCGCAAAAGAATATTTTAGTTTGTTTTGATAATTTTAAAAAGTTTATTATACCATAACGTTGATAACTACGAATCTAGTTAACAAAAATGGTAAATGTTTCCTTACATTATCGATCGCCACCTCTTGATCATAATCAGACGGCTGTAGAAAGAAGCCCTAAACTTCAACTACGCCGCGTGCCCGCTGCTCTGAGTGCCCTCCCACAGACCACCGATCGCTCCGCCAACCGCCGGAAACTTCGCCAGCCTCGCTACGCATCTCCCAATCCATAGGCGGAATTGCTGCTTCAATTGTCAAGGTTCCTCTTGTTTGCTTTCTTCTTTTCTAGCCCGTGTTTGCGTGGATCGTTTAGGTATGTGATCCATTATCGCATCCTCTCCTTGATCATTGTGTCATCTGATGCGATCATCACAATTGCTT
The DNA here is from genome assembly GCA_037177295.1 of Kaempferia parviflora. Lineage (NCBI taxonomy): Eukaryota > Viridiplantae > Streptophyta > Magnoliopsida > Zingiberales > Zingiberaceae > Kaempferia > Kaempferia parviflora. Next base: position 8,475,211 of record JBAMIE010000016.1, on the reverse strand, counting down.
TCAACGACAATTTCTTATTTAGTATTTGGTTATACTGATCTTTGAGTATGCTTCCTTGTTTGTATAAGAATTCTGCTATAGTTTTTGTTGGGGACCTTTTCAGAGCTAGAAGAGAGTGAATGCTCCGTTCGCTCGTCGATGATGAATGCAGCGAAAATACACAACGCAAACTCAAACAACGCTAACACGGATATTTTACTTGGTATCCAGTTCAAGAAGAGTCCAAGAATCCGCACGACACACACCCTCAACTAAGAAAACAAATACTCTTTTGCGTGTGCAATTGTCTATCTAGGAGATTGTCGAACATAAGTCAAGTAGGTCAAGGGTGATCGGATACTTAACTGGGCAAGTCCAACGAGACATCAGCTTGAACCAACTGAAGCTCAGTCAAATGGGTCATTTGACTCAGGGACGATTGCACCAAACAATCTCTCTACACATTGTTAAACATCAAAACTAAGACTCAAGCTTGATCCAATTTAAACTCAGTCAGCATGGTCAACTTGACCTGGGACAATTGCACTAACAGTTTTCCCACAAAGCCAACCTAAGTTCATTATGAACTGCACTCATAGTGAAGCTAGTTAAGGCCTAGGAGTGCGTTTTAGAAGAGCCAAAAGAATGGAAAATAAAGGCAGAAAGGATGCCCAAGTGATTGGATAGTAAATCAGTTCCCTGCATTACATCTGGAGCAAACACTTGATGGCCCAAATATAATCCATTTTCATACCTTAGAAGTATGATTAATGACCATTGGGTGTTGTTCACTTTGTTGGTAGAGGATATATTTATGTTTGAAGATCTTCATTGCTGATGTTTTTTTTTTTCTATTCCTTATGTTGTAGAGATGATCTTTGGACGTGTTGGACTAGATTTTTAGGATAATACGATCTTCCACCTTCTGTCTTGTTTTTTTTTGGCTAATGCTAGGAGAAAAATGGAGTTTTTTAACTGTTATTGTTAGGCAATGGCAGTCATGTCTCTAGTTAGAGCTGACAAATGAGACTTAAACTATAGTTTAATTTTTTGATTTATAGTAAAACTTCTGAATTATAATAAAGGTCTTAATAATTATTTGATCCATCTTGGCTCCTAGATTCTTCTCGGTGTACCACATGATCAGCTTCATGGACAGTAAAAGTAAATCATTCTCCAATCTAGTCAATTCAGTAAAGAATTGTCTATGATGTCATAGGAGCTTTTATAGGATTAGTTTACTTTGGCTAGAAAGAAATTTAATGAACAACTCTGAATTATATATGAGCATATTGGTTCAGTTTCCAAACAGAATTATTTGAGATGGTTCTGTAACAAGCAGATTCAAAATATCTTTGTGATGTACATTGATGTCAATTCAATATTTTATTGGCTTCAGGCAATGTATATTAGGGTTAAGCGCCACAAGACAACATACTTTATGCAATGTGATCCAACAGACACATCCTTGGATATAAAGCAGAAATTGCAAAGCTTGGTCGATCAACCTACAGATAACCAACGACTAACCTTATTGACAAGCAATACCATATTGGAAGATTCAAAGACATTGGCAGAGCAAAAGGTAATTAATACATTTGACTGGCATTTAGAATCCAGTTGCCCCATATTTGGTTGCAGTCCCACTTCTCAATCATGCATAACGAGGAAAAAAGATAATTTTAAGCCTCAATTTTCTTGTTTGTTCTTTCGCAGGTTGAAAATGATGCTGTCGTGGCTTTGACCCTTAGAAAAACAGGTATTTTATTCCTCTGAGTTTTTGAACTCTTCATATTCCTTTCTGCGTGCATTTTATATTCTTATATATATTCAAGTATCTGTGTGCCTTCATTCAGTGTTTTGAAGACAAAATAGGTTCTTATGTAGACAGTCAAGGAAGCATATCGATTTAATTATCATTCTATAAAGATAGTTAAAAGTTTAAGAAACATTCTTGTTTTCTGAATGAAAATCAATGGGATAATATCCGTCTAGTCGATCCCCAATAGTTAAAACATATAGCTTGTTGTTAGAATGAAAGTTACAGCAAAAACTGAGTTATTTGGACAGTGAGGATTGACAAATTTGGCGATTGGCTAGGCAAGATAAGAAGAAAAAAGGCAAAGGGGGAGTAGGATGAGTTGAAAAGACAGAAGTGTGTTCATGAGTTGTTAGTTACGGTGAAAGCAAAGTTGGGAAAAATGACTATAGCTCTACCATTATGTTACCTCAATGTGGATTATGTTCCTATGTTATGTTCGTTTCTGCAACTTTGGTAAATCCTTTCAGCACATGATTACATGTGAAAGAAATACTTATTCGATTGCACACTAAAGGAGAAATCACTCATACGCCTTGTGATTGTTTGTTGGAGGACACTCGTCCTTGGTTGAAAAATTGTGCAGGAAAGAGGTGCAAAATACTATATCTCGAACGAGGCATCTGCCCATACAATAACATAAATGATAAATTCATCTTTACTAGTGAAATCCGTTGTTGCGCTTCCCTAATTCTGTTTTATTTGTAACCTCGATCTTCAGTTCTACCCATACATGATTAATCATAAGCACTTAAGAGTTACATTTGCAAATTCTCAAAATCTTGAATTGTTCTAGCAGACGACAATGAATTCGAAGAGGTCTACATTGCGCGCCTTGAAGATTTCACCTCATTCTCTTGATCCTGACGAAGTCTTAAATTTCTGAAGTGCGATTGAATGTAGAACTGTCTACTTGCTTATGTCAATAAGGTGCTTCTGATCTGTGTAGTACTATAATTGCTTGATGTATGTTAAATGCATGTGCCAATCCTCATTTCCGAGATGAATACTTTTGCTTCTTTTCGAGTTAGAGATTGATCCAGAGCAAGCTTTGGGTTGCTGTAGCATTATGTATTCTTAAGTAGCCCTAACCGAAGTGTAATCGATAGTTAATGTCAAGATTCACTGGAAGTCTCAAGAGGAATCTTGATTTGTTGAAGTCACGGTTGCACTAAAAGGAGGAAAAAAGACTACAATATTGGTTCATCTATGTACATACTTTGTTGAGCATCAATAAAGAAGTTTCGGTCACAAAGCTCCTGTTAATGTAGGGCCTTGGGGAAGAATTTAACATTATAACAGGTTATTTTTACTATTCGATTCATGACTTTCATATCACGGTAATAATTTTATCATTATTGTTAAAGTTTCTCTTCTTCGTATAATATCAGCAAAACAAATTCTTATTTATTTATATGCATCATAGTGCTTTGGTTTTATAAAATCTTTATATATATATATATATATAGAGTATTCGGGTTTTACTTTGTTAATCTTATTGAAATACCCTTTTACTCAATTTTAGTGTGCGTTTAATTAACGATATATTATTATTTCGGAGGAATTTTAGTCGTTTTTTTTAATTAAAGTTGTATCATAAGTTACTTTGATTAAAATTGTATCACTTTAGAGTAGTAACTTTTATTAAAGTCTCGTTGCCCTAGGACGTATCGGTAGGAATTGACAATATGAGGTTTATTTCATCATGTATTTTCCGTTTTACTTATATAAATCTTCTTCCATATTCATGAGGCAGACGGTATTTTAGATATTAAATTATGCAAATATATATATATATATATATATATATATATAAAAGAGTGCTTTTTTGATTTTTTTTATTTTTTTTAATTGAACTAGTGAGTTAAATTTGAGAACGTCACCCAAGTACTCGTATAATTTTGTGAGAAAATTAATCAATTATTATGATGTCCTAATCTTGGTAGTTTCTATAGTGATTATGTTATTTTGATTCATTATAAAAATAAAATAAAATAATTTTAGTGTTTAAATAT
>JBAMIE010000016.1:8442887-8456334 GCA_037177295.1 Kaempferia parviflora | reverse complement strand
TCTCGGGTAAATGGTAGCCTAGCCCATTTCAGACAAGAAAAACCTGAGCTCAGCTCGGACGAAAGAGACCCGAGCTCAGCTCGGGCGAAAGAGATTCGAGATCAGCTCGGGCATTAGAGTCCTGAGCTCAGCTCGGGCGAAAGAGACCTGAGCGCACCTCGGGCTAAAGATACCCGAGCTCATCTTGGCCGAAGGATACTCGAGCACAGCTCGAGCAAAAAGGACTCGAGTTCACCTCTGGCAGAAGACACCCGACCTCATCTCGGGTAGATAATGCCCGAGGTCATTTTGGTCATATACACGGAAGTCTTTTTTATAAAATGACTCAAAGGGGTTACCTTAGGCGAAGGTCGCCTAGCTTCCTCAGGAATTTTGATAGATATTAATAAATATTAATGTCAATCATAGCATTTAAGGAAAACTGTTTAGCATTTATGGAAAACCATCTTGCCTAATTAGGAAAAGGTTCAACATTTATGGGAAACCATCCCGCCTAATTAGGGCAACTTTCTAATCATTATGGAAATAATGAAAAGGCAGTTAATGCGATAATGCTCAACGCACGTCCATAAATGCCGGAATGGTTACAAACCCTAAAAACCCACGACGCTACGGAAGGAGGTATATAAGATACCATGGAAAATGAGTAAGAGACTTCTTCCACCTCTTCTAAATTCACAAACCCTAATTTCCTTCTCTTTCTGACTTGAGCGTCGGAGGGACATCCGCCGGAATTCTTCCGGTGGGCCCTTTAATGCTCATGTTAATCTCGCAGGGCATGGATCATCTTCCTGATGTGCATCGTCAGTGGCTGTGTCATCGTCTCCGACCATCCACGTAGTTCTATCCGGAGCAATTAATATGTTAATTAACCCATTAATAATTTTATCGATTAACTGATTAAATTGATTTTAGTAGATTGATTAAAGTATAAATGAATTAGTTGATAGGTAGATTAATTAATTCATGGATTGATTAGCTGTTTAATGCTCTGTAATTTAAAAGTTAAATAGGATGTAATCGGTTAACTTTAGTAAATTAATCAAGATTTGGGTGGATTAATTAAATGATACTTGATTGATTAAAGGTAATTAATATTAACTACTAAAATAAAAAGGGATTTGGAAATCCGGTTTAAGAAGGGTCCGATGAACCTTACCAAAATAGAGGAGTTTAGGAATCCAGTTTAAGAAGGGTCCGGTGAAACTTATCAAAATTAACAAAATAGGTTTGAGAATCCCTCTTAAGAATGGTCCGGTGAACCTTATCAAAACAGAGGAGTTTGGGAATCCGGCTTAAGAAGGGTTCAGTGAACCTTACCAAAATTAACAAAATAGGTTTGGAAATCCGGCTTAAAAAGTGTCCGGTGAACCTTATCAAAATAAAAAGGGTTTGGGAATTCGGCTTAAGAAGGGTCCGATGAACCTTACAAAAATTAACAAAATAGGTTTGGAAATCCAGCTTAAGAAGGGTCCGGTGAACCTTACAAAAATTAACAAAATAGGTTTGGGAATCCGGCTTAAGAAGGGTCTGGTGACCTTACCAAAACAAAAGAGGTTTGGGAATCCGACTTAAAAAGGATCCAGTGAACCTTACCAAAATAAAAAAGGGTTTGGGAATCAGGCTTAAGAAGGGTCCTGTGAATCTTACCAAAATTAAAAAAAAAAAAATATGTTTGGGAATCCGACTTAATAAGGGTCTAGTGAACCTTACAAAAATTAGCCAAATAGGTTTGGGAATCCGGCTTAAGAAGGGTTCGGTGAACCTTAACAAAAAATAACAAAAAAATGGGTTTGGGATCCAGCTTAAGAAGGGTTAGGTGAACCTTACCAAGACAAAAGAGGTTTGGAATCCGACTTAAGAAGGGTCCGGTGAACCTTACCCAAAACAAAAGAGGTTTGGGAATCCAACTTAAGAAGGGTCTGGTGAACCTTACGAAATCAAAAGAGGTTAAGGTATAAAGTAACTATGTTTAATGATCAGAATTCTTGTAATTTACGTGTCTTACAAATAAAATGAAAGATAACGAAGGTTAAGTATTGAATGTTAATTCATGTTTGTTTGGAGGGATCATGCAACTGAGCCCTAGGGTAACTATATCCATGTTTAGGTAATGCAGATAGTATGTTTATGCTTATGTAGTGATCAAGTTTAAGTACATGCTTATGTTCATTATTAGACAGTGTTCATTTTATGTACAAGTACATGTTTATGTTAGTATGTATGTTCATGCTCATGCCTATGTTCTTATGCTCATGTTCATGGTTATGTTCATATATGTTTATGTTTATGTCTACATAGGCTTATGCTCATGTCTATGCTCTTATGTGCCCATTCATGTGTATGCCCTTGCATGCCGTATTTTTACATTTCCTACTATATTATGCATATATGCAAGGAAAATACTTTACTATGAATAAAGACTTAGTAAGATAGGTTTTACCTTTAGGACACATGGATATAAGAACTAATTAATGCATAGTATGGTTTGAATGTGCTGAGTCTCGCGACTTACAGATTTTAACTATTTCAGGTAACGAGACGAATGAGTCAGGAGGCGTTGACAAGTGAGCAAGCTTCGGACAAAGGGCAGTACAACTCGAAGACCTTCCAGTTTAGCTTCCGCATTAGTTAGACGTTTTCCTTTGTAGAATAAATTCTAGAACTATATGACAAGTGCTTAATATTGCTAGTAGTTAAATATTTTAAGAATTATTGAAGTACATTTATGATTCGCGGCGTTAAAAAAAAAGTCTGGGATGTTTCAGTATGAATCTAAGTATGCGACACGACCATTTTTAAAATTTTGTAGATGACTAAAGTTTAGTGTTTACTAGGAGTGTCAGTGTCTAACGATCAATATCCATGTAGCAATTCCAACTTCTCTTCTTGGATGTTCTATTAATGCAAGTCGAACGAGAGGATTTTGATTCTTCCAAAAGGTTGTATCATAGTCTTTTATCAATCCATGTGTTTGGTTCATTTGACTACAAAGTACTGCCAGTGTTGGATTATTTATCATCGAATCCTCCTGTAATAGTCGATGTTAATGAAGGAAAGTGCTTTGGATGTTCAGGGATCATTTGAGGCGAGGTGTTTCTTTTATATTATAAGCAATCGAGTAGTCTAGCGAGTGAGGGTTTATCATACAAGAGTGTTTAGGCAAGGGAAGAGAGAGAGCTATACTGGGACAAGCTTATGTAGCCCCATTTAATAGATACTCATTAAATGATTATTGAAGATTGGTTTCATAGAATGATTTAAGAAATTATTTGATATTACAACTTGTGTGCGCTTTTCATATAGGTTTTTTTTATCATAGTTTGATACACATTTTACCCCATTTTATATGTATATATTTCATGTTATATGCTTTGTTATAATACATTTTTATTTTGGAGAACTGCTCTCATGAATTTCTTGTGATAGGGTGTTAAAAGGAGCGAAAATGGAGATCGAAGCCCAACAAGTGAACTTATTGCACCTACCACGGGTGATCGTGCAACCAACATGGGTTCCGTTCTATTCTGTCGCCATATCGAAGAGGCAGTATACTTTCAGCCAAGCAGGCCATGGACAATTGTGTCCCCGACACGGCCCGTGGCCAAAGTTACCTTACAACCGCTGAACGTGACACGGGCTCCTATGCCTGCCAGCACGACCCATGTCGTGCCAGTCACACTTGCCTATAAAATGCTAATTTCAACTCTTTTGGAGGGGATCCCAATCTGGAGTGGCCCTAGGGCTCCAAGGCGACCTGAGAAGTTGATCTTAAGAGGATTCGACGCCATCTAGGCGTGGAAGGGGGATCGGGAGCATCCGGAGAAGAAATCTCGCAACGAGCTTAAGTTTTTATTCTCTATTTCTAAATTTTTGAACATGATTTCTGGTTGTAATTCCATATTTATGGAGTAGATTTTGAATTCTAGGACTAGAAATTATCCCTTTGTTATGTAAGCACCTTTATCGTAATCTTTGAATGTTTGAATATTCTTATTTGATGATATGATGATTTATGGTTCAGATCTGTTGTGTAAACACGATCTCGATGCCAAAAATATGAGATTCATATCCCATGAGCGTTTGGGGATGAACTAAAAGGAGAACTCAATCCTTTGACCTGTAGAAACCTGAGATATGGAGAATCGACTAAGAAAGGAGATCGGTATGTCACAAGGAGTCATAGGTCGTCATGAATCTTAATAGATCAATCTCAATTCATCATCACATAGTAGGAGAAGGGTTATTTGGAGTTCATGGGATCTCGTGACAGGGTCTCCTTGGAAAAGCGATCTCTAATTTTGACCGCTTTAAAAGTAGGATAGTCTACCTGCATAAACTATCATTGAGGATAGGAAATCAAACATAGATCAAGTGTTTACTAATATTGTGGTGAAATCGAAATCCTAAAGTTATCTTAGCCAATCGATTTCTTTAGATTTACTCTGCCTTCTTTGCCTTTACTCTGCCCTCTCTACCTTTACTCTGTCTTCTCTATTTTTCACTACCTTCTCTCTGCTTTCTTTCTCTCATTGATTGAATATCTTTTCTCACTCTTTTCATTACTCCCTCCTTCATTGGAGTTTTAGTTCTTGACACTCAACACCTGTGATCAATCTAGACAATTGAACTTGATTAGTAAGCAAATACTCAATCATCTATCCTTGTGAGTTCGATATCTTTATTACTTGACGACATCTCCGTGTACTTGCAGATTTATCAACACATCAAGTTTCTGGCGCCGTTATCGGGACTGATTTTTGATTGATATTAGCTGAAATTCAAGTTGATTGGATTAGACTGCTTTTCTTTTCATAGTTTTTATTTTTGCATTAGTTACATCTGTCTAACTTTGTCTTTTTGGATCTTTCAGGAAAGTCGAATTAGATTTGAAATAAGTTGGTGATTAAGTGGAAGTAATGAGGGCGGTCAACAATACTACAATACTAGAAGATAAAGATTTTGAATTAAACCCAGTACTAATCCTTATCATTCAACAACAACAATTTGGGGGCACACTTTCAGAAGATCCATACTGGCATTTGAATCATTTTCTAACATGTTGTAATACAATAAAGCGGGATGGTGTTTCTGAAGATGCAATCCAATTAATGGGATTTGGTTTCTCCTTAACGAGCAAGGCTCTCACTATCACCAGGAAGTATCACGACAAGGAATAAATAGAGAAGTGTTTTCTTAATAAATATTTTCCACCAACTAAGATAGTAAAATTGAGAAGCCAAACCATAAATTTCCAACAAGAAGAATGAGAATCATTGTTTACAACTTGGGAAAAACTCAAAGTTCATTGTTACAGTGCCCTGGTCTAGAAGAGTAGTTCATAATTCATTTATTTTATATGGGAATCTCTAAAGCAGCTAGGACTTCATTTGATATGTCAGCAGAGGGTTCTTTGATGAAGAAGAATGTTGAAGAAGCTTATTCACATTTTGAGGAAGCTAAGTGACAACAAATTTAAGCTTGTGGGGGAATATATAAGAGAGAACCCTTCCCACAGAGGTGAAAAAGATATTGAGGCTGCCACACAATGTGTAGCCATTAACAAGGTGAGCCTAGAAAGAGATTTTGAACAAATAAAGACAAATGTTGAGGTTATGAACCAAAGCATCAATGAGGTAAAGCAAAGAGTTGAGAGATTAGTTTCCAAAAGGACAGAGCAACTGATAGATTGCTTAGATCGACATTACACTCCACAAGAGATGATGTTGGGCAAGGTTCCAAAATTTGGGAAGCAATTTCATACCGTGGTAACTTTACAGAATAGGACGCCACAACAGCCAAGTTACACAAACTTCCTAAAAGATGCATTGTCCCTAAAGGGTAAATTGGAGGAACAAAGTATTGTGCCATTATCTAACGAATGCAACACTCTAATGCAGGATACTCTACCTCTCAAATTAAAAGATCCAGGGAGTTTTTCAATACCCTGCATTACTGGTCATATCGATATTGATAGAGCCATTTGTGATTTAGGATTTAGTGTGAGCCTCATGCCACACGCATTATTTAGAAGAATTGGACTGAATGAATTAAAACATATGAATGCGACCTTACAGTTGGTGGATCACTCAATCCAACTTCCTTTGGGCATAATATATAGAGCATGTAACGGTAAAGATCGGAGGGTACACAGTGCTAGCAGATTTTATGGTATTGGAGAAGAAGATATGCATACTCCCATCCTATTAGGGAGACCTTTTCTAGTCACAATTGATGTTGTTATTGATGTTAAGAACCATCGACTCTCTTTGATGATAGGCGGAGAGAAAGTTGAATTTGATCTATCTAGGGCTATTCAATTACCTTTTGAAGTAGACACTTGTTGTAGAGTGAAGGTTATACATACAGTTGTTCAAGAGAAAATCAATGAGGAATATATGGAGACGATGGAGATTTTGGCTTCTCACAAGGTATGGACAGAAACCCAAATCTATTCATGCTAAAAGAGAATCTTGAGAGTTATGAATTAATAAATGATGGAGAAATAAAGGTGAAAATCGCTCACGTTGAGTTGAAATCATTTCCTTCAACCCTTAGATATGAATTTCTAGACCGGGATCCACTTATCCCGTGATCATAAATGCTGATTTGAATGAGACAGAAACTTAGAGGTTATTGGAGGACCTTAGACTACACAGGAAGGTTCTGGGATACACCATTGAAGACATAAAACGCATAAACTCATTCTATTGCATGCATAAAATTTAACTTGAAAATGATTACAAATATTTAGTACAGCATCAGAGACGGTTGAACCCAAATATGAAAGAAGTGGTTCAGAACGAAGTATTGAAGTTGTTGGATGCAGGAGTTATCTATCCAACTTCAGACAGTGAATGGGTCAGCCTAGTTCGTGTGTCCCAAAAAAAGGGGATGACAATGGTTAAAAATAGTAATGATGAGTTAATTTCATCTAGAATAGTTACAAATTGGCGAATGTGTATTGATTATAGAAAACTAAACAATGAAACTAGAAAAACCATTTCCTTCTACATATTATTGGTGACAAAAGGTGAATCGCTCGCCCCCAGCGCCTTCGCCAACCCATCCCAGGGCCAACACGAAGGAGGTAAATCACAGGGGCTACTAGCCCAGACAGTGACTAGTGCATAAGGGAGGGCAGACACCTGGCTTCGCCATTATTGATCAAATATTAGAACGATTGATCAAACAGTCACATTATTCCTATATAGATGAATATTCTAGACTCTATCAGATTTCAATTTACCCAAGTGACCAAGAGAAAACTACCTTCACTCGTTGATATGGGATATTTGCTTATAGAAGGATGCCCTTTGACCTTTGCAATACTCCAGTTACTTTCCAACGATGTATGATGGATATTTTCTCAGTCTTCATTAAAGATATATTGGAAATCTTTATGGATGATTTTTTTGTATATGATACTAGTTTTGATTCATGCTTGACAAATCTTTCTAAAGTATTGCAAAGATGTGAAGATGTTAACTTGGTTTTGAACTGGGAGAAATGTGATTTTATGGTCAGAGAAGGGATAGTTTTAGGACACATGATTTCTGAGAGAGACATAGAGATAGGCAAAGCAAAAGTTAAAGTTATAAATTACCTTCCTCGATAAATGTGAAAGGAGTACGAAGTTTCCTTGGGCATGCTAGATTTTATCGATAATTTATAAAAGATTTCTAAGTCATTGACTAATTTACTTTTGAAAGATGTTAATTTTAATTTAATCTAGAATGTTTGGAGGCCTTTCATAGAATAGATAAAGCTTTGGTAACTATCCCAGTAATGCAAGCTCCAGATTAGAATCTACCTTTTGAAATTATATGTGATGCTAGTGATTTTGCAGTTGGTGTAGTGTTGGGACAAAGGAAAGACAAAAAGTTGAATGTCATACACTATATAAGCAAGACATTCGATGATGCACAAGTAAATTATGCCACTACTGAGAAGGAACTACCAGCCATAGTGTTTGCATTTGACAAATTCATATCACACTTAATGGGATCCAAGATGATAGTTTACACTAACCATACAACAATTCGATATATTTTGGAAAAATGATACAAAGTCCCGACTCATTCGATGGATATTATTTCTTCAAGAGTTTGTTATAGAAATACAAGATAAAAAAGGATCGAAAAACATGGTAGCAGGCCACCTCTCTCGATTGAATCAAGATGATAAGGAGGGGAAGGATAAGGACTTTCCAATTAACAACTATTTTCTTGATGAACAACTTCTGGCAATTAGAAGTTCAGGAGCTCTACGGTATGCAAACTTAGGTAATTTCCTAGCATGCAAGATTTCATCCCCAGGGCACACTTACCAACAAAAGAAATTCTTGACGGATGTAAAATATTTTATTTGGGATGAACCTTTCTTATAAAAAGATGTGCAGATGACATATATAGAAGGTGTGTTCTAGATGAAGAGATTCGTGACATCCTCACCATTGTCATTCTTCAGCTTGTGGACATCCAGGGGCTATGAAAACTACAACAAAGGTTTTACAAGCCAGATTCTATTGGCCTCACATATTCAAGGAGCCCGAGATTTTGTAATGGCATGTGATCGATGCCAAAAGACAAAGAGCATTACTAAGAGACAGGAAATGCCATAAAATGTTATTTTTGAAGTTGAACTTTTTGATGTTTGGGGGTGTGGATTTTATGGGACCTTTTCCCGCATCCGGGGTGATCAAATACATTCTAGTAGTTGTCGATTACGTCTCCAAATGGGCGGAGACCGTTGCATCTCCGTCATGTGATGCCAAGATAGCTATCAATTTATTCAGAAAAGTTATCTTCTCTAGATTTGGAATCCCACGGGCAATTATTAGCAATGGAGATCTCATTTCATTGAAAGGCAATTCAGAAATTTGTTGAAGAAATATGGAGTGAGACATAGGATAGCCACCCCGTACCATCCTTAAACGAGCATGCAAGTGGAGATATAAATCAAATAGATAGATTAAAAGTATTTTAGAGAAGATAGGTTTAACATTTTGAAAAGATTGATCCCTGAAATTGGATGTGACATTGTGAGCATATCGGATAGTCTATAAAACTCCTATAGGAATGACTTCATTTTGGGTAGTTTATGGAAGTTCTATCACCTTTCAGTGGGATTGGAACATAAGCTTTAAAATTTAATCTAAAGAAAGTTGGGGAGAAAAGGAAACTTCAAATGAGCGAGTTAGAAGAAATCTGACAGGATGCATACGATCATGTCAAAGCATATAAGGAAACAACCAAGATATGACATGATAAGCATATCATGAGAAGAGAATTCCATGAGGGTGATTGAGTATTATTATTCAACTCAAGACTCAAGTTTTTCTCAAAAAAAACTTAAATCAAGATGGTCGAGGCCTTTTCAAGTACAAAGCGTGTATCCATTTGGAGCTATGGATATTTGTAACAAAACATCAATGACATTTAAATTGAATGGATAGAGATTAAAAAATATTATTTGAACATATAGGTGGAAGAAGGCGAAGCACAATTTTTCATTGAACTACCTAACATGAATTGAGGAGAGTATTGGTTAGTATTCAAGCACATCATTGTGAATATTGTTGTAAATGTATTCTTTTTAGTTCAGGTAGTTGTTAGTCTTATTTTGTTTCAGGTTTTGGTTTTTTGATCTTTGGGATTTGAAATGAAGTATAATATACATTGCCTTGTCCTTTAAAGAAAAATTTTGGTTATTAGTGATTGGTGGTCCCATGTGAATGCATTCTCTCATATTGTGATGACTCATATCTTCCTATTTTATAGTAGAATTTTACAGAAGCGTTGTTGAGTTAATTTAGTTTCACCATAAGTTTACTTAATAGTTGTACCATTACACTTCACTTACAGTTTGTTTGCTAAAGGTCAATTTTGTACAAAATAGTCATGGTTTATTTTGTTGGATTAGTACCATAGTGACCGTAGGCGACCCTCTCCCAACATTTTTAGTTACTAGATTATGCTTGAAATGTGTCAGCCTATTTAGAAAAATCAAAATCCTTTGTAAGAGTGGAAGTGCAATAAAACATTCGAGTGAGAAGAAAACTGAAAAGGAGAAAAATAATAAGGAATAATAATAATGGGATAGAAAATAGTTGTCGTGGGTGGAAAGGATAAAATATCCCCTTTGAGACCAAGTTAGGCTACTTGGGAAATATTTATCCATTTCTCTCAATACCGAGCATGTCTTTGAGACTCTATGTTGGGAAGAGGGGATGAACCTCATGTGTGGTAGGTAATTGGTTAATGCCGGAAAACCGTGGGAACATAGTAGAATGAAGACTTGACTAGGGATGGAACCTTAGGAACAAACTTTGCACTGTGAATGTAAACTAGCTCGTAGGCTTGGTGAAACCTATTAAATGCCTTCGTTTAAAAATGATACTACTTGATAGGATTATATGAATTTATTGAAGTTTGGGACATGGTTATTCACATGCATTTTAGATATGGTTGTTTTCTTAAGGACAAGTAAAGGATTGGTCTGGGGGATTTTGATGTGCCCATTTCATATAGATTTTTGTTATCATTGTTTGATGCACATTTTGTCCCATTTATATGCATATATTTCATGTTATCATCACTTTATGCTTTGTTATGATACAATATTTCTATTTCGGAGAGCTGCTTTCGTGAATTTCTTGTGATAGGGCGTGAAATTGGAGATCGAAGCCCAATAAGTGGACTAACTGAACCTGCCACAAGTGCCGGCTGGCACGGGCCATGTTCTATTTGGCCGCCATATCAGAGAGGCAGTGCACTTTCAGCCAAGCCAGCCACGGGCGCCCATGCCCGCCGGTACGACCCATGGGCCCGTGGCCAAAGTCCCCCTGCAACCGCCAAACGCGACACGGGCGCTCATGCCCACCGACACGACCCGTGTCATGCCAATCACCCTTTGCCTATGAGAGACTGATTTCAACTTTTTTGGAGGGGATCCAGATTTGGAGTCGCCCTAGGGCTCCAAGGCGACGTGAGAAGTTGATCTAAAGAGGATTCGACACCATCTAGCTAGGTGTGGATGGGCGATCAGGAGTATCCGGAGAAGAAATCTCGCAACGAGCCTAAGTTTTTATTCTCTATTTCTGAATTTCTAAACTTGTATTTGAATTTGTCGCTTCTAAACATGATTTCTGGTTGTAACTCCATATATATGGAGTAGATTCTGAATTCTAGGACTAGGGATTAGCTCTTTATTATGTAAGGAACTTTACTGTGATCTTTGAGTGTTTGAATGTTCTTATATGATTAAATGATGATTTATAGTCTGGATACGATTTCAATGCCAAAAGCACGAGATTCGTATCGCATGAGGGTTTGAGGATGAATCGAAAGGAGAATCCAATCCTTCGGCCCGTACCCCAAGACGTAGAGAGTGGTCTATGAAAGTAGATCGGTATGTTGTGAGGAGTCATAGGCCATCATGGATCTTAATGGATCAATCCCAATTTATCATTACATAGTAGGTGAAGGGTTATTTGGAGTTCATGGGATCTCGTGACAGGATCTCATTGGGAAAGCAATATTGAATTTTGATCGCTCCGCAAGTAGGCTATGAATTGAAATTGATACACTAGTGTAGTTCTAAAAGTTCACAACGGATACATAGGATAATCTACCTACATAAACCATCATTTAGGATAAGAAATCAAACATAGATCAAGTTTTAATTACTAACATTGTGGTGAAACTAAAATCCTAGGATTGTCTTAACTAATCGATTACTTTCGATTTCCCTGCCTTCCCTACCTTTACTCTGCGTAAACCCTCTCTGCCTCTTCTCTACCTCCTTCCTCTCATTGACTAAATATCTTCACTCACTCTTTTATTTACTCCCTCCTTTATTGGAAATTTTAGTTCGACACTCAACACCTACGATTAGTTTAGACAATTGAACTTGGTTAGTAAGCAATTATTCAATCATCCATCCTTGTAGGTTTGATATCTTTATTACTTGACGACACTTCCTTGCACTTGTAAATTTATCACCACATCACAACTTTCGAATATTCATTATGAGAAATCATTCCAAAGACTCCGACAAATCAAACTACCAGTTTTAATGTCAAACAGGTAAGCGAGCATTATGACATCCTTTGTTAGATAATTATGATTATCAAACAATTATGATTATCAAACAAATGATTGGCCTTAAAATTAAAAGGAAAAAAAACTAAAACTAAAGTAACTTCATGCAATTGAAGTTACTAATCAAATATAGCTCATATATATAATAATAATTATTATTTGTAACGGATGTAAATAATAATAATTTATTATAACTGATGCATGATAGAAGCACGAAAATAAAGATGTTATACATATATGGTCCTCTCTCTGTCTATAAAATGAAAGCATAATAATGTCCATCATATATGAATAATTTTTGTGCTTTAAGAAAGAAAGGAAAGTAGAGAGAAATCGTATATGAAAAATAATTGTATTACAATGACTTTTCATCAAACCCAGATATGTAAAATATTTAGATTTCAAGATCTATTTCATGAATGAATATAATGATTATGTAAATTAACATGTGGTATCAATGCTTTTGTTGTGAAATCTATATATTTTCATATATGAGTTTATTATGCTAAATTATAAATTAATATATACATAATGATATGAAACATATAATAGAATTTTTCTATTAATTATGTTGAATAACTAAATTCATTTATCAAATGTATATTAATCATTCATTATATAATAATGATTAGTATTTTTGCATAATATAATAATGATTAGTATCTTTAATAATGCATGATATAATAAATTTATGCACTGATTTATTATAGTATATGAATTAGATTAATAATTGTAACATACATACACTTATTTATTAAGTTCATGAATTCGATTAATGTTTATAATATACATGCATATTTTAAAGATAATTTTGATTATATTATAAATATATGCATGATTTTATGTTAATTAATTAAAATAGTTTGTGATCATCAAAGTGACCAAACTAAAATAATTAATTGTCATGCATAAAATAATCATTTATTTATCATATTTACAAAAATGCTTATTAAAAAAAGGGATAAATAAATGAGGTTCATTGATCATAAAATTATGGGTTTTCTCAAAGGAAAATTAATTTTATGATTAGTGGCATAAATGAAGAAAATTAAAATTCTTGAATCGAATTTATTTTGTTTATCCAAAGATGACCAATATATATTTAATTAAAGATTCTAATTTCTTAGTATGTTAGAAGGCATTTAATGTTTTTGATAATATATTATATTATCCCAAAGGTATATTATAATATATTCTAATGTATTATCTGAATCTTTATATATTATTTGTAGTAATTTCCCTTCATTCGCAAGCTTTTTCTGTTATTGTGTTTAATGGTTTGAATTTCTCTGAATGGAGTGAGCAAGTCAATTTTTATTTAGGTGTATTGGATCTTGACTTTG
>JBAMIE010000016.1:8377770-8390279 GCA_037177295.1 Kaempferia parviflora | reverse complement strand
ACAAAGATCTGCATGCCACCACGGAGACGCAGCACGAGGTGGAGGGTGGACTCTTTCTGGATGTTGTAGTCGGCAAGAGTGCGGCCGTCCTCAAGCTGCTTGCCGGCGAAGATCAACCTCTGCTGATCCGGTGGGATCCCCTCTTTGTCCTGGATCTTGGCCTTCACGTTGTCAATGGTGTCAGAAGACTCGACCTCAAGGGTGATAGTCTTGCCGGTGAGAGTTTTAACGAAGATCTGCATTCCTCCACGGAGACGCAGACCGAGGTGGAGGGTGGACTCTTTCTGGATGTTGTAGTCGGCGAGGGTACGGCCGTCTTCGAGCTGCTTGCCGGCGAAGATCAACCTTTGCTGATCCGGCGGGATTCCCTCCTTGTCCTGGATCTTGGCCTTTACGTTGTCAATGGTGTCAGACGACTCGACCTCCAGGGTAATCGTCTTGCCGGTGAGAGTTTTAACGAAGATCTGCATCTGCTTCAATTAATAGGAAAAATTAAGACCCAACTCAACATAACAAACTATATAGATCCAAAAATTTAGAAATCAGAACAATCTACTGCAAAACAAAACAGGATCGAACGATCGGTGTAAGGCAAATTTGTTGCAATTAAAAATACCCAAGGATCGAGTATTCGAGTTGCAATCGGATCGAACTACGAAGCCCTAGCTAATCAAATACCCAACCAACTACAACAAGAACAGATGAAGATGAAAGAAAAATTGAACTAAAAAACAATTACAAAGAAAAATTGAAGAACTAAAAAACAATTACTAAGAAATCGAAAGATGAAAAAGGTAAAAAGCATACCTTGATCGAAGAGAAAGAAGAGAGAAGCGCAAAGATTTGTTCGTATTCGATTAACAATTGCGATATGAGAAAAGAGTCGATTAGGGTTCCTTTTATAGTGCTTTTAATGGATATGAACACCTTCCGTGAAGTTACCGCCAATGGATGCTTCTCGCGAGAGCAATGACGTCTTCGTTAAGTTATCGTTGCTCCGTCGTTAATCGTTATCCGCCTTACTTTTAAGCTGTTAAATGTTGTACCACAACTGGGACCCAGCTTGTTAGCCAATTATATCTCGTGTACATTGGGTTTCTCAAAAAAGAAGTTCATATGTTACGCCATCTGACGTCCTCGGTGGACGGAGACCGATTCTTCTGTTAGAAGCAGACTCTTTCGTGGAAGTCCCCCGGAACTTTCTGGATTTATTTTAGCCGCCTAATTGGACAATTTTCCGGTCTTATTTTTTATTTTCTGATCAATTTTGTTTTAGTTAATTTGAATTTAATTTTATAATAGTTACTTTACTTTTTAAAAGATAAATTAATTCATTTAAACTTATTCTATTAAATTTTAAATTATTCAGATCTCTTATTTATTATGATTTATTGTTGAATTGCTTCTAAAATTTAATATATTTTTCACCTGTAATATAGGAAGATGAAGAATTTTTTATAATAATAAATTTAAGATTTGAACGGATAAAAAAAATAATCAAAAATTGATCAATAGATTCGTAATTCTCTCTACCATGATAAATAAATAGAAAAAATATATTTCCGTACTTTTTATTTCCGTCCCCAAGTAAACAGAGCCGTAAGAGCATTAGAATTTAAATATTATCCAATTAATATTTTTTCTTGATTTTAAATCCTCGTCTTTGTATTCCTGGTATAGCTTTTAATTTTCTTTGATTTCACTTTTATTTTGCTCTCCTACATCAAAATTCAGTTTGAGTTGGAACTCGTCAACTGCTCATGGATGATTAATAAAATATTATAAATTTAAATTAAACTCAGAAATATTATCCAATATTTTTTTTACTAAATTTGATAATTTAAAATATGAATGAAATATTTTTTTTCAAAAATTTTGAAAAAAAAAAAATCACGAAACTCAATTCATCTGCACCCCTATATTAATGACCATAAAGGTCGAATCTTTGTAGTTACCTTTTTAATTTTTGAATATTAATTTCATTCATTTTTAGTGAAATTTCAGAAACTTTTATAGTCTTCTAATTAATTTCCATTAATGCAAATAAATATTTGAATAAAAATTTGGATGCCAGCGAGACATCGGGTGTTTTAAGAAAATTCTAAAAGGAAAATAACTAATTAAAAAGGATTTACGGTTTTAATTGACAAAAAGGAAAACAGCCTAAATTTCGCAGGAGCTTAAATGAAAAATATTAAATCTGGAGAGGCCTTTATTTCTTTTCTTTAGTTTTTTGTATGTAAAATAGAAAAGTATAGAAATTAACTATACGTTAATTTAATTGCAATGTTTAAGTTAGATAATGTTGAGAAATCAAATTTTTAAAATTAATATATTTACAGTAAGTAATATTTACATATTTTAATTAGATTATGCATTTATAATTGTGTTCTTTTACTCTATTAAGTGAGAAATATTATAATTATAAGATAAAGCAAGGGTAAAAATAAAAAAAGGGTCAAAACGATCATATATTAAAAAAGCTTAAAAAAGCATCTCATTTTATTTTTATCTAACAATACTTTTATTTTAATATTTAGTATATTTTAGAAATTTTAATTGAAATAATTTTAATTAATATTAGAAAGTTTTATTTAGCTAAAAATACTATAATAAATAAATTAGCTGTTCAGGAATAAATTTGATATCCGATTCTATAAAATTTAGGTTTAAGTAATATTAGATGTTCGATAGTATTACTACGTGCAAGTTTTGTCGATTAGAGTCAGAGTTATCAGACGTGTTAACTTATGGTGGGGCGAGTCAATTTATGGTGGGTTAGTCATTTGGTGGGGCGGGATGGGTCAACATATCATCTTAACAGATTCAGAAATCTTCAACACAACTCAATCTAAGAAGAATTACGGGTTAGATAGGCAAACTCACGGAACCATAAAATTCTTTACAAAATTTCATACCTTAAAAATTTTATTTTAGAAAATTTTATCAATCAAATGTATCAAAAATAGAAACATGTATTTTAAATGTTAATAGACACAATGAGTACTATTTTTATTTTAAAATTATAATATAAAAGATAATAATTTGACTAAAACTTGGCTTGTATGTGTTTTTCAATCTGGGAGCCAATCTAAGCCCATTGCAGGCAGATCCGTGTGGGTCATAGGCTTAGACGGCTCGACCTACAGCGGGTTTAGATTGATAAAATTTTAACTGAATCTATTTAAATTATTTAATAGGGTGGATCAATTTGATAAGCTCAATCTAAATTTAAGGCTCTAACTAGAGTACATGTTTAAGCTTACTTGCTTTTTTTTTTTTTTTAGAGCTGGAGCTTGATGTTTGAACTTAATTTGTTTAAATTGTATAAGTTTAATTGAAATTTTATTGATAAACATGGATATTACTTACATACATGGTTCACAAAGGAACATTTCTTAATCTTTATGCAGAAATATTAACCAGTTGAATGCATATGCTTATTTATTTAATTAATGTATATAAAATGAATACAATTTTTTTTATTAAATTGAAAACTAACTTGGTTCATGCATGTTTGATTCATTTACGACGATCTCTTTTTTCTATAGTGTAAAATGGGTTTGAGTTGGAGCGTAGATTCTCTGATTTGTAATTTTTGGTTTCTTCCTGGTCCACTATCAAAGAACTGTTGAATCTGATCAAGAGAAATCAATAAATGAATCCCTGATTTCATCCAACGACCCTTCTAATCTGGACCAAGAGAGGATCAAGGATTACCGATCAGAGAATCTTCTCTGTTTGAGTTGTACCCCAGGTATAGTTGAGTTAGTTATCACATGATAAAATTTACAAAATTGAATAAGGGTTTCAAATTCTGATAAAGCTCAGTATTTCCCTTCCATATGTGGCTAGTTTCGATTTTTTAATTTACTCTCTCCCATGATATAGGCAGTCGTGGAGGATGCAAGCGACGGATTTCACTTTTTTGATATATATTACAGAAAATGGGGTTGAGTTGCATGATATATATTCTTTGTTTAAACTTATTTTCCATGAATAATCAACAATTGTACCTTAGAATTCTGTTTGATTATTTCTTTTACTTGATCGTTATTTAATTTACATGACTATTTAACTGTCGAATTATTTTTATGTTGGTTTGTTATTTTTCACTTCCATTGTTTTACTGGCATCCTCGGTTGCTCCTTGTTAAGGCGCAGGAGGGAGCATGCACACGTCTTATAACACAGGTAGGTAGGTCGTGTTCCTGGATGCTCTGCATCAGAATGATTGTCGTATGTTGTATAAGATTATGATTTTGTGACAGAAGACAAACTGCCGGAAGAGCCAGGTATTTTTGATTGCATGTTAGCCTTTATTGTAAACCCACAAGAACCTTTGTTATTTTTAAGTTATATTTCGTAGCAGTTAACATCCTCCTCTTTTTTGAGGTATTCGAAGCATGCATTTAGGTTTCATGTAACTGGAAGAGCAAGGTATCTAATCCAATCAGTCATCCCTTTATGTGATGATATTGCTAACATTTTGGGTTTCATGTAACTGGAAATCCGGAAAAAAAAAATATGGATCAGAAATTGCCAGTGCAGTATATAAATCAACCAACAATAGATATGGATCAGAAACAAGCTAGCTACGTCACAATATTTCCAGATGGGATTGAATTGTTAAGCGTCAAGTTAAGTTCTTAGCACCAGAGCAAGCTCGACAATTAAATTTAGATTGAAGGAAAAAAGGCACCGCCTCCAATTAGATACTTGTAACTATCCAATGGCAACTGATCAGGCATGGCATGCATCAAAGCAACTTGACACCCGCATCTCTCACACTGTCTATGACAGCCTTCACCTTCCCATGGTATTTTTGTTCCCTTTTCAAGAAGGCAGAAACAGCAGGAATACCCTTGAGCAGGAGACGCTCCCCCAATAGCTTACCAATCTTGGCAGCTGCTGCGACATCTCTTGTGGACTCCATGCCCGGCCTGAGTAGTTTTTCCTGTGAGCTTGCTGCGACTGCGACCGTAGCAGTCGGGGTGTGAATAACTTGGGCGCTCACATATTTGTTTGTGAAGTGCATCTTCAGAACATAAGGCTTCAGGTAGTTGATGATCCTTGGCGGCCTGACAGGAGGAGGAATGACCATTTCTGGTATCGGTAAAGAACCTGAAAGAAGCTAGCAAAGTGGAGCATCATATTGTAGAAAACATAACCCCCCAATCCCACCCTTGCACAAACACAACAAGAAGGAGACTCTAAAGAAAGAATGACAATTTGTCAATTCCCATTGTGCATTTCATTGCAAAGTATAGGTTATGTCTAGGCAAATGGAGAATAAGAGAGAGAGAAAGGAACAAATGGGTAGAAGATTACGAGAAGATAGTCTCTCTCTCTCTCTCTCTCTCTCTCGTGTTTCCTAGAAATGAAGTGAATAAGAGAAGTAACACAAATTTTAACCTCATATTCTACCTTGTCAATAATGTCCTTCATTCCCTTCCATCTTTCCTTCAAATTTGCGAATTCCCTTACCCGTGTGGCAAACATCTACTCTTGCTGCTGTAGAACTCATCTCATTTGGGAATAAAGGACTTGAGTAAAGTTACTCAAAATTCCCCCACAGTTTTTTCCCTTCTCTCTGACCTACAAGAAAAACACCAAGTTTTCCCCCTTTCCTCTTCCTTGCATCTTTCCATTTGCTCTTTATTATGTTCCACAAACACAACATAGAAGTGTTTAGTGCTCTCAGGCTCCTAACCAAGCTCCCATTTGGCCAAGTTGCATATATATACCACCATCAAACCATATTTGTTCCACTATTATTCTCTGTTGAGCTTTATACAATTAAATCATCAATTATATATATATGCAATTATATACCTCAATTGAGAAATGCATATATGAAATATATCACCGTCACATTTATCACATCAATTAATGTTTATTTTCATTTTCTCTTACCCTTACTGCATCCACTCTGTCAAATTCAACTCTCCTGTAAGTTGTTTGTGTGTGCTAGATAGAGACAAGCCAAAAATAGCCAAGTGCAATCACAAACACACACACACAAAAAAATGGTTATTGCAATATATAAGTTTCTAACATGGAGTGCAAAAGGTTAAATATTTGGGATATGTGCAAATTCACACATCCCAATAATCTTCAATCTTGGAAATTGAATAACATAACTTATAAGTGCAAATAGTGTTAAAATAATAGATTAGACAAAACATTGCTTATGTTGTACCATATCTAATGGGCATGGAGCCTGATACACCACATAGATTTAAGGACTGACACATACAAGGGAATCTATGAGTTTACTGCCCTTGCTCAAATTACATTTTTGTATGCTGTATAAGAGGCCCAAATGTAACAACTAAAAGATAGGCAAAAAGAATTAAAAGGTGTAGTTTAAAAGTCAGACAAGCATCCATTCCACCAAGTGTCTCAATCCAATTGCGTGCTTCAGCCGCGCCTGAAACAAAATAAACGTTCTAATAATATTGAAGTACTTGGTCCACACTTCATCTAGCCTACTTTGGGCAATTAAGCATCGACTCCATGTTCTTAAATTTGTTGGTGCAAAGAAGTATCGCATAATCGAACTTATGTTTTGATGTTAACAAAGAATTAAAGTTAAGTTATATTATGATCTAATGGCTAGAAAGGCCGTCGTAGGAGAGGTTGACCGGATACTAGACAACGGAATTCTTAACGGATTTGGACGGCACGGAAGTCCAGATGGGTCAAGATGGACCGAACATTTGACAAGATGGATTCGAGGGGTCAGTGAGGATCAGAGTTCAAATCAAACGAAAGACTTGGCGGGTCAAGTGATCGGACGCTGAATAGAAGAAGCTCAAACACGTAGATCAGATATTTGGCAAATGGCAAGTGAAAGGAAACTCTTGGAGTGGAGAGGTTCTTCTGAAAAAAAAAAGAATAAGTGAGGATGACTCCTCGTTGTGAGGACAACCTTAGGCGTCGATCCGACTAAGGGTCCAACCTGAATTCCAAAGTCAAAATCAAATAGTTATGGAACTATCTAACTAGGAATTACATTATTTTGTGTATTCTATGCTAACTTTGTTTTGTAGAGTTCGGATGACCAAACGGGTTAACCTATAGTTGTGAAAAGCTTGACTGCGCCTAGGCACAAGGCGCTGCCAGGTGCGCCATTTGCGCTTGGTCAGTGATCCAAGCGTAGTACTTGAATGCAGCACGCTTAAGCGCGCGCCTTTTGAGAGGTTAAGGCCTGCTTAAGGAGCAATTTTCCTGACCTGATTGAAGTTTTAAAAATAGGCGTTCCATTAGTAAAAGTTCTTCATTTAGTTGACAGAAAAAAGCCTACAATGGGATACATTTACGAGGTAATGGATAGGGCTAAGGAAGCTATTGTTACCTCATTCAATAGCAATGAAGATAAGTACTTGGATATTTTTGATATAATTGACAAAAGATGTCGATAAACTCCATCGACCTTTGCATGCAGTTGGTCTTTATTTAAACTCAGAGTTCTTCTATTCGGATCCTCAAACACAAAATGACACAAGTTGTGATGGATTTGTATAACGTGTATATCCAGGATGTGTGACGGTGATGAACTTCAAGATAAAATCATAAATCAATTACCAATATATAAGAGGGCTGAAGGATTTTTTGGAATGTTCGTGGCCATTAGACAGAGAACCAAAAAGTCACCCGATAATCACCCACCCCCACCCATCTAATGTTTCTAAACGATTCTACAATTGGTATCAGAGCGGGGCGCTTCCGCTCTAAATTAATGCAACCACTATTCGAGCAAATTAGTTTTTCGACATTTTTTTCGTTGTAAATTTTTTCTTTCCTATCTTTCTCCCGCACTACTTACCCAAGACCAAGTCTTTGAATATGTTTAGTCATTTTTGTTTTGTAAGTACCATCCATAGCCCATCAAGAAGGCTTCAATATTGTTCACCCCCTCTCTTTTGTGTCGATGATTTTGGTACGGGAAGGGCGGATGGAGTACCATTTGAAGGTCCAGGTGGATATGTGGACCATAGTTCAAACTAGATTCACATTACGCACCAACAAAGTTGGTGAACCACTTGGATGTGAGAAATGAACAAACGACATCAAAAAGAAGATTAAAATCAATGCCAAAGTGACTCAGACTCTTCAATATGGCTTGTCCAAGAAGAGCTCAATCGCGTCGACCCCTTCATCAGCACGAAGGGCTTATGGGACAAGCTAATCTCAATAAGACCGCGTTGACAACAAGGTAACCAAAAGAGATTTGTATTTCAATAAACTATTCAATTGTAAAATACAAGAAGGCGAGACCACGAGCCAGTCGCATGCCCGAATCAAAGACATACTACTCAATCGGACAATAGGTGGAGAACCGCGACATCATCAGGTACGCACTGAAAGCATTCCCTAGGAACATTTTGTGAGCATGTATGGTAGATGCATATAAGGTTTTAAGGGATTTTTTAAAAATTAAATTTGACATTATTTTTTGAATTCGAATTACATAAACAAACTAACTCAAATCAAATCGAGAAAGATGTGACTTTGTAGGTCAAATCAGGAATAAGGAATCCAAATTCAAGAACCAACCTAAATCAAAATTCGAAGATGAATCGGATTCACATGAAGACAATGAAGACGACGAAGAACTCACTTTGGGAATAGTCAACGTAGTCCAAAAAATAATTAAGAAGAAGAAAGGGTTCACCAAGCAAGAGATCAAGAAGGTGATCCAGCGAAGGGAAACAAATCAAGTCTGAATCGAACTACAAAATTCAAGTTGGAAGTGACCTGCTATGGATGAAATCAGAAGGGTCACTATAAAGCCGATTGCCAGAATAGAAGGGAAGTCAAGAAGCAAAAAAAGAAGAAAACCCTAAAAGCAACATGGGATGAATCGTCATTAGACGCAAAGGAACAAATCCAAGCAAGCTTCATTGCCCTAATGGCAATAGAAAAAAAGGTAGAATCTGAGTCCGAACCCAAATCCAAGCCGAATCTGAGTCTGAGTCGAGCCATGAATCCGTATCCAAGACAAATCTACAAGAAGAAGAGGTAACTTCTCCCTTAGTCGGTAAGCTTATAGTATAATTTCATATTTGACTAAGAAATTAGATAAGTCCAATGTCTGAAGAGGTCACTCCTTGAGGAGGTTAAAGCCCTTAAGAAAAGAATAACCCAAGTCCCTCAATCAAGTTCAAGAAGGAACCTCAACCCAACTTCAAAAGCTTGAAGAAAAGATTTCTCTTTTGAAAAGTTGAAGAACTCAAGGGATAGTTGGAATGGTTTACATCGGGTCCAAGTATTTGAATATGACACTTAGAACTCAATGAGCCGTATACAGCAAATCCAGACTTGGATTCAAAGCTAAAACATCCAGAAATTAAAAAATACACAACAATCAAGTTACAATCATATCAAACTATGAAACCCTAGTTAATCGAAAATCCAATCGACAACAACAAAAACAGATGAAAATGAAAGAAAAAATGTAGAATTAAACAACAATTACTAATTGAGAAATAGGAAGATGAAAAAACATACCTTGATTGAAGAGAAAGACCAGAACACGCGCAGCTCGTTGTTCAGCGAGGGAACTGCCGGATTGCCGTTCTCTCAGTGAGGGAGAGGTTGAAGCGGCGAGGCGAATGAGAATGGGACAGAGACGTAGGTTTTACGAGAGAAGTATATGATATCTCCCATCCGTTGGATCGGTTTTCATTTACCTGATATCTTCCAGCCGTTGGATCGGTGAGTGTTTGTGGCGTATGTTTAGTTCGATTGAAAATAGATTTTTTTTTCCCACAATCCGAACCCGTCACGGATTAGTCCATGTGTACCTGCAAGGCTGCAACTTGCTTAGATTGATATATTTAGACCCGTCAAATGGTAGATTGATAAAAATAAATTGTTTGATGAATCAATTAATTCGGTGCAATCTAAATTGATTATTTTATTATATTAAAAAAAGATACATACATTTTAAAAAAAAATTAAAGTGGACACGCATATGAAAAATTAAAATAATGGGTTATAAATTATATATCTATCTTAGAAAAATATGATTTTTTTTCTTTTACATATTATTTCTCGTTAAAAAAATGGTTATAATCGTCTCAAATGCTTCTTACCGTTAAATTTTAAATAATATAAAAAAGATCAGTTTATAATCAAATCACTGTAGCAAGAGGTTATAATAGAATTTTTTGTTTTAAAAGTCTCCGGAACTTTGTCGATTTATTTAGCCATAATTGGACTCTTTAATTTTTGCCGGTCTTATTTTATATTTTTTGTTCAAGTTTTTCATTACTGTAGTTAATTTGCATTCAATTTCAATTATTTTACTGTAGTTTTTTTAAATTTTTTTAATAAATAAATAAATATAGTCATTTAACCTTACTCTATTAAATATTTAAATATTCATAATTTGACTATTATAGTTCAGACCTCATATTTATCATGATTTATTATTGAATCACTCTTAAAATTTAATATATTTTTTCACATAATGTTAATTTTTTTAAAAAAAAATCACTTTTATTAGTCTAAATATTATACTCTAAACTCTAACGGGTGTTTGATTTAAACGTTTTCTATTTTTATTTTCTGAGAAAATACAGTTTTTGGAAAAACAGTATTTGGTTTGTATTTCACCTCTATTTTCTAAAAAAAATAATATTTTTTAGAAAATTATATATTATCTAAAAATTATTTTTCTAATAAATAGAAAAAATATAATTTTCTCAGAAAAAGAAAAGGAAATGATTCGAACCTGTCTAATTTTTTTTAATAATACTAAATACTTACTCACTGATGGAATGTAGAAGATAATAAATCCATTTTTCACATATATACATATAATGATGAAGAATTTTTTTTACAATAACAAATTTTGAGCATTGGAATTTAAATATTATCCAATTAATATTTTTTTTTATCCATTTCTGAACAACCAAGATAAAAACGTCAACGTGACCATATACTGGACCAAGTAGAGAAAAAAATTTAGTTGTTTTTAAAACCTCTATAACACTGTAGGGAAGTCAAAAATAAATGGAGGATAAATTTAGAGTTGTTGCAACCTCAGAAATTCACATGACTTAATAATGGATTCAATTTGAAGCTTCTAGGTTGTTAAGCGAGTTTCGATTGAAATATACTTATTGATCTAGAAAGTTCAGGTTACACTCATTTCAGATCTTGTTAATTTTTGAGGTTGTAAGTAATCTAAAAATGCACTCTATTATTATGTTAAGTCTTACCTAGTGGTGGTCTAGATGTTTTAAGACAAATACATTCGAGTTAAATAAAAATTGATAAGTGAGAGAAAGGGAGAGATATTTGTGAGAGAGAGGGATGGAGAGATGTTGAAATTGCATGCGGTCGGTAGGAGGGGTAAAATTGTAATACCAGATAAATTAGTACGTCATTTGATAATTACCAAAGTATAGTACACTTTGATCAATTCAAAAAACTAAGTGCATCCACAAGTATTTTATTGAGTTGGCGAGTAAAATGGTGATCATGACAACACAAAATTTAGATTCGAGGAAAGGAAATGATCCTCAATGACCGGATAGTGAAACAAAACGTACCTTAAAAATATAGAGCCCATCACAGCAATAGGATCCATCATCCATTATAACCCTTGCTTCATGTGACCACTACAACGATAACATATCAAATTAGTAATTAGTTTTGGCTTTCTCCTTATTGACTAACCTAAATTAGTCTATTGCTTAATCGACTTGGTTTTGAATAAAAATATTTTATTTGTGTCATTACCTTTGAGTCGACTCAATTCATCAGTCTTTTTTTATATCATTTTCGTTCGTAGTCTGCCCATTAATACTTTAGTTAATTGAAATTCACAATTAGTCGACGGATTCACTGTGTCAGTGTAGTTATCGACATAACTAGCGTGTCAAATCATCAACCACGACTAATTTTCACCTTTAGCACCAATTGATTGATTGCTCGTTCAACTTGGCCTAAAATAAAAATATTTTATTCATCCCCCGCCACTAAGTACGAGTCCACTTGTGAATTGACTCGGCTTGGTAATTGATTATTTCTACTTATCTGTCAATTATTATCCTAATCAATTGAAATTTATCATCAATCAACTGATATATTAAAACCATTGCAATGTTATGTGTTAGATAACATTTACACTTATGGTTAGTAGTCATTCGTGATTTACCTCTTTCGTGTTGGTCCTAGGACGAATTGACGGGGACGCTGGGGGCGAACGTATTCACCTTTTATCACAAATATTATGTGTTAGATAACTTTCTCCTTGTAACATCAATTAACTAATTTCATTCGGTCAATTTACCTCCCAACAAAAATATTTTGTTCACAAGTCACTAAGTTTGAGTCAACTCTTTTTTACCGAATAGCGCACGTAGGTTTACGAATTGACCAAAACACGTACCATACTTTCATATTTATCAAAAAGCATACTCAAATATGTAATCTTCCTATTCTACCCTTCCTGCCAACTCTGACTTTTAATCTCTCTCTTTCTTTATTATT
>JBAMIE010000016.1:8361118-8374955 GCA_037177295.1 Kaempferia parviflora | reverse complement strand
AATGAATTTGTTTATTCTTCCAGTTGTCTTTTTTTGGAGATAAAGACAGGTGAAGGAAAGAACAAAATTAATGTTGTGTTCGATTGGAAGGAGAAAGACTTTCCAACTTTCTAGACAAGATTGTTTAAAGATTCATGGCATGGTGTAATTAAAAGCTTAAAATTTAATAAATCTTACTTTAAGCATCCTGATTTCTTCAAGCATCACATTAAGATCATGCAAAAGCTTAAAACATGCTCGAGGGTGCCTTTTTTTGCACTACTTTGACCATTCTAAAGAAGATCAAAATTTAAATTTGTATAGGGATAAATATTCTAAGATTAACTTCTAAATATGTATATGTTGTGTTTTGAATTTATCTGATAGAGTAACTAGGGGAAAAATATCTAAGGTTGAAATAGTTTCTTTTTTATGAGTTCGAGTTTGATTTATTTAGATGCTATCGAGTTCTCAATTTAAGTTTGTTTGAATTAAATAGTTAAAATGATTTCCTTTTTTATGACATTGACTTTGATTTATTTACATGTTGTCTAACTCTCAATTTAAGTTTATTTGATTGTTTAAAACTTTCATATTTAAAAGTTATTTGGCAGATTAGTGAGTTTAATTTTATATACATTTTGAGAGTTTTTTTTTTTATTTATAATTTGAATAAGGGTTCCATTGATAAACATGTTTTACAATCTCTGTTTATTAAAATTGCTCGAATTTATTTATTATTATTATTATTATTATTATTATTATTATTATTTTATCTAGCACCATGTATCTAGTCCTTTGGATGAACTAATTCTAAAAAAATCTTCCGTCAACTATTAAGGTAAATTTGAAAATGTTTACATCCAGTAATTCAACATGAAGAAAATATCCTACATAAATCATAGTTGGTAGTCGTACCCAATGGGCAAACACCTATATTACCTAAAAAAAAATTGCCTTAATTTAAATCAAAAAAAAAGTTTTTTTTTTTTTTTTTTTTTTTTTTTTTTTTTGACTATTTTCCATTCAAATCATGGCACTTTCTTTTGGAGAAATAAAGATGGTTTTGGCCTGCTTTACTGAGGCATATACTTTGGCTTTATACACGCACCGCTAGAGACCAGACATTATTATGTTTAATTATATATGCTGTGATTGTGATTAGGGCATATTCATGATCACACTTCTGCTTTTAATTTCCATCACCTTTGCTTCAACGCAACTGCCTAAGCTATTCATTATTCGATTCATCGACGGATATATAAAACTTATGCGAACACAATTCTTTACGCACAATCGCAAATACTACTCTGCCATGTTTTTACCTCAGGTGACAAAAAAAGACGAATTTGCTCGTCCCAGCGCCCCTGCCAATCCGTCCCAGAGCCAACACGGAGGAGGTAAACCACGGATGACTACTAGCCATAAGTACAAATGATCAAGACATGACCATGGGGGAGGTATATGCTCGGGGCCATATTTTTACCTCAGGCTCGCAGTCTGGTTAATAATTTTTTATTATTATTATTATTATTATTATTATTATTATTATTATTTTTGTAAATCAATGATTAAGGAAGAAAAAATAGTTTAGAAAGATTTATAAGACATACAATATGCATATCTTTAATGTTGTTTAAATACATATCTTTTATTTTAATAAATAATATTTATATTTTTTATAACAAAATAAAAACCTTTATTTAGTTATAAAGCATTTTCATTTAGTTATATCAAATGTCTTAGGACCGATTCCGAAGCTAGGGGAGGGTGAATGATTTCGGTTGCTTCGTCTTAGAATATTTACTGCAGAAAACACGACAAAGCACTCTACCAATGCTAACACCGAGATTTACTTGGTATGCACCTCAAGATGAGGTGACTAATCCAAGGATCCGACCCTCTCGGCTCTCTTACACATCCACTAATAAAACATTCCTTCTCGGTAACTACCGGAGGCGGAGAAGTCTTGTACAAGAACTCTCAATACAACAAAAAACGAAGAGAAGCAAATACAAGTTAAATCTTACAAGATTTATAAACAATAAAACCCTAGCTTGCTCTCTCTTGTTGATTGGATCACCTCTTGATTCTTGGACAAATGCAACAGCACTTTTCTTCCAAAGATCTTCAAGAACTGGTGAAACTTGAGAGAAGAGAACAGGAGGGAGGAGAGAGCTGCCGCCGTTGCTGATCGCGTCTTTTAAACCTACACACACACAACGATCGGAAATCAATCGATCAACTGATTGATTGGTCGCAGCAATCGATCAGCTGATCGTTTGCCACGTCTGCGGTTCTCTCACGCATTGTGAGAGAACCTCGACCCCAATCGATCAGTTGATCGATTGGGAGCAGCTTGATCGATCAACTGATCGATCCAGATGCATTCTGTGAACTCACAGAATCGCGATCACAGCACGCCAATCGATCAACTGATCGATTGGTTCGATTGGCCATGCCTTGACTTGAGCATTCAAGTCAACATCTCAACATGACTTGACTTACTCAAGTCAAACCCAAACATCCAGTCAACCGTGACCTGTTGGGACTTCTCGTGCCTAGCATCTGGTCAACCGTGACCTGCTAGAACTTGTCGCCAAGTGTCCGATCAATCCTTTTGATCCACTTGGACTTCTCAACACGTGTCAAGTATCCGGTCAACCCTTTGACCTACTTGGACTTAACGTCTCGTGCCAAGTGTCTGGTCAACTTTGACCCACTTGGACTTCCCAACATCAGATGTCCAGTCAACTATGACCCATCTGGATTTCCATTTTCTGGCTTCACTCACCAGGTCTTCCAACTTGCCTAGCTTCACTCACTAGGACTTTTCACCTAGCTTCACTCACCAGGACCATGCTTCATTCACCTGGATTCCCAACTGCCCGGCTTCACTCACCAGAACTTTCACCAAGCTTCACTCACCTGGACTTTCCCAACTGCCCGGCTTCACTCACCTGGACTTTCCACTCTGCCTAGCTTCACTCACTAGGTCTTTTCCAGTCAAGTTTCCAGTCAACCTTGACCTACTTGACTTCTGTTTGACAATCTACATCGAAACACAAGCTTGAATCAACTCAAACTTAGTCAAACGAATCAACCTGACCCAAGGACAATTGCATCGAACAATCTTCTAATACATTGTCACAATATATTGTCAAACATCGAAACATCTAAACTTGAGACCGAAGTTTGACCCAAGCTTGTCCGGTCAACATGGTCAACTTGACCCGGGAACAATTGCACCAACAGGAGCTTCATACAGATACACAAGTGGAAGATGTATGATGGAATAAATCTCGAATCGTCAGTTTCTGAAAATTAATCCCTACTTATTATACGAGAGATATTTATGTACCCACCGTTTATATACACTTGGGGACCATTTACGGTCTTAAAAGCTAGAGCTGCCGATCGCTTTAATGATCTCTGTTCTAGGAACTTTATGTATTTTGTGTACTATTTCCTTTCCAAAGAAAAGAAAAGCAAAACTTGTTCTTTGTCTGGAAAAAGTGCTACACGATGCAGTTGCACTAAAGACTGATGAGTGATTTCATCAAGCAACATGAAGACAACGCTTGCACGCCCCTGACCTCCTAAAAACCAACTGTAATCATCCTTCAAAATTAATTAGGTGGAGACTTAAATTATCAAAAAGAAAGAAAAAATATCATCTTAAAATTTAGTTACCTTCTGAATATATTTTTTTTTTAAAGAATTAAAAGTATTTTTTTATTAGAGATGTTTAATTTTTATTTGCTATCAAAATAACCCTTTGCTACACTTCAATTTATTGTTTCTCAAAAATAATTTTAGTTTCAATAATATTATTGTAGATATGAAATTATAACTGCTATAGGAGTTATGTTTTATATAGCTGGTATAATATAATGCACGTTGACTAATAATAAATTGGTTAATCTTTAATCGCAACTATTACTTGATAAATATTGACGAGAGATTATTGATATATTGTTAATTATGTAATAATTATAATTCGGTAGCTACAATAATATTAATCAGTATTATCATAAATAAATTATGATCTGTTATAACATAATATTGACGCTCCTCGGTATCAACTTAGTGTGGTGGTAAAAAGGCAGAGTACATTCTCAATTCACTAGAATTAAATTTGTATGTAGGGCATATTTATTGACGATTGAATTACCAATGAAGTTGGGATGAGAGAGAGTCCATTTTTAAATTTATTTGATAGGTAAAATATAAGACCAAAATGTCGATTTAGAGCAGGATTAGTAATATTGAACAGTTTGATCGGTAAATTATAACAACTATAATATAAGTATTATCATAAACAATTGAAATATTGTCAAAATATAAGAGAAAATAAATATTAAAAAAAATACATACGAAATTCGAAAATTTGAATTACGAAAAAAGTAAGGGAAACAAAGAAATACTGCCATTATCTCTTCTTCTCCACCTCACGCTGCAACTACCAACCTCGTGATCAGCAGCATTAACGCCATTAATTCGATTCTGACAGTAAGCACTTCCCCTACGTCAATGGCGGACGGCGAGGAGGACACGCTTCCTTTCCAGAATCCATGTAGCAGCAGCAGCAGCTGCTTCAGCTGCTAGCGAATAGCGATCGATCGATGGCCGACGGAACGGTCAACGAAATAACTGAAGCTTCTCGTGACTCGGTCAACTTCATTAATTAATGCACCAAACTCTTCCAGTTCCATGGATCTTCTCCGGGCCACGTTAATGTCTCTGAGCCTTTCGTCTTAGTCAATAAAATCATGTAATTTTTGGCACTAAAGGTAGTTTTTCTCTTTTCAAAATAGTCCTCAAAAGGAACTACCGCTGGATCGATCTTCTAACTAGAGATGTAAATGAATCGAGCCCGAGTCGAGCTCAAGTATAGGTCTGTTCGATCTCGAGCTCGAGTGAGTTTGTAACTTTTGGTTCGAACTCGGCTAGACCATTGTAAATGATAAGATTCAAACCTTTAACCATATAAAAACTTAACAAAACCTCTAGCCACATAAATTCACAAAACTTTCTATTTTTATTTAAAGTAGTATTTCTTTTAAATATGTTAACCTCGAATTATCCAGGTTCGAAAAAACTTAACAAGCCCTCAAGCTAAGAATAAATAGGGTTGAGCTCGGCTTGAATTTTAAACGAGCCAACTCGAACTCAGCTCGAGCTCAATCAACTCTAACTCTAAGCTCGAGTCAAACTTTGACCGAGCTATTCACGAATAACTAACTCACAAATGACTTAACTCATTTATACCCCTACTTCTAACCGGTAGACATTCGAAGCCTAACATAAGTAAAACCCCCTAGATCTTATATAGCTTATCTTCATGTGGATTGCCACGTGAGCCTTAAGCCATCTATGTGAGAGATTCAGGTGCCACCCTTAAAAATAGGTTACCTCGTAGAGACCAATTTTGTACCAGAGGACGTCGGAGTTTGGACCGAAGGTAGTCCGTTACGTAGGGACCCTTTGTAGTCTAAGAACCACTATAGCGACGGGCTGCATCAGTTTTAAGTAACGATCCGAAAACGTCTTAATGTAATATAGTAATATAGGTGGGGCAAAGTGAAAAGTTTAATCCGTTTTATATGTTGAGCGTTCCTCCTCCTTCCAACCAACAATGGCGGATCATGACGCGGAAATCCTGCGAGAGCTCGAGACTCTTAGCAGGTCGCTCTCCAAGGCCAGTGCCTCCCGCCGTGCCGCCTCCCTCGTCCTCCCTCGCTCGTCCAACACAGGATCTGCCGCAGGCGGATCTCGGCTCGTTGGAGAATCCTCTCGTTATGAGCTCGGCAGCCAGTCCTCCCGTCGCGAGTCTCTGGTTTTCCCGTGGAGCGTGCGAGGCCGGAAAACCCCGCACGGCGAGAATGCCGGCGGCCGCGCGCCTGAGAAGAGCGCGGAACCGACCGAGGACTCCGGCGAGAGGCGCCGGGGGATATGGAATTGGAAGCCGGTGCGCGGCCTGGCTCGACTCGCCATGCGCCGGGTGGCTTGCCTCTTCTCCGTCGAGGTCGTCGCGGTCCGGCACCTACCGCCCTCCGCCGACGGGCTCCGCCTCTCCGTCTCCGTACGGAAGAAGGAAACCAAGGAGGGGTCCCTGCAGACAATGCCCTCTCGGGCGGCTCAGGGGAGAGCCGAGTTCGAAGAGACTCTGTTCCTCCGGAGCCACCTCTACTGCAGCGGCGGCGCCAACACCGGGAAGCCACTCCGGTTCGAGCCCCGCCTGTTCCTGATCTCAGCGATCGCCGTCGACGAGCCGCACCTCCACTTGGGAACGAGCGCCGTCGACTTGAGCTCTCTGGTCAGAGAGTCCATCCAAAAAAACTTGGAAGGGCACCGCGTCCGGCAGTGGAACGTGACCTTCCCGCTCTCCGGGAAGGCCGCTGGAGCAGAGATGACCCTCGTGTTGGCATTTCAGATCATGGACGATGGAGGCATTGGCATCTATAAACAAACAGCGCACTCGCCCAAATCAAACAGAGGCATCGCCAGAGACAACGTCGAAGCAAGCAAACAACCGATCTTTGATCAAGAACAAGATCTCGACCTGCCAGACTACGATGTCGTCGACAAGGGAGTAGAGATAGTAGCGTCGGAGAACGGCAGCGAGAGGACCTCAAGCGCCTCGAGCGAGGTCGTCAAAGAGGTGGTGCACGACCGCGCTCAAAAGAGCAGAGCGAAGGAGCTTCATCTGATCGCCAGGGAGATTAAAGAGCTCGGGATGTTGATAATGGCGGATGCTCCGAAGACAAGAAAAATGACTCAACAACCAAAGCCCCAAAGCTTGGACACGGAGGAGGAATCAATCACGAGGGAGTTCTTCCATCTGCTCGAGATTGGAGACGACAAGAAGGAGCTCAAGAATGGCGAGCACAACCTCGCTGATCTTAGTCCAATCGATCACCTGATTCCACATCTCGGAAAGAACTTGGGTTGCATAGTTCAAACAAGCGACGGGGGCTACTTAGCGTCGATGAATCCTTTCCATGCGCCGGTGTCAAGAACAGATACCCCGAAGCTTGCCATGCAAATTTCCAGAGAGTTGATCGTCGGAGACGGGAAGTCGGCGACTGGGTTCCAAGTGTTCCAGAGGTTGGCCCTGTTGGGACCAGAAGAACTGTCTTCCAAGCTATTGTCCTTGACAGCCATTGAGGATCTGGGGGGCAAGACAGCAGAGCAGATGGCGTTCGAGGGCATCGCATCTGCCATAATACGCGGCCGGAGCAAGGAAGGAGCGAGCTCCAGCGCGGCGGCCAGGTCGATCACGGCAGTCAAAAAGATGGCTGCAGCGATGACCAAGGGAAGAAAAGAGAGAGCTTCGAGTGAGGAAGCAGTGCCTCTGGATGAAGTCTTGTTCGTTGCCCTGCAGAAGATGGAGACCATGGCCGTGGACGCCCTCAAAATCCAGGCTGACATGAGCGATGAAGAAGCTCCCATGGAAGCTCCACCTTCCGATAACACTCTAAATTTGGTCCTTAAACATGAGGATTGGTGCATGAACTGCAGCAGAGCTACCATTGCAGTGGTGATTCAACTGAGAGCTCCATTGAGGGGGTATGAAGCAGTGGGAGCTCCCATGATAGCCATGGTCCAAGCCATGGCAGAGGATCAGCTGGGTGAAGTGGTGGAGGAGGAGAGGAGCTTCAAGTTGGAGAGTGTTCATGTGGGAGGGCTCAAGTTGGGCTCCAACGGCAAGGGGACTGCATGGGACGGAGAGAAGCAGAGGTTGACGGCCATGCAATGGCTAGTGGAGAATGGAGCAGGGAGAAGGACGAGGAAGCAGCAAGCCAAGAGGAGCCAAGATTTCATGTGGAGCATTTCTTCGAGTTTCACGGCTGGTGCATGGCTGAAGCACGTCAGAAACCCAAATTTAGTCACAGTTTCCTTGTAATGAATGTACTACGAGTAAAACTCATGCATGTTTGAAGACTCTTTCCATCTACTTCGTTTTATTAACAGTGGTAAATTCCATGATCCAACAACAATAATAACAATAATGAATAAATAATATTATGTCTGCAAATAACGAGACTGAACATGGGCAAAGGATACAGTAATGTTTGGCATCAGCATCTCTAGTTGTCAATATGAACAACACATAACTCAGCTTATCTGACAAATCTCCTGATTCCAAAGTTTGATTGTTGTAGAATTCATGTAGGAAAAGAATGCCCCATCGAATGCTTCTTGTTTTTTCTTTTACTTTTTCTCTTTGAGGTGATAGGAGAAGGAATGCTATCAACATAATCTTAAACTTGAGGGGTTTTTTCCTTCTTACTGAAGAAACCTGGTGGTATTCTGCAATACAAAATGTATTTAAGCGTAAGAGAAAAGAATCAGGAAGATAGAAATCCAGCATCGTGGCAGAATCACCAGGGATTTGAAGTTTACCTACAAGTTTGAGGTACACTCCATTTGAAATTGCTAGATATCCTTACATCAGGTGGCAGAGATGTGAAATTCCTCCAATCATCAAGCATTGCTCTTAGATCATTAATCTTTCTGCGCAAGCCAATGCAGCAGTTTGCGTGCATTGTGCAGACCTTATTGAAGTTTCTACTTGGCTCACAGAACCCTCCAAAGCGCTCGGTGCTGAGGAATCTTAATTTCACACCTATGTCTTGGGTACGTTGCTCGAACTTGATAATGTTAAGTACATTCTGCTCATGAACACCAGGAAATCTTCCACGCGAGGAGTACCAATATTTGAAAAATTCTATGGTTCTGTTGTTGGATCTTGCATAATTGAATCCATTGTTTGGAGAGTTCTTTAGATCGGTAGGATCGCCCTTGAATCTGTCACAGGATATCTGGAAGTCTCCATCTGAATAGAAATAGGGGAATGGATTTCTGAACCACATTATATCTACATCCTGCAGAAAAACCAGCAATTCAGTTGATTTTGTTTCAGTGTCAGGCAAAGATGTTCGAACTAAAAAACAACAAAATATGTCTAGGCTAGGCTGAATGATCAAAAGCAATTACCTTCCAGATTTCAGGAAAAATCGAGACAATATATACACACCACGAAGTGAAAAAAACAAGAAGAATATTTGTTGTTCTCAAGTGATTAAGACAATTACGACAAAGTAACAGACAATACATGAGATTATATAAAGACTAGTTTGAACTTCTCTATGAACAAGTATTAACAAAAGGGACCGTGAAAATCTTCTTAGTATCTTTCCAATTTTTTATAGGATATCTCCCAAGAAACAAGGCAAGTTTGAATTTGTTATTAACCACTTGAACCTCTTCTCTATGTTTTAGATCCTTCTCTAAACTGTTTCTTTTTCCATATCAAGAACACAGCATCCCTGTTAATCAACATTTATTTATTTAGCTTTAGCTCGAGCCAAATGCTTCTTCAATCTTTTTGAATGGTGACTCATGCTAGAACACAGCTTTTGATGTTCTGTAAAGCTTGAAGAAGCGACCCCATGATTGAGGCTTTTAATGACAGAAAATGCATGAAGTAACAGATGGATAAGCTCTTCCAGTGGGGCCTTGTGCTTTATCAATTTGTACAATTGAATTTGCACAGTAAGAAGAGATGCATATGACACTGATTTCCCATCACATTTGGACCCACTATGAGATTTGTTAAACATTCAAATCTTAAGTACATGATGGATTCAGTAATTGGCACTAATAATCAATATAAAACAATTTCTGTTTTGCCGACATGAAATGATCACAGATTTTTGTTTTTGTTGTTTAATTGATAGATATGTTTTGATTGCATAGGCAGGTAGGTATGAATATTGGAAGCAGCTAGCTGCAAGTAAAGAATGTTTTGGATGGTAAAAGATAAATGAAAAGGATGTTTTTTTTACTTTGCTAAAAGTTGCCGCTAATGGCGGGATCCGTAGACGGAGAGGTCATCGAACTCACCGAGAAGACGTAGTCGAAGCCTTTCTCCAGCACCAGGCGCAGGAAATCGAGCCGCGCCCACATCATGTCTAAGTATGCGGGCGAGTTGAACACCTTCTCGGCGGAGAAGTCTACCCCCTCGACCTTGAAGTCTAAGCAGTGTCGGTGCACGGCGACGCACCGCTCGTATGCCTTGTCGTCCACGGCGACGATGACCAGGTGGTTCAGCAGCTCTCTTGTCCCGTTCCCGATGCGGAAGCTCTCCAGGAACACGTCCAGTACAGATCCGGGCGTGGACCAGAACGCATTCAATGAGGTTATTATCACCGCGTTGTCCGCGGTAGCCGCCGCTTTCAGGACCCTCTCCAACCTCATTTCCTGGCTTTCCTGTCATCACAGCATGTATCTCCGTTTCGTCGGAACCCTAAAAAGGTATCATTCTTTTTTTGGGGGGAAAAAAACAGAGCCAACACTCACTGTCGCATCCTGAGGAACAGGTGGCGGATCTAAAGCATCGACGATTGGAGCAGGGCTCGCGGGTTCATACTGCAGCTCCGGCGGGGGATATGAACTCGGAGGCGGAACGGAAGCCGCCACCTGCCGCTTCGGGACGACATCGATGAGATCAACTCGGCGGGAGGTCGAGGAGACGAGAACCGCAGGGGCGGTGGCGCGGTAGAGGAGGGTGACCGAAAAGGCGACAACCCCCACAAAGAGCAGCGGGAGCAGCCACCGGTGGAGGAAGCCGTCCGCCGCTTTGATTCCGTGGGCAGACGAAGGCTTCATCGCCGTCGCTGCGAGTCCAACCGCGTCCGCAAGTAAGACGACACATTGACAGATGACAAGGCTTAATCATGGCGCTCAATGTCTGTCGGTTGGCCTTTCCAATCAGGCTGGCGAACCGACCGGCCAAACAAACCCGACTCGCACCGGTCCGAATTAATAATTGATCGTTTGGTCATACGGAATGTGGAAATTAATATTGTCGTTGGCCGCGTTAAATTCACATCTAGTTCGGTTAAAACGCATTAATTTAAATTCAAAATTATTTATTATAAATATATTTGGAATCAGAGGAGATTCTTTGCTCACTACCAAAAATCTCTACAGTTGCACACTCCCTCCTTGAAATGGTGGAATCGGTTAGCATCTCGTAGAGTAATGGTTCTGTTCGTAGCTAAGGCGATATACTTGAATGCATTGTGGCAATCTCCGCACACCCGCAAGTTCTTCGTAACGAGGATAGTCCGATGATCTCTCGATCGAAGAAGCGCAAATGCTATCGCTAGTTTCTCGCTGTGGTAAACAAGTGTGTGTTCTTTCTCCTCCTCCTCTACGTCGTGCAAGGCGCAACTCGTGTCGGCCCTGTATCCCAACCTCCTCATTTCGACGAACAATTCCTCCAACTTTCGGTAGATACTCGACGATTGTGGATGCGATCGGTCACCCCCTACGAAAGCATGCACGACGCCGGCAATCTCTACCCAACTACATCCGGGACTCTTCGCGAATCCCTTTGCCTTCTGAACTATTCTAACTCGTGCGGCCTCACTGAACCTCCCCGTCGCGCTGTATAAGTTAGACAGGACGACAAAACTCCCCGTGCCTTCGGGTCCGAGCTTGTGGATCATCCTTGACACTTGTTCCCCTAGCTCGATATTTTTGTGAATTCGGCAAGCGCCGAGCAAGGCTCCCCAGACACGAACATCGGCCTCGAAAGGCATTTGTTCGATGAAGTCGTAGCCTTCGTTCAGCAAGCCTCCGCGGCCCAGGAGATCGACCATGCAGATGAAGTGCTCCATCCTCGGAACAATTTTGTACGTCTCCTTCATTGCGAGAAACCAGTGTTTCCCTTCGCTCACGAGCCCCGAATGACTGCAAGCCGATAAGAGGCAAATGAATGTGATATCGTCGGGCACTAAGCCTGCAGACTCCATCTTCAAGAAGAGTGAGACAGATTCATCGCCCAGCCCATGGATTCCGTAGCCAGCAATGATGGTGTTCCATGAGACAGTGTCTCGCTTCGGCATTGTATCGAACACTCTCCGTGCGGCGTCAATTCGCCCACACTTGGCGTACATGTCAATCAGAGCATTGCACACGGAGGAATCTGAGGTGAGCCCGTGAGTGATTATGTAAGCATGACTGCATTTCCCGTGCTGCAGCGCAGCTAAGTGAGAGCAAGCAGGAATCACTCCGATCATGGTCGCGGCGTCAATGTCGATGCAGGAAGACGACGACGCCATGTCTCTGAAAACATCAAGAGCTTCTTCAGCGTTCCCATTTTTGACGCACCCCGATATTATAGCACTGTAAGACACCGTGTCCTTTACGCCCATCTCATCGAAGAAACGAATTGCATCTTCGACCGTTCCGACTTTAGCGTACATGGAAAGCAGAGAGTTTGCTGCCGTTACGTGCAGAAGAAGACCAGACTTCACCAAGTAATTATGCATTAGTCGACCGCTCTCGAAATCAGAGAAGTTTGCGCAAGCCCGCAGAATGATCGCGAGAGAGGTTGGTCCCGCGAAGAACGATCCCTCGCGCAGCATCATCCTGAAAATGTGCAGTGCCTCCGCCATCCTGCCACACAGAGTGTAGGCTCCGATCATCGCACTCCATGTCACCTCGTTCCTGAAGCTCATGCTGTCGAATATTCTACGAGCATGAACCAAAGACTGAGCTTTTCCGTACATGTCCAGCAATGCAGTGTTAACCAGGACATCGTCTTTGTCGATGCGTCTTCTGATACAGAATGCATGGATACTTTTTCCTTGTCTCAGAGCCTTCGCTTGGCCGACGATAGGTAGGAGGGCCACTATCGTGGAAGGGTTCGGTATGTTTCCTGTCTGTTGCATTTGAAGAAGACAACGAACTGCTTCTTGGTACCTCCCATTCAGTGCGTAACCAGAGACCAAAGCGTTCCATGCAACAACATCTTTTTGGGGCATTCTGCAGAACACCTCGTGTGCATTCTCTAAGCAGCCACATTTCAAGTACATGTCGATCAAAGCAGTAGACACATACACGTCCAGCTCCAGGCCTGCCTTCTTGGCGTGCTCGTGTACCAGAATTCCATCCGCAAGCGACTCCAGAGCTGAACAAGCCTTCAAGACAAACGGAAATGTGAACTTGTTCGGCTCGATTCCTGTATCGAGCATTCTCTCGTATAGCTCAACGGCGCGACCAAAGGGCCCATTCCAAGCGTAGGCCCTGATCATGGCGTTCCACAGGAAGACACTTGGTTGCGGCAAATCGTCGAACGCGAGACGGGCGGAATCAATCTCGCCGCATGATATGTACATCTGAACAATCTTTTCGAGAAGAGAATAGTTTCCGGCGAAGTACCTGTGACTGATGATCCGGCGATGGATCTCTTTGCCGTCTTCGAGCAGTTTGAAACGAATGCAAGAATCCATAATTTTGTTGTAGGCGTTGCCGTCGACGGCGGCGAATTGAGGCGGCTGGAATTGTTTGAGGGGGCGATGGACTGGAGGTCTCGAAGGACGAGGAAAGAGCGATCGGGCAGTGGATTTGGTGTGAAACTGAGCGCCATGGCGGCGGGGAAGGAGGAGAGTTCTGTAAGGTATAAGGTTGGAGCAGCACGTCGATGACAGCATCTCTCCGTCAGGATTCAGCCGTTATATATTGGAGATATATATTATGTACACCGCTAAAGGAGGCCCGACCCAATTAGGGCAAGCCCAGGCTCGTTTCTACGACGAAAGCCGGGTTGGTGAAGGCGTCGCCGGAGATGTGGCCGCCCGCCGTCGCTCGCCTGCAGAAGGTGGTTGGCGATGAAGAAGCTGCGTTGACTTGGGTAATTTTGACTCGAATTCAAAGTCAATTGTTGTTTTTCAGACACAGAAAAAGTTTAAAAAAAAAAAGTCAATGTGGCTGCTGGGATTCGAGCCCAGGTCTCTACGGCCACAACGTAGAATTCTTACCACTAAACTACAGCCACTTG
>JBAMIE010000016.1:8322009-8333201 GCA_037177295.1 Kaempferia parviflora | reverse complement strand
GAGGACCATTGGATCAGATCGGGAGGGATCAGATCATGGATCCATGATCTGATCCAACGGTCCCGTGATGTGGACCACGAAGGGACCAGTGATTTCGGGACCAGAGGATCCGAGTTGTCGGTAGGTATGTTCTTAGACAAGGAGTTGGTATGCAAAGATATTAATTTTGTAAAATAATGATCGATCACCTAATTGTTCAAGTTACTCATTTAGATAACTAAGAGTTAACTAATCTAGTAGCTTAATTCATAATTATTGATATGAAATGTCTTCATCTTTATGCTTAGGAACAATATTGAGGACTAACCATTGATAAATTATCCACTGAGATTAATGTGGTTCCTTCTTGGTTAAACTCAACAAAGAAAGGAGAATCAGTTGCACATTTGTGATGAGAGAAAAGGTCAAATGGTTGCTTTGAAATATAATGAATTAATTGCAAACCCTAAATTAAGGAAATAGCAAAGGACCAAATCAAGGTTTTGGTAGCTTCCAAGACCATATCAAATATATTTTTGATACTGATAATATTTTTATTTTTACTTTGGAGATTAGATAGACGACCTTCTATGGAAAATTCGTAAGAAATTTATAATCATGTTAAAGGTAAGCTTAATGGTAAGTTTAATTCATTTTGAGTTCTTTGAGCTCTATATGTTCATGATCCTAACAATGACACCTCTGTAATCGTTATCTTTAGATTAGTCATGATTGGATAGTTGAAAGCGTCATAATTAAATAGCAATTAAGGT
Organism: Kaempferia parviflora; assembly: GCA_037177295.1. NCBI lineage: Eukaryota > Viridiplantae > Streptophyta > Magnoliopsida > Zingiberales > Zingiberaceae > Kaempferia > Kaempferia parviflora. The sequence continues at coordinate 8,332,449 of JBAMIE010000016.1, read as the reverse complement.
GGGATTAATTGTAGAAAACGACTAAAGTAGTCAAAATAATTTTTATTTATTTGAAGATCATGGTCACGATCTAGCAACTAAAGCATTAGAAAAATGTTGTCACCTTTGGCATTTCCTCTAGTGCTCATACTATTGCGGTTAGATCATGATACAAATCATCTCATCATCAACGTCATTTTGGCATCTACTTGTCAATCGATTTCCACTACATCAATTTTGATTATTAATTTACTTCTAAAATATCTTTAACAATTCAAAATAAGTCAATAAGCCAAAATCTGTTGGTCCATTTTGGAAAAGAAAACATGAGCAAATTTGTTTATAGTTGAAATGTGACTTTTCAGTTTATCTCATTGAGCCAAATACTTACATCAAAATAATTTTTTGAGTCATTTTCAATGAAACCTTATAATTAGTTAGTAAATACAATATCTTATTCCAATATAAAATAACCTAAATAATTCAAAATTAATAAGCTAATTAGTTGTTTTCGAAATTAATTTGGATGGAACCTAATAAAAATTATATCGTAGCCTCTACAATTAATACATATAATTGGCTTAACTAACCAAAACATATTATGCATAAAGTTATATTGATACAATAACAATCATTAAATCTTGATTCCATTTATATATATATCATTATTTATATTTAAGTAAATAAATATATTTAAAGAATTATTATACTCAAATCCAACTAAAAATTATAAATATTCTTCCCAATCTTTTTCTTGTTCATAGCAAACCCATTAAATTAAAATACAGAAAATCAAATCTATGAACAAGGACCAAATCTATAGATATGTTGCCACAAAAGGAAAAAAACTACACTTGGCGGCGCTTTCTAATTTTGTCCTCCTCATCATTAACTTCCGGATCGGCCCAGCCGGAGCTCGAGATCGACCTCCGCTTCCCCCTCGCCGAGTCGCCTCGGCCCATGACCGGAAAGCAGCAGCCGGCGATGCTCGAGAAGGTACGGCGACGTCGGTGACTCGGCGTCGAGCGCGGCTGCGCCGCCGCCGGAGAGGAAGTGAGGAGGGGGCTTGAGCTTGGCCTTGTCCTTGCGGTGCACGTTCATGTGGCCGCCGAGGGCCTGCGCGCTGGAGAAGCCTCGCCGACAGAAGGTGCATCCGAAGGAGCGAGTAGTAGTGGCGGTGCTCTGGTTCTTGGCGGCGGCGTCTTCCGGCGATTTGCTGGTCTCCGGCAGATGATGGTGGTGGTGTCGGGGAGGCGTCGGTAGGGTCTGGGCCATGGTACGAAGTGGGAGAAGGATGGTGGAGACTGGAGAGGAGAAGGGGAGAGAACCGAGAGGAGTTAAAGAGATGGAGGTGGTTGTCAATGGCTTTGTCTCTTTCTCTTGGCCGCCGTTTTAGTAGAAATTAAAAGCTTAACAATTGTTTCTTTTGAAAAGAGAGATTTTTTTTATTTGTTATAAAAACGTTTTTAAAAAAAAAAAAATCATAAACGATCGACTTTTAGGCTTTACCTAGTGATAGATAATTCTTTTAGGCTTTCCCTAGTGATTAGACAACTTGTTGATCAGGATGCCTTTTATTAGGGTCTTAACTTTTAAAAAGTTCTTTACCTATCTAATTTTTTTTTTTTTATTTAAAGAGATATTTTTATAATAATTTTGATCAAAACAATTACACACAAAGTATTTTGGTATATGTTGTAATAGTTTGAACAAAGTTTGCAATCATAGTATTGAATTTGGTATATCAGTATCTCTTGAGTATAGTAGCAATTTTGTATTGCATTATAGTAGTTTTGGTCAAATTCTATTATAAACATACTAGAACAAAGATATTTTTGAAATGAAAATTGAGATAGTGTGCGCTCTTTTATCGACCTTAAAAATAAGGTACGCCCTTTTAATCTTTGCCTTAATTGAAAAATGGGATGCTATTTAATACAAGGCGCGCGAAAGGAAGCAAGGAGGGGAAAAATTACGAGATTATAAGGCCAAGCACTTAACTCACATAAGTGATTCCTACATAGTGTTGTTCACTAAAGACAACCTTTCTAAGAATCTAAATTCTTAGTTGTTTGTCTTGTTCGCCTAACATTTGGTCTCGCCTCGCCTAATGTTTGATGCCGGTCGATTCTAACCCTCAAATCCCTATCTACATCTAGGGCAAGGAGTCAAACTACAATTTCAAGTTTCCTCAAATATATTAAAAGTTGCAAGTGCTAATAAACTTATGAACCAAGTCCAAAATAATAAGATAGAAGTAGAAAAAAAAGGAAGGTGATCATATTGTTTAGGTCATCTTGCCGGCCTTACATCTTAGTGAGTGAATTGAAGTGATGTTTTCATCGAGAAATTAAATGGATTGCCGGCCTTGAGTCTTCTTATATGTTCATCTAATGCAAATGGTGGGTCAAGAACTCCATCTCTCCATTTATTATATATAGAACATTCTTTTAGGTGTTCACTCCGAGGTGTGAAACGAGGAACAAGGAATGGAATTTTAGGTGTAAAAAGAATCTCTAAGGAAAATAGAGAAGAGGAAAATAAGCAATCAAACACGCGACTATTGAATTTAAAAGAATTCATATATTTTTATAATAATATGATATTATTCACTTGAAACTAAATCCTTTCACATATATATATATTGTGATCAGTCCAACAGTCTAATTTCAAAGGAGATATCCTTATCTTTTTAAATTCATAATCTTTTCTATATATTTTCAATGTAAAACTTTAATTGTATTCCGAACAATATTCCTCTCAGACGAAGAACCACTATTACTCTCATGGTCCGAGCCTCCCTACAAGGATCTGGTTGTGTAGGACCACCCTCATAGGGTTGCATGTTAGGCGATCGTGACAAACCACCGAGCGGTCGTGTGACCGCATTAGGCTATCTCTCGCCATTGTGAACACGATAAAAAAAAAAGTTAGGGAGGAAGGATTGCTAGTTTCTGTCAGATTTAGACGGATAAAAAATGTTCAATTAATTATTATGCAGTATGTACTCTATTCGTTTATAATAGGAAAATATTTTTTTTCCATGAAATAAATGGTTTTCACAATTTGTATTTCCATTCTCCCAAAAGAATTAGGGGGAAAGAAAAAGGATAATGTCTAAACCATCTTATCAATAATCTAATAGGCAAAATAAAAAGGATATTCCTTATTATCTTGTTAAAAATATACTTCCTTTTCAACCAAAAAATTTTACATCAAAAATACTCTTCTTCCATAGTTATTATAATAGTTAATTCAACATCTAATAGATATGATCATAATTGTTATAATGAGTTAAAATAAAGTGACTCAATTTAATTAAAGTTATTATATATAAAATATTATTATATTAAAATATTCTTTACCAACTTATCAAAATTATTTAAACTTAATAAAAATCACGTATGTTCAAACTATTTAGATAAATTAAAATAATTTTATATAAACTATGTAATCTATTGAGTTTGATAAACTTAGAAACAATTTAGCTTCCTTTCACTAATCACTTTTATTAATTACTCGTAGATACAAGAGAAATTTATATATAGCTCTAATCTCTCCTTGTCATCTAAACTCCACTCTCTCGGGTGTTAGTTCTACTCCTCACACTCCATCGGCGACAAGTTTTTTCCACCCTCCAATCCAAGGAGCAAGCGACCCGACAAATAGCTAGCGAACTTATAAGCTATCGAAAGGTAACACTCAATATGAATAATTATCGATTGCCTAGAGTAAAGTAATATAAAAAGACAAACAACAACAACAATAACAACAATAATAATTACGTAATTCGTCTAACTGATGTAATTGGTTTTGACAAAATGATGTTCTACCTCTCATGCATGCCAGCGCAATAGCACTAAGTTCGTAGAGCTATAATTGTCAATAATAATGACAGCATAGATTACTTTTTTCTAGATCGCAATCTAGCAATCACTTACCATCAAGTCAACTAACTTGACCGACTTACTAGTCAACGCCACTTCGTCCAACCATGTTTCATCTGGTCGGTCAACAAAAAGATTATGAAATGAATCGATGCTCATAAATAAATTTAGCATTTGATCGGATAAATTTGTTTATGTTCATTTAACAGTAAATAAATATATAAATAAATAAAAGTTTGATATTAGTGTAGACGAATAAAATTTATTAAATTATCTAAAATTTAATTATTTTAAAATTTGAATATATAAAAGATGGTGATTTATAGATATATTAAATTAACAAATATATAGATTTTATATATTAGATAAATATTTGAGACAGATAAGATTTTTAATAAATAAGTTTTAATAAATTTAATGATCCAATAAAGATGCAAGTAAAAAAAAACAGTTTTTTATTAAAGCATATATAAAATATCAAAATGAATAATTTTAAAATAATTAAATAATGTATCTATTTTTTATTTTTCCCTTAATTAATTGACCCATAAAAAAAATAATTGAATTGATTTTTATTTAATATTTAGTCAAATCATTTTTATAAGTTGAATCGATTTTCAGTAGACTGATGTGCTTTTTATTTTAATTTTGAATAACATTGATTAATAGATCAAATAATGTAGGATTGATATGATTTTTTTTTAATGTATTTTACTAATTCTCTTAATTATATCTATGTACTTAAATATCAATTTAATATAATATATTGAGAGTAATAATTTTTTAATCACCAATTATCAATTTAATATAATATATTGAGAGTAATAATTTTTTAATCACCAATTAAGTTTTTTCAAATATAGTTATGTTCAAAAAAATCGTCACTCTTAATATAATGAGTTAAATTTATATTTGAGAGCGTAGATATAATCAGAAAAACTAGCTAAACATAAAAGAGCTAGTTTCATATTAATCTAAGGTCGTTTGGTTTATCAACCGATTTTGACCATTCTATTTAAAAAAATATTATGTCAAATCGATGTTTGAAAATGAGAGCATAAATATAAGCAGAAGAACTAACCGAACACATTGAATTAGTTTTATATCAATCCGATATCATTTTATCTATAATTAATTTTACTCAAAATTAATTTTAATAATAATAAAAGTAAATTAGTCTACTAATTTTTCAAATCAGACCATTGATTTATTTAAAATTAAAAAAATAGATTAAAGAAAATTTTTAAATAGAAATTGATTCACTTATTTTTTTTTATCAGGGATAAAACAAAATATAGGTACACGATTTAATTACTTTAGTAATTTCGATACGTAAAAAGCTGGAAAAAAAAAAACAATAAAGATGGTCTTACGAACCGGTTCAAACATTTTTGAACCGAAACGTCGAAACCCAGCAGGCGAGAGCGGGAACTCAATCCGAATCTTCTGTCGCCGCCGGGGCGATGTCGCCGATGGCGGAGGATCCCGTCCACCTTAGGATGTCGGAGATGCGACACGCGTGCGTAAAGGAGATGCTGAGCCGGCGGGAGAATGCGAGCCTCAGCACCAGTTCCTTCCGCCACTCACTCCGCTCGATCCGGTCCTCGGCCGAGCCAACCCTAGCAGATCGAGGTTGGTCCCTCTGCTTCCTTCCTGTCTTCCTTACTCCCATCCACTGGAACTCGAGGCATAACAATTTCGAATTCTAGTGTGCATCCATTTTGGATCTTGGTTTCGTACTCTTATTTTCCGTTGCTCATTTCCATTTTTGATTTGCCTTTTCTGTTTATGCCCGAAGTTTCAACTCTAAAAAGGAAGGAAGCATCTTCACAGTGATTGAGCTTGCAATCACTATTTTCTTCGGAGCAGAGTTGTAAAACAAAAATCAGTTTTTTTTTTTCAATATTCAAAACTTTGCTAGGGTTAACAGATGTTAATGCTGCAATGTAGCTGGTGGGTTGTTTAAGACGGTCAATCTTGTATCCAGTTGACGAGGGAGTATTTCTGATCATGTTTGCCTATTCTTTCCTGGTAAAGGTTCGCTCTTAACTAATGGAAAGCTCAAATTAGGTTAAGTGGATTTAAGTTTGTATTGTTTAAAATTTAAGTATTTTAGGAAGAGGCATTTTGATGCAATAAAAAAATACTAAAAATTTAATATAAAATGAAAGACAATCATGCTTGACAATTGCTTTACCTAAGTAGCTGGAGATGTTTAAAAATTGAAATTTAAAACTATACTCATTGTCATGTAACTTGGAAGACAATTTGAAAGGATGGAATCACTAACTTGCAATTTTGAAGGAGATTTTATTCTGTTTTGTGTTCATGCAGATTTGAAACTTTTATTGAAATAAATGAATTTAGCTTTCATATGGGGAATAGTCTTATTTGCCTGGGTTAAATACTTGCACTTTTTAAAAATTGGTTTGCAATATTCTGTTCTTCACAATGCAGAAAAACTCTTCAAGCTGAAAGATGATCTCAATTGCTTGGAGTCTGAATTACGTGAAGCTCTATCAGGTATCCATTTCTCACCTACATTTCATTTAAATGGAGGGCAAGGCCATACATATTTTTGTATTGTAACATTATTTATGTCATAAAATAAGAATTTATTTCCACTAATCTGGAATATTTGATCCTTTCTCACCAGTATCAAAGATGATAGATGCTACTTTTGTTGCTCTCCATTTCAGCTACCCACTATAATTGATATTTTCATCACTCTTTTGCTTATTAAATAATAAGCCAAAATATGTAAAACATGTTACTTACAAGATTTCATATTTATTCATCTCTTTTTTTTTTCCATTTCTATTTTTTATTGAAACTACACTTCATATATTCATGTCTTTTTCTAGTTAACTAAAAACCTATAATTTTAACAATTCTCTCCATGATTTATGATTTGAGTTTATGCTATTTGTACTTTCATCAATGATCATAATATTCTTTACAAATTAAGTATAAGAAGGAATATTTTGAAGATGGGATCGAGTGACGGCCATCAATTCCTCTTAAATCATGATGGGAAGTCCTCACACTACAATCATTTTGTTTTCCTATGGCGGAATAATGAGTTTACAAAGCAGAGTAGGATTAGGAAGAAGCGAATGGAGAATTATCTGCAAAAAAAGAAAATTGCTTTCACCTGTCTTGCATAGACTTATTATGTAGGGGATAAATATATGAACTAAATTAATCAGGCATTTATAGGAAACTAACTAGCTAACATCAGCTGGTTACTTATATAAGTTCTCTTTAGTTATCCATGACAACCTTTTCTATTTGGGCTAGATAACAACTTATCTGGTCTATGATTTGTTTTTGTAGCGAAGGCTGCTAAAGATTCTAAATCTGCTACTATTGCTGAAGTCCTTTCTACCACAGTATCTAGAGCTGAGCAACTGAAGAAGACAGTTACAGAACTAAGAAGAAAGAAAGATGAGTTTGGTTCAACTATTTCAAAACAATTAGTGGGTATGCACATTAACCTGCTTTCCTTATTCTAGTTATATCAAATTTATGCTTGTAAATTAATACTTTTAGGCATTGTCTTTCACAGTAAGCTAGACTAATTTTTACACATCATTAATATTCTTTATTTAATCCCTTGGCATAGGTGCCTTGGTCTTAAAATCTTGTTTCTGTACTGTAATTGATCAAGTTTGGTTCTCCCTAAATATAAACCAAACAAACAGTTTTATGGTCTTGCAACAATAGGTTATGAAACGTCCAGATAAACTCAATCAACTATCAAAGCAACATGTTCTGTATTGGAAAATTAAAATTCTAGATACAATATATTTCATCAATGTCATAATATGAATACTGTAATTGATACCAAAAACTAGAACATAATTGTTCTCATGCATATGGTGTATCCTTTAGATATGGTTACAAGTTACAACCTATGCTCGACAATTTGCAAGAGCAACACCAAGGAATAAAAATGCATTACACTTTTTTTTTTGGTTGAAGCACAGTTAGTTTCAAATTGCATCTATGGTCATTGTAGCTGGAAAATGGTTGATTAGTCATACATTCTTGATTAGATATTTTCCTTGCCTCAGATCTGGTAGCACTAGATGAAAAGAGTAACCATCCATGTGGTGTATCCTTTAGATTTTATGTCATGTGTTTAACAATCTACCCCAAACACCAAGGAATAAAATGTACTCCATTTTTTTTATTCTAGTTGAAGTTCATGCTTTCAAGTTGTAACTATGGACATTGTAGATGGAAGTTGGTTTTGTAGTCATGCATACTCGGTTCAATGTATTTCTGTCTCAGATTTGAAAGCACAAGAAGAGAAGAGTAATCATGATATGCTCGAAAGAAAAAAGATAGAGGAGGCTATTGAGTGGTACAGTAGGTTTCTTGGTTTTCGAGTTGAATGTGGAGAAGGTAAAATATGAACTTTCTTTACTTTGTTTATTATAATGGTTTTATCATATTTATCAATGCTTATGGTGAAGGGGTCAAGTTCATCTTTGACAAAATTGATGTGAAGAATCCAGATGATGAGCACTCATTCAGCATCAGACTTGAAAATGATGCTTATAAACGTAAAAATAACCATCTCCATTAGTTTAGTTTCTTGTGCTGATTTTTCTTCTTCTTGTATATACTTAATCCTTCTCATAATATTCAGTGCTCGACTGCAAACCATACTCGGAAGGTATTCTTGATTTGATCCAGGTATTGAATAAAACAAATAGCTTATTCAAGTTTGCAAGAATAATGAGAGAGAAGTTCCAGGATGCTGCTGCATTAAATGGTAGAGTATCCAAAAATATTTTTCAACCTGAAGTTGTTAAAATTAGTCAAGTTCGAAATTAAATTTTGCTTTAGTGACAAATTCTATTTGGACGTTCACATTCTTCATTTGGTTTGAGAAATAGCCAGATACTTATTTAAATATTTATTGTTATATTTGTTACTCTGTTAGGTAATTTAGCATATTCGTGGTTTCATTTCTTGAGTTTGATTATTTGTATGAATGGTCTTAGTATTTTACCATGTGTGCAGAGTATGTGGAGGTATCATGCCTGCCCTGGTTGCTGATTATTCTCTTTTTTTTCTATGAATTTTATTCTTCCTATTGTGATTTTTGAGCATTTGAACTGGTGCTTCTCCATGATTACTCTCACTGAAAGTTTTCTGGTTTAATTACAGGAATGCGACCTGCTACTATGTTTGCATTTCCAGATTCGTCTTCAGTCACAGTGTCATCGGCCCCTCCAGTCTCTGTGGACAGTATAACTGAAACAACAGTGACACCAAATGATATTCACGTTCAAGATAGTGATCGTCAGTTTAATCCTGCTAAAAAAATCAACAATAGCCAACCTGCAAATCCATCTCCAAGTCCTCTGTCTGCGCTTCACTCTGAAATTGTGCGTCGCTCTCCACGTTTGCTGGTAATATTTTCAAAATCCTATGTTTCACCATTTCTATCTAAACTGCAAGTTACTCTAAATGAAGCAGCAAATACTTTTATGCTAATATGCAAGTGAGAGAGCTAGTTTAGAATGAGATAGAACTGATGGAAAGTTGATTTTTTTTGTTTTTGTTTTTTTGCTTTGATCTGATTCTCTAGGATTTTGGGAGCTCATTGTGGCATTACTTTCATGCATCTTCAGGCTTGGTACTCCAAAATTCCCCTCTTTTGGTTTTAAGCTAACCTCAAATTTTTTAAGAAAAAATCCACACGAAAATTAGTTAATGTTGTAATGCACATTAAAAAGGATTGTCCACATGTATGTATTATCAGGAAATTATTTATTCATGTCTGCAAATTTCCTGATCAGCACACCAACTCTTTTCAAATATTGCCTGATTTCTTCTGGTCTATCCACAATATCTAGTAGTTGTGTTGTGAAAGGCGCGCCTCAGGCGCAAGGCTCACAAGGCGCTGGTCGTTGCGCCTTGCGCCCCTTGATTCGGGCGCTGGAGGCCAGGCACGCGCCTAGGCGCGCCTTTGCACCTAATCTGAGGTGCGCTTCTTGACCAACTTGATTTTTTCCCCTTTTGAAAAAAGATTTTTAACCTATTTTTTTGGGTTAAACACAAACATAAAAAGCAAATTAAGGCATGTAGAAAATAGAAAAGGAAAGAAAAAAAAATAAACGCACACACCTCCCACCTGAACCCTAGCCTCCTCGGAGCATTTCCAGCCGTCGCACGTAGATGTGTTTTTTCCTTTTTTTTTATTTTTCTGTTCTTCTTCTGTTCTTCTTTTTCTTCTGTTATCTTCTATGATTCTTCTTCGTTTTTATTTTTTCTTTTCTTCTTCTTCTCCTTTTCTTTTTCTTCTGGCTTTTTCTTCTTCTTCTTCTTCTTCTTGTATTAGAGGAAAAATATTGCATCTATGGTCTCTACTTCACATGCTAGGCCTAAACAAGTTGAGAAGGGAAATACATCTTCCTCTATGAGACACTCTTCTCTTAGACTTAGAGATGAAGAAGAAGAAATTGAATTTGAAGAAGATAAAGATAAAGAAGAAGAAGAATACAATGAGGATGATCTTGAGCTTGATGATTAATTTGACTTATTATGCTTGTTTTGA
>JBAMIE010000016.1:8309063-8321909 GCA_037177295.1 Kaempferia parviflora | reverse complement strand
CATCGGTCCGAGACCTTAACTTGGTATTATAATCCATAGATGTATCAACTGGCTTACATCCACTTAAACGTAGTAGGTCAAGAACATTTTTTTTAAGACACAAAGATTCCTTTGTGACTTCTGGCTACCTCCATTCCCAAGAAGTATTTGAATTGTGCCATATCCTTAATTTCAAACTCTTTAGATAGGAGTCACTTGAACCTTTTGATTTCTAGATCATGATTTCCTGAGGACAATATTATCAACATACACAACACATGAAAAATGTTTCGCAAATAGCGTATGATCAACTTGAGATGGCTGGGTTGTGAAAGGCACGCTCGAGGCACGAGGCGCATAAGGCGTTGGCTGTTGTGCCTCGGCCCCGTGAGGCAGGGCTGTTGGACAGGCACGCCTAATCTGAGGCGCCAACGAGGCGCGCCCCTTGACCAGGTACGATTTTTTTCCCCTTTGAAAAAAGGATTTTAACATATTTTTTTTGGTTAAAAACGAACGCAATAAAGAGATAAAAGGGAATTAGGGCACGCAGGAAATCGAAAAAAGGGAAGAAGAAAACGAATGCAGCAAGAAAAAGAGGTACCCACCTGAACCTTAGCCTCTCAGGAGCATTTCGGGCACAATCGTGCCTTAAAAACTTTGATATGATGCACGTGATCAGATTGACCCCATCTCTTTGACAAATATTGATGACAGTAAGGGATGGTTCATGGATAGAATGGATGAAGAAAGCGATAATGAAGACGACGAGTTGGTTTTTTGAAGGTGATGACTTGACATGGGATGTCGTTGCTAGGGCTAGTGGAGCGAAGAGTTGAATATTGTACTAGAGGAAAAAACATTGCATCCATTGCCTCTAGTTCACGTGCTAGGCCTAAACAAGCCGAGAAGAGAAATACATCTTCCTCTATGAGACACTCTTCTCTTAGGCTTAGAGATGAAGAGAAGAAGAAATTGAATTTGAAGAAGATGAAGATAAAGAAGAAGAATACATTGAGGATGATCTTGAGCTTGATGATTAATTTGACTTATTATGCTTGTTTTGATGAATTTTGTTAGTTTAGATTAGAAAGTTGAAACTTTTATTAATTTTATTATGGTGTTGTTTTGCTTGTCATATTATGTATCTATGGTTAGTGATTTGATATTTGTGTGTGGAATATTAAAAGTTATCATATTTGACATATTATATATGAGTGTGTTAGTAGTTTAGCAATCAATCTCATGTTCAAGAGGCGCACGCCTCAGGCACTCCTCGCGCCTTAGGCTCTAAGGAGTCCTTTGTACCTCGTTGCGCTTAGCGCCTCTGATAACACTATCTAGTATCAAATTATGCATCTTTTTATCATGATAACACCATTAATACTATTAAATAAATTTCAAGTCAGGAAAACATAAAAGCTAAGGATATTGATTTTGGTGATTTTATTGGCTCAGATAATAATATGCCTTTTGGAATATGTGATTTTACTTTATGAGAGTAGCTTCGCCTACTAGGGTTTAGGAGGTTGTCTAGCTTCTTGAGCTTTACCGGACTTTCTTGAGGGGTGTAGCTCTTTTAATAAGGCTATCCTCTAGTCTGAATTACACATAATACATTTGATCATATGCAGATCGTACATGCATCTTTTCCTAATAGATGACCAGGCACCTTAATGTTAATGTTGTCGACATTGTGTCTTTTTAATTTATAGTTCACGAAGAAAACTTTCATGATTGGACCAAGTATTTTTTGATCTTGCATTTTTGTGGATATCTAGTTAGTGATCTTAATATTTGCAATTTATTGTGTTTTAGTACAAGTTTCTCTGACCTTAACTTTCGTTTACATCGACTGTTATCCTATAGTTCACAGAAACAATTTGTAACTTTTCATCGCTCAAATTGATGTTCAACAGGCAAGACGCGGTCGCTGATCGTCTACGTGATTAGACGACATAATATGCTCATTATATGTGGTGGGTACTCTCGACAACTCTCCATGGCCAAAGAAATGACTGCATGTAAAAATAACTCCCACTGCTTCTTTCTTTCTTTTATATATATATCATCTCCTGTGATGATGTTCCCTCCTGATAATTTTTGTATTTATTGTGCCATCTTTGATCGCCGAGGTTAAAGTAGTGCTGTTACACTATTGAAACTGAAGTGCTTGAGCTTTACCAAAACATGCTCCTCATTGCAAACCATATATTCATGTTGAAAATTGCCGTGTTTGCTAGTGATCACAATTGACAAGTTTAGATGTTGATAACAGGAAATGCCTTGCAGATCAGATCTACAAATGCCTAAGGTAGATGAATTAGTTTAAGCTGTCACAAGATCTCAATGGTGACCTTTCTCAATGGATGAATGTTGCTTGATTTTTTGAACACCTGCAAATCATTTTCATTTTAAGCTTACCTTGTGCTTGTGATAAGCATAAGATAGGAAATGTATCTTCTTACTGATGGTTTGGACAATACTGATAATTGATGTCGGTTAAGTAGCCAACTATTCCAAAAAATGTTGTTTGAGGTTTCGAGCGCCGTTCGTATAGATTGAAGACCTTCATCCGGGAAACTTGGGATCTTCGATGAATCAAGCTCTTAAACCACCGAAAATCAGTATAGGCAAAGTTACAGCATGGCCAGATCGTCGTGGATGGGCCGCGCCGTGGCGCATCTGGGCCGTTATCGAAAGCATAAATGTCTCGTTTTGTTGGGCTCGGGCATTTGCTAATTGCTGTGCGTGCCCGAAGAAACCCTCGAGCTCTCGCTTCACAGCCATTCGAGGGCTGGCTGCTTTTCTCTTATCGCCCCTCTTCTCCAAACCCTAGAGGGAGAGGAGGATGTCGGGCGGCTTTTTCCGGGTAAGCGAATCCATCTCCCTCCTCGATATCTGTGCTGCTCCACGTTAACCTAGTGATTCGATTGGGGTTTACTAACTCGCCGTCGTCGCCTCAGGGCACCTCGGCGGAGCAGGACACCCGGTTCTCCAACAAGCAGGCGAAGCTACTCAAGTCCCAGAAGTTCCCCGTGGAGCTCGAGCAACCGGTGAGTGGTCTCATCATTTCAAGTAATAGATCGTATATCTGGTGTTAGATCCCGTGGTTCCTGGTTGAACTTCGTTGTTTACGTACCATAAGACAAATGGAAAGTTAGATCAATTTCATGTTTAGGTGGATATGACGAAGGTGAAGATGGATGTTATCAAGCCTTGGATTGCAACTAGGATCACAGAGCTGCTTGGATTTGAGGACGAAGTTCTCATTAACTTTGTTTATGGACTTCTGGATGGAAAGGCATGATGCTGATGATGCTACGTTTTTGGTGCAACTATTGTGCCTAGTTTGCCAAGTTAAGTATGTTCTTTTACTTGTTATGCAGGGAGTGGATGGGAAACAGATTCAGATACAGCTTACAGGATTTCTAGAGAAGAACACTGGGAAATTCATGAAGGAGCTTTGGGGACTTCTCCTCAGTGCTCAAGATAACGCAAGTGGTGTTCCTCAGCAGTTCTTGGATGCAAAACAAGAAGAAATGAGAAAACGAAAGGTTTTATTGCTGTTTTATGTTTGCATGTTACCTTAAAGCTTTGGCCTTCTCCATGTTGATTTGTTATAGATATTTCTGTTGTAGGTTGAGAGTGATATGATAACTCAAGAAATTCAGAAGAGAAAGGAAAGGGAAGGTAGAGAATTTGAGCAAGAGAAGCAGAAGAGGCTGGTATTTAACAATATTGATCTGAATATTTCCTGAGCTTATTTTTTTTTTTTAAGTTTTTATTTTTATTTTGACTCATGGTTGTCTCTTGATGCCATTCAGCTAGCTTGTGCGATTATTTGGGTTCAGTTCATATACTTCTTTACCTCAAACTACTGTAGGACGTGGAAGCTGGTAATTCAAGATCTGCGAATGCAATTTCTGGCTCAAGTTCAAGACATTCACAGTCGAAAGATTCAAGACTTCAATTAGAGGAGAGAGATACAGAGATTGAGAAAAGTCCAGTTGTAAAAAGACGGTTAGTACAATGCGCTTTGTCACTTCACTTCTACTACAGTTCTTTTAAATTTCAAACACGCAAACTATCACTTTTGTGGAAACTAAAATAGTAGTGTACAATATTTTGTTTATGATTTTTTTTTTTTTTTTCATTTGTTACTAGTTTAGAAGTGTACAAACATCAACTTTATAGGATTGTCTGATTGCTCCAACCTATATACATTACCGAATCTTAAGAAGCTTGAATTTTTTAAAATATACATCTTTGCTTTGAATAGTGCAAATTCAAATACCTGTAAATTAACAACCATTTTTAGTAACACTGAAGTGTACATGTCTTTAATATTTTAAGATTTTCTTACAGAAGTAATCTAGTGGCACATGCAAATTTGTAGGATACAGTGATTCAATTCTGTTACATCTAGCTATAAGTTCCAAAATACCACACAATTTTCTTCAAACCCATCAATTTTTCCAATGTGTTGTGCTATTTCCCTTTATCACTGTTACTCTATTGTCTCTGTATACAAGCAACATCGAAGTGTACAAGTCTTTTTTTTTTTTTTTTGTAGAAGTAATCTAGTGACACATGCAGCTTTGCAGAACAATGATCTATTTTTGTTAGATTTAGCTAAATTTTCTTATTCAGACCCTTCAATTTTTTGAAGGGGAGCTTTGGTGCAACGGTAAAGTTGCTGTCACTCTTCAATTTTTTGAAGGGGACCTTTGGTGGAACGGTAAAGTTGCTGTCATGTGACTTAGGTCAGGGTTCGAGTCGCGGGTAAAGTTGCGTACAATAACCTTTCCCCAGGGCGGGAACTTCATGCAGCGGGCATCCCTTTTATTTAGACCAGTCAATTTTTTCATTGTTTTGTGCTATTTCTGCTCTTATCATTGCTTTATGTTGTCTCTGCATACAATCTTTTATCCAATATTTAAATATGTAGTTATACCCTTTCTAGGTCTTCTAAAATTTAAATTTCTTGATAGTGGCATTTCTTTCCTGTATGCCTGATGGAAAAATCAATCTTTTCTTAAACAAAGCTTCACGTAGTTATATTACATGGATGGTGATGTATCTTAGCTTGATAGATTGGGTAAAGGATTTTTTTCTTACTTGGTTTCTGCAATATTATCTAGAACTACTTATTATCATTATCTGTTGGCTATGGTTGTCATTTGCTCTTTACACCAGTATAACTATTCCACAGTTTGTTTCATATTTGCTTTTTCTGGAGCTTCTATGTCTGGATTTCTAATAGATCTTTCTTTAGCCTGTAGGCATTTGCAACATTTGGTTGTAGCATATGCTTTTTACTACTGGTCCCATGAGGTAAAGTTTGGTCTAGTATTTGTTGGTTCTTATAAACCGCGATAAGATAGCTCTTGTTACTGGATTCTAAATATTAGTAGTATTAGGGGAAATATAGATCTTTGGTATTGTGAGCTTGATTAGATGTGAGCTAAATAATTTCTTTTCTTTTCCTTAGGGCTCTATCTTTGTCCACCCTTGAATGATTATTCTTCTCCTATTCGGTAACATTGTCCTGTTTGTTTGATTAAGAGCTCACTTTAGTATGTTGGGTTTGGTTTCTCAGTCTTAACTACATAATCATATTGTCTTTATTCAGGACTTCTTCAGCAAGCCTGTCATTCAGCAAATCAGATTCTAAATCTGGGAGCTTAAAGTACCTCCTTTTTTTTGGATCCTATAGAAGTTTCCATTTTACTATCTGGTTATCATATTGCTTCATGTTGTAAATAACTTATAAGCATGACCTCGATCCAATCACTATCCATAATTTTGGATAAACTTGACACTTTATTTTCTGAAATATTTATGACTATCTTTAAGGTGATAGTGATCAATTGAGGAAGTTAATTGTGCCACTAGTTTATTTTTGTTAATAGATATTAAAGAGGATAGATGGTAACCAAGATAAGATGCAGGACATTTCAGTCACTTGTGCACTTGTCATGATTATTTCTGTGAATTTGAGGTCTTATCCAGTTGTTTTTGTGTCAAATCTGAACTAGCTCACATGCTTCTTTACCAGGGAAGGAAGGTCAAGGAGTGCATCTGTTTCTTCCCATTCACGTAGCCGTTCTCCTAGTAAGCAGTATCATTCTCCACCTAGGCGTTCTATATCATCGGAAAGGCGGTATAAATCTCCAGCCAGAAGATCTATTTCTCCTCGCCATAGATATTCACCAAGGAATAATCGGTCACCTCCAAGACACATATCTCATTATTCTAGACGAAGATCGCCTTCAACACCAAGGCATGGATCACCTTTGCCTGGACGTAAATATCCTTATGGACGACGATCTCCGTTATCACTGCGCCATAGGTCTCCTCCCTCACGTCGTAGATCCCCCATTCAAACTCGCAGAAGATCACCTTCTCCTAGACGTCGCTGGGACTCACCTTCTCCTAGACATCGCAGAGATTCACCTTCACCTGAACGTCGCAGGCGATCACCTTCTCCTGGACACAGAAGGAGATCACCTTCTCCCATACGCCGCAAGAGGTCACCTTTACAAGCACATAGGGGATCGCCTTCTCCGGCACATCGAAGGAGAACACCTCCCCCACGTCGCAGAATATCGCCATCTCCTTCACACCATAGAAGATCTCCTCCTTCGCACCATAGAAGATCACCTTCTCCTTCACGCCATAGACGATCACCTTCTCCAGTACGTCACATGTCTCCTGTCAGACATAGGTCTTATCCTGCTCAGCAATATAGATCCTTGTCTCCAAAGAGATTATCTCCAGATGCTTCTCCTCAACGACAAGGAAGATCTCCTAGGGGTTATGGTGCCGATGCTCAACTATCTCAACGTACAAGGAAAAGGTGATGATTAAGTGAACAATACCATTTCATTTTCTTTGTGACTATTGTTGCTGCTTCAATTTTGTTATCCTGTCTGATATGCTGATACAACTGCAACGGCCACAGTCCTAATAGGAATCATAGAGGTTCAATTAGGGAAATTGATAGCAGAACCAATGGCTTCGATACTAGAAGGCTTGAGGATGACTATGCATCTGAGAGGTACTCCTAAACCAACTTAGTCTTTTCATTTATTGAATATCTGCATGTGAAAAGGCTTGAGGACGACTTTTGTCTTACTGTTTTGCATTTTTTTGTTTCTCTTACAGGGCTGGGGAGGGACGATTATCATCTCATACTGCTTCACACAAAGTGTTGTATGAACATACTGGCTCAAAGCAGAATGTTCCAGACCGCGCAGACGTTCTGCGCAAATTGCCAGGTTCTTCTAGGTCTTCCAGTCAAGATTCTAGAGATCAAATTGACATCGATGACAATGATGATCATCGCATGTTGCCTGAAAATTCTTCAGGGCGGTCAGCCTCACCTAGTAATTCAAGGAGAACAACCTCAAGAAGGAATAGGTACACATGTTACATTTGATCTTTTGTCTTCTCTTTTTCATGGCTAGGCTTTGTCAACTTATCATAGATTGTTGTGCAAATTCTCTTGCAGGTTGTCTGAAGATGCTACCACCAAACAATTTGACAAACGAATGCCTCATCATATCACGGGAATAAATAATGAGAAGGAAAAAGCTGATGTTATTCGGTAAAATTTGTTCTTTTATGTAATTGCCAAATCTATACTCATCTCTTATTTTCTTTGTCGATTCTGATTCTCAGTGAGGATCCGTATCATGACGTCAATTCAACATCTAAGAAAGGTAAATTTCTAGAAGCAGAGATGAAAAAGTAGCAGCTTTTCTGCTACTTAATCTAGAACAGTTCTATTCATGTGTTATCAATTGGTTCACTCCACAGGCATTCAAAATCATCCATCAAATGTGAAATCAAAGTCGGATGATGAATGGAATAGGTAATCCTTTTACTTCTTTTAATATCATATTGTTACATTCTTTTGTGATCAATACCATTTCTATTTGTTTGATTCTGGTCTAATTTAAGTACCTAAATTATTTCTGTTTATTTTTAGTTAATATCAACTAGATAGCATTTAGTGCTCAACAACTTCACAAGTGTATATAATTGAAAACAAGGTAGTGAATAAAACTGTTGAAAAAAGGTGAGTATTCTAACTTGAAGCTAATAATTAATTTCACCAAACTATGGTAATTACAATCTGCAATGGTCTTTCGATCAATTAAATGAAGAGAATTATCTCGACCAAGGTTTCATGTCAAAACATATGGAAACTAGGTTTATGGTATTTGGAGCCAGAACATAGATTAATAGGTGGATATGAAAGGAACAAGAAAAAAGTTTGATTGTGTGAAATTAAATTTGTCTAATTAGGGTACAGGTCAAACTTGGAGTTATTTTTGAAGTCATGCTGGCAAATATTTGACTATTCCCAACCAAAATCAAAGTTTTTGTTCTGGGACCCAAACATTTTGCTACAAATCCGTGTCGGTCAATTGGTCATAAGCAAGAATATGTTACTCTAGGTCTATTGTCCATTTTACTATATGCATGTTTGACAATCCTATATTTAAACTGGCAGTGGTGTGGATATTCTGAGAAGAAATGAATCACAAATGTTGCAATCTCGAGTTGGTATTGAATATGGCCCTGAAAGAGGGATGCGGGGCGAAAAACATTCCGGTGGTGATCGGCAAGCCTTGACGCTCTCTCCATCTGATGCTGAAATGCAGCCCAAAACAAGACATTGCAAAGAAGAGTCTGATGAACAGAAACATAGGAGTTCAGAAAAGAAAAGGCACAAAAGGTCTGACAAGCATAGAAGAGATTCAGATAACACTTCCCATTCTGATTCTGATATGGAAGACAAGAAGGAAATCAAGAGAAGAAGGAAAGATGAGAGAAGGTTGCGGAAGGAGGAAAAAAGGCGAAGGCGACAAGAGAGGCACAACAAAAGATTAGAACGGCACTCAGAGAAGCATAAAACTAAGATTGCAGATACTGTAACACCCCCATCTGATTTTGAGAAGGATCACAACGATGGTGGCAGATCAGAAGATGGACCTGTCTTTATCAAGGGCCCTTGCTCATCTGACAATGCATTTGAAACGGAGTCCGAAGAGAAGCAGCTTGAGATTGAGCTTCGCAAAAAGGCCCTCGAATCTCTCAGAGCCAGGAAGGCTGTTAGGCATTAAATCATTGGCTTAGCACAGCTAGAACTTCCATCTGCATCTTGTTTGTGGTATTGTTTCATTTGTATCAGACAATGCGACGTGGATTAAGCATGCCCTGATCTAAACCTATTATCTGGCAACTGAAGTGAATCGAATAGGAACTTGTTAAAGTGACTTTAGTACCAATTACTGCCATGTCATTTTGGAATTTCACAATTATTTACGGTGTTTCAGTTGTGTAGAAATATATGTTGCTATTGACAATTTGTTTTCAGAAAACTCTTCTAATTTCAACTTTGCCGGGTTTGAGCAGTCAACTACCTTCTCGAAGAGCAAGATATATCAGGAGTCATGCGCCAGAAGATATTTCCTTATTGGTAAGCCAATTACTTCGATCAAGTAGGTAAATCTGAATTACATATTTCTTCAATTTCTGTCTAATCAATATGTTTATTTGATTTTTTTTTTTCATAAAAGATACAAGTCTAGCACCATTAGAAGTTAAGTATTTTGACAGAGCAATTTTGAGAGAGCAAATAGACTTCAGTTGATACAAGTGGTCTGGTTTTCCCACTCTATTTCTCTTAATGAATTTGATTGGTAATGGTGAAAAAAATTTGTCAACTTCACGTAAAATTTTCTTTGATAAATTATAATCTACAAATGTCTCCTTGGGATTGAGAGGATCTTAAGCTGATATGAAGTTTGCTAACCTTACCTACTGGTTTCGAGTAAGGTTCTTTGTATCTTTCAGCCTGAATCCCGTGGAGTTTGTTTAAGATTGGTAGAGGGGTCTAGCCAAGTTCACATGAACAGCCTGATTTTAGTTTCGATTAGGCAAGTTGAAGTTGCGTGTTGAAAGATGAGAATTTGTCTAGAAAAAAAATGTATAAGCTATGGTTAAGAATGAGCAACATCTCAATTAAATTGAAATAATTGATCGAATTAAAAAAATTTAATTCGATTAATTTTAAATTTATTTATTTTTTACAAATATTATTTTAGTTTGTTTGATGGAATCTATGAGTCGTTATGTTTTGACCAGTCCCTTTAAAGGGATAACAATTGTGCAACTCGAATAAATACAAATTAGAAGAACTACCATTTATCCTCAGAATTAACAATGAATACAAATTAGAAGAACTACCCTTTATTCTCAAAATTAATCGACTTAATTTGTTTAGATGCTATCAAATTTTCAATTCGAATTTATTTGAAATTTTTATATTTTAAAATATATTTGATTGATTATTTTTATATTAATGAGAATTTATTGATAAATACGATTTATAAACTTTGTTCATAAATATTATTCACACACGATTCACAATCTTTATTTATGAATATTAATAAAGTGAACAAATTTATGTTCATACTTATTTATTGTGTTTATTCAAACTTATTTATTTAATTGATTTTATGTATATTAAAAAATATAAATAAACTTTATTCAAGATGAACACTAAATTTATTTTCGTTTACCGCCATAGAAACATATGATAAAAGGTGATTCGCTCGTCCAACGTCTCCGTCAATCCTTCTCTAGGCCAACACAGAGGAGATAAATTACGAGTGGATACTAACTATTAGTACAAATGGTTAAAGTATGTATGAAGTATATGCTGCTGCCCTAGAAACAGAATAAGAATAACATGTGTTTACATTTAAAATTACATTAAGGGCTCAATTATTTGAATGCAAAGGATTACAAAATTAGATAGAAATCTTTATCATTTATGTACATTATTTCATCCAAGAAATTCAAGAGAGGATAGAATTCAACAAGCTTTAGCATAACCATTTCGAGCCACAAAATCAAACTGACCGAACTAATTCAATTTAAGTATTTAACCTTTAAAATTATGTTTAGTTAGAGAGACACAAAATCCTTAGCAGAGGCCCCATACTACTCATGATCTAACTCTGTCCGCTAATGATTGAGTTGTCATATCCAACCATACCATTTTAAGATGGCTCCAACGGCGGAGTCAGAAATTAAGTTTTATCAGGATAAAAAGACCCCAAGCCGATATTAAACGGATGGTGATATGAGACTCTGGACTAATAGTGGGTAAATTGACTTAATTTGAGAAATATAGAGTAATAATTGATACATTAATGAGATTTGGATGGTGTAGCCCAGGTACCGCGAAGCTTGGCTCCGACCTTAGGTGACTCAACTCGCAAACTAGGCTGAGCACATTAGTCGACTGAGCTAGGCCGATCACAACTCAAATGTCATGTGGGGCCCATAAACTCCCCGTCGTCGTTCCTATCTGGTTCCTCGCCATCATCTTCCCCTTCTTCGGTCCCGTAAACTCCGCCGTCGGCGCACTCCTCGTCAGCTTCACCGTCTACATCATCCCCGCCGCAGCCCACATGCTCACCTACCGGACATCGTCCGCGAGGCAGGTACATAAGCCATTCCAAATCTCCATTTTCTCCATTGGCAGTTCATCGATCTAATCATAAACCAATTCACGGGATTTGCTAACGTAATTACGTGCCGACGATCTGTTCGACAGAATGCCGCAGAGAAGCCGCCCTTCTTCCTGCCGAGCTGGACGGCGATGTTCATGGTGAACTCGTTCGTGGTGGTGTGGGTGCTGGTGGTGGGGTTCCGGCTGGGCGGATGGGCGAGCATGACCAACTTCATTAGGCAAGTGGACACCTTCGGGCTCTTCGCTAAGTGCTACCAATGCCCCAAGCCGCAACCACCGCAGGCCGCCGTGCCGGCGCCGCACCACCGCTGACGACACTGCACCGTCGAATCACATAGTTCAATACCCTGTAACATACTCAAAGCAAAAGAGAGAATGCTCAGTGTGAGAGAGTTGTTTTGTAGTTGATCTTTCTTCTGCCTCTTCAGGTCTTAAGAACTTGAGCCCTTGGTAAAATAATAATCATAGTATAGCTAAAGGTGGAATCCACCGCTCCAGGGATCCTACACGAAAGGCAAATAATAATAATTCTTGATCTTTGAATGGAACTATATCGGTGTACCAAAATATAATGCTCCTTAAAAACCATTGAATTCTGGTCTCTTTAGTAGTATTCACAATGGATGTGTCGATGAGGACCGATAAACATTCTCGCCTTATGGTGCATATGTTGGTAGTGTTAGATATCGAAGTGAGCCTTGAGACCGTGCCTACAAGTCTTCTAATTACCAAATATGTGCTTAAACTTATTTAACTATCCACTCGGGCTCAAATGGACTTGAGTGACATAAATTTTGCAAGTCAAGAAGGCTACTAAACTGTCTTAAAATTTCACAATTGTTAGTGGGATTCTTAGAAATACACCACTATGGTCACCAAATCACTTCTAGCATATTCATTAACACTATGACCCACAAAATTTTTTTTATCGGTCATTAGAATAAAATCGGAAAGCACTTGTATCAGATGACCTATCTGTTGGAACCTTGACCACCGGTTAAAAGGGGGTAAATACGTCGGTACCCCAAAACCCTTGTCTTCGTACACTCGTTAGCTTACGTAGCGGAAATATAAAATAAAACTAACAAAAGAAAGACAAATCAATTTACGTGGTTCGGAGATTATGGCTCTTACTCCACGGTTGTTCGTAAGGTGGACGATCCCGATCCGTCGGTGGATGACTCTCCGGAAACTTCGGCTAGCTCATGTAGCTCCTTGTGGGTGGAGAAACCTAACCACAACTCTTCCGAAAATTCTTGGATGCACACAAATACAAGACTACTAATTTGATGTTCACCACATCAAATTTCGTC
>JBAMIE010000016.1:8291222-8308963 GCA_037177295.1 Kaempferia parviflora | reverse complement strand
CATTATATCCAAAATCCTTTTATATATGTATGATGTAGTTTTTGTAATTAATGAATCGTATGAAAACTACCATTATAATTTTTTTTGCACTATTAATTATTTAATAATTTTAGCTATAATGGATGACTTTTTGAAAAAAAAATTCAAATGAACACCGCCACTATATATTTTATCCCGAGCATATCCTTATTTTCAATGTTATTATAGTAGTTATGAGATAATAATACGGGTAGATGCTAGAATGTGATCAATATCAAAATTTTATTACCAATTTGGTCGAAAATATTTAGACTTCATCAAAATTATTTTAACTTGGTCAAAATCACTTTAAATTTTTTTAGTAGCTACAATACTATATTAAATGTTACAACCGTGATAGTAGATACTTACATAGTTACTATACAATTATAATATCTATCTAGATAACTACTACAATGTTGTTACTTGTTAGCTATAATAACATTGTAGCAATAACTGTTACAAAAATTTTAAAGTGTTAAACTGATTTTAATGAAATTTAAGCCATTTTGATCAAATTGGGAAAACATATTTAGATATAATAATATTTATATGTATACTAATTTTAATTAGAGTGAAACATTATATTTTATCAATTATAAAATAGTGGCTATATATTGTAGTAAGATTTGAATATACGATATAAAAAAAATACAATATCAATCGAAGTAATAGTGTGCTAGAGGGAAAATATATAAAAGATTCGTTAAATATAGAAAGTTCGTGATTTTTACCCATTTTTTATATTTATTTTATTTTTTTTTCTTTCTAAATTTAACTACGTCTAATTAGCAGATGTCACATGTCAGCAAGCGCCGCTGAAACCATATCTGGGTGAAAGTGACGGTGAACGAGAAGCTACTTCGGTGACAACACGAAACAGGGAATACAGGTGGACAACAGGACAAGTTCCTTTCTCGCCTACTGATTTCAGCCGCCGATATCTGATAGATTAGAAAACAACTATCGTGGCATGACACCATTGCATCCCACTTGTGAACCGTGTCTGCCTTCTTCTTTTCTCCCGCACGCCTTATCTCGCCTCCGCTTCCACTCTGATCGACTCGTTCGCCCTCTTCTGCTCGCTTCCTTTGTACTCCAGCTCCTCCGATCCAGTCCCCGACGATCCCTCGTCGCGCATAGGGAGGAACGCGCCGCCGTTTCTCTCCTATTCGATCGGCATTTGTTGGGCCGAGGAGGTGGAAGAGGTTTTGGCAGCGGAAGCGCAGCGGTGAGCTAGATATCGGAGGGCGGCGATTGGGAAGGAGGGAAGCAGAGAGGTAGGATGGGGCGGATTTTTCTGATTAGCCTCGAGGGCAAGTTCTACAGCTGCAGGCATTGCCAGACCCACCTTGCCCTTTCCCTCGACGTCATCTCCAAGGTTTGTGTCTTCATGGCTTCTGTTTTGCTCGCTAACTTTTGGGGGCTGTTCCATTCTCCGTGTTCCGAAGCGCCTCATTTTTATTACTGTGGTTACGTTTCTGTAGTTTAACTTTTCTGTAATGGGCCATGATTGCAGCATAGATAATCAATGTTAAGCAGCTTCCGAGGTAACAGTTTTCTATCAAGAAGAATGCTATTTATAAAAGCAAAAAATTAGAACAACTACGATTCTGTTGGGGGTTAGCTCATTCTTCATGTTCCAAAGCGCCCTTTTTTGATCTTCATTACGACTACGATTCTATTTCTATTCGACAGTTGTGAGTTGATCTTTCTGTAAGGAGTTGAGTACAGCATAGATCATCAGTTGTTATGCAGTTCCCGAACTAAATTTTCTTAACTGAGAAGAATGATATATTGTAAAAGATTTTTTTTTTTTTAAAACTACATTTCTATATATTACAAAGAATGATTATATTTCAGGAAACAATTACTAATTTTTTTACAATTACTGTGTCTAACAGGAAAATGCATGCATTTAATTTACTTAAGATTTTTTGTTTTACTAAATTACCTAAATTTTTTATGTATCCCTCTACCCCTTGTACTTTCATACTTGTAATTGATCATATTTGAACTTGTTCATAGTATTTCAATCTATTTTCTATCCTTTTATCTTTTATTGGTTTTAGACTTTGCTGATCTCGGATAATTTGTTTTTGTTTTATCCTTTTAGTAACCTCACACATCCTTGTTTCTCCTACATTATTTTTGTGTTGTTTCCTAATAGCTCAATAGACTAGAATCCTTAATGTATGGCAATTCATATCTGAATCTTATGAATTTTTCCTTTATCATAAGGGACAATTACATGGACTTCAAAAGCTTATTTCTATTTAAACAACCATTTTTATCCATTATTTATGATAATTCATCTAGCATTAGGACCTGTTTACATATTTGGAAGGGAGAATTGAGGAAATTACAAATTTTGAGGTCCTCTCTGAATTCGAATTTATGTTGAACAACATTCGAACAGAAAGGGCTCCGATAGGATTTCACTAAAGGACTTTGTAGTAAAATATCATTTGGCCAATACTAGGTGGGTGAGAGCAACCTTGGAAAAATGAAAGGGAAGAATGTCCTCTTTGTCCATTCCCTTTTGGTGCAATGTGTGAAAGTGGCTTGGTAGTGTGCCATGAGGTTGATGTGATGTGGGGTGGCAAGCGTGGACAACTTGTGAGGTCAATGCGAGGGTATAGACAAAGGGAGGGCAATATTTGTACGTGAGGTGAGAGAGATGTGTGTGGTAAGTGGTAACCAGGCAAGGGCGAGTATGAGAAAGCAAGGGTAATCTTGTCATTACCTTTTCATCCTTTCCATCTCCTTTACTAAGGTAAACATGTTGATGGTTGCACTTTTGTCTCCTCCCCGCACCCTTCCCATTGAGTAAACTTATCTTTAAAGTGGAGGTGTGAGAGTAGAGGGAGACAAAAGAAAACATTGATTGATATAATAAAAAAGTAATTTAATTAACTTAAATAATGATTGATATAGCCTTCTAAGAGCTTAATGAAGGGACAATATTCTGTGTAGCCAACCCCAACTATTTATGACAAACACAATGTGATGATGATGATGAATGATTTATTCATCAATATCCAATTCTTGTTGAATAGTTAGTCCAAAATTTCTAAATCTACTTCTTGGAATCTTTCTTACCTATTCTTTTGATTAAGTCAAACTTGTAAAAAGAACCTACTAACGGAACTTGATTGAATGTTATGATGCTACGGATGCTAGGGGATGATGCTCCTGGCTCTGCATCACACTACGACACAACAATTTGATGATGATTGCTTGCAATGAATTGTGAAAAATACTGGGTTGTTGGAGCAATGGTCTGCGGATGCCATACAATCAACAATTATTGGAGGGATGCTCTTAGACAGCAGGGATAGTCTATGCACTCAAATTCGAGGAAGATAGAGTAAAAAAGAAGCCTGGGAAATGGAAATAAGATGAAAGAGATCGGGAAATAGAGATGATAAGTGGTGGTAGAAGAATGGGTAGGAAAAAATTAGCACTATTGTGTTAAATTTATGTTCCCTTTTCTCTAAATTAAGCTTGGTTCCCAATTTTTATCAATATGGAAAGTTAATATGTTGCAACTTCAGCTTGGCATCAACCACTCCATTATGGATCGGTTAAAGGCTCAAAATGATAACTATTTACTAGTGTTGTCATTTCTGATATAGTTCAATAGCATTCTCAAAAATCGTTCTGGTGTAAATTGACATCTGTATAAGCTACATAGCTGTGTCCTCATGCTAAGATTATAATTTTGTTACTCCAGCTTTTAGGCAACTGATCATCCAATCAAACTTGACATGCTATAGGGCAGGAGGTATAATGTAATGTACAAGTTGGTATTTCCTAACATCTTGAGTTTTTGAGATGAATGATTGACTAATAAAATTTAGTAATCAAGAATTTAGGAAATTAAGAACGTGATTCTAAATCAATCAGTGCGGTACTGCTAAAAGAGAAATTATATCCAGCGCTTATTTGCCAGTTTTTACCTATTATTACCTGACTTCTGACTTTATACTGATGAATCAATTTTATCATGATTTTTCTTAAGGGAGAACTTTTTCCCACTTTCCTCTTTATTAGGATGTTTAATTGAGTGATGCTTGTAATTGTAGATGTTTTTAGCACTTCAATCATCCTATGGCCATAGATAGAGAACGTTGCAGTGTAAATCATCTCAGTGTAGTGAGAATTCATTCACGAGTCACTTACCTTTAATTTCATAAACATTTGGATTTCATTTTTTGTTGATCGCTTATCAACTTGAATTGATTAATCATGTCATTCACTGAGCATCATTCAATCTGGTATGTTGCTAATCTGTCTTGATTTGAACTTGCTTCATGGCTTCCTACCAGTCAATCTCTCCAGGAAATTCTCTTACATTATACATCCCACTCATCTCAAAATTTTTCATCCTTCTCTGCAGTATCTTATTGAAATTGAGGTGCATAGTCCCTATCAAAGATTGTTCCTAGATACTAGATTCCATTTTGGTGAAAGTGGACTTCCTCAAGATCAAGTTTTGTAATGTCTAGAGTGATGTTTAATAATTAATATCACTGCATTCCCAGATTTAGTAAATGGATTTTACGGTAAGCATCCTTTTTGATAGGCCATTTTAAATCTATGCTATCCCATGTATAAATGCAGTCAGAATAAGCTACTAGAAAAATCCGTTCTTGGGTAATCTGCTAGCTGTGTAAGGTATTGAGGTATTTGAAGAGACCATCGTTCTGTACTTTTGAAATTGTTGGATATTTTGGAATATGCTGATCAAATCTACGCTAACAGAAAAAATTGTTCCAATTGTTTCATCTTATTGTAGCAATTTTGATGCAAATTGCCGTTTCTGTAAATATGCGTTGTATGTGTATATTTATTGAACAACTTCATACGTGCCTACTAGTTCTGATTTTGTCTGAGATCCATGAACAGACATTTACTGTGATTAAGTAGTAAAGATATTTATGTGAAGTTGCTTAAGAGATATTTCTTTTAAGGAATGACAATTAGTTTCTCTTTCCAGACGTGTTTAATAGGATAGGGTTATGCATGTCATTTGCTGACGAAAGTTTGAGTGATCTGTTAAGTATTCAATTTGTCTTATTAAAACAGTGACAGTGTCTGCTATTGTTGTCCCATTATCAAGTCTCATAATGCTACTACATGTTCGACTAGTTTCGTAGACATGTAACTTGAAATTGATGAATAGAGATGGAAAGAAAGTAAAATTGTACATAGTTAAGTTTAATTTTTGACTCCATAAATGAGTTAAGTACTATATTAATGTCTATTCAATTTCTGTGTATACAGTCCTTCCATTGCAGACATGGGAAGGCCTATCTCTTCCAGAAGGTGTAAGTGGCCTTATCATTTTACCTTTGCCCAAGCTTCCACTTCCTTTTCTCCTGGTCAATTCAAGGACTTGTGAACTGTTTGGGGTTTGATACAGTTGTTATGATGTGCTTTCATACTATGGTTGATCTGTTAAAATGTAGGCAATGTTATTACAGATCGAGGCATGTGTACTTGCCATGTGTTCATTGTAGTGTGAATGCTGCTTTCTAGGGTTTGGCAATATTTGAATTGATCATTAACACCATGACCCACTACGTGAATACAGACACAATATTCAAAAGTAGACAATACCTCACAAATATGTAAACAGGTGACTCAACTTGACTCTTTTGCAGGTATTTCTGAATGTGGAAAATTTCTCTATCTTCCTCACAAAGAGAGAACACGCAACATTCCAAACCAATGCAATCACAAGTAGTTCCTCTTCATTCTTAACAGAAACATAACAAAAGGGAGAGCAAAGGTATAGAATCCCACATGCTCCCCCTCTTTCATCATGGAGGTTTGATGAAGGGCGGTTGCATCCATCGCCTTTATTCTTGTGCTTAGTGGGTTGGCCGTTCCACCCCCATCCTACCTCTTCAACTAATCTGGTGTCATTATCATGCCCAAAACCACCACACTACTTTGACAAACATGGCACTACCACCCTCGTGAAAACTCCAACTACTCCCCCTCATTCTTTATAATGGAGGAGAAGATTTCACAGGTGCCTTCATGAAGTTGCTCAGCTGTCCCTCTTCTTATCCCCTGATGACAGCCCAGAGTTCTCACAGCTATTGGCATCACATTTCACGTGCTTCCAAGCCTAGATACATGCAAAGGCACACTACACAATGGCAACAATCAGCGACCTACTTGCTGCAGTTGTTGCGCACCATGTTTTGCCGGTCCCCAATGTCTTAACTTCCAAGCTACACTGACCTCTACCTTATTGCTATAAACACTACATTTATGTCTTTTTCCTTAAGCTGTCTGTGAGGTATCCTAGGTCCTCCCACTAATGGTTTGGTCCCTGGAAAGTGATTTGCCTTAACTAAGGTGTCCAGTAACCAGGCGGCCTTGTACATGTTTGTCCAGATCATTTTATGACCAGACTGAGACATTAAATTGGTACTTCTCCTCAGCTCTTTTAATCCGTATGTGGTTAGTTTTATTCAATGTACTAGTTTACCAAGATTTGTGACTTAAGTGAACATTTTGCATAAAAATATTATGCAAATCCAGTTTAGATATTCAGATTAGTTAAATAGATAAGAAAATGGACAAAACAGTTTGGTTGATGCAAGCTGTTGCTGTAGCGGTTTTTGAGGACAGTCATGAAAATTTACCTTCACATTGTCGCTTGAACTGAACATTGATAGGGAGAATCACACAATTTGAGAGGATCAACGCCTTTTTAGCTGGTTTGAGAGAATCACACATCATTTTACACTTATGGTTTCAGGAATTCCTTGTGATTTGCGCTATTTGTTCAATGTTATTTTCATTCGTAGGACATCACTTATTTTAATGGCTTTGCAGGTTTTAGAATTCTATTCCTGGATTTACTTGTGTCAATATAGTTTCTAAAGAGTTCCCTTTAGTTAGAAAATTTAAACAGTAAAGGTTGTCAATTGTCTTTATCATCGCCTCAAAATCTTTTCATTTTATCGAAGTTATCTTCGTTGATACTTTTCATAGTTAATCAACCATTCACTTTATTTCTGAACAGTGTGAATGTGACGGCTGGAACTAAAGAAGAGCGAATGATGCTGACTGGGCTGCACACTGTCTCTGATATTTTCTGCGTTGGCTGCGGCTCTAATCTTGGATGGAAATATGTAAAGTCTAGTTCAATTTCTTTTTCTTCTTGATTTAGTTTTACTATTACTGCGTCTACTTTCGACCCAATGCTTCATTTCAGATATCTGCTCATGAAAAGAACCAGAAGTACAAGGAGGGAAAGTTTGTTCTTGAAAGGTACTGCTAATATAATTCAAGCAAATCTTTTCGAAAAAGGCGAAACTATATATTTAGCCTGCCCTACACACCAAATTTGGGTGCCTATCCTGGGCGACTCTCACACGCCGAGACGTGGTCCAGGCGCGTCGAGTGTTTTGGCTATGAGGGTCGCGCAGGATAGACGCCCAAATTTGGTGTGTAGGGCGTCATTTGCCTATATATATATATATATATGGTTTTATATTTGTGAAAGCATTGCAAAAAAACATACTCATCTTCTTGGAACAGATTTAAATTGACAGGTCCTGATGCTAACCGGTACTGGGTAGCACATGATGCCCACATGGGCGGCAGCGATGCTGATGAATGATGATGCCTGAGTAACGTTATCAACTAGTCCATTCGATGCAACAACTCTTTTGAATGTAAATTCTTCCCGTCACTCTTCTCTCATGTGGGTTCTGGCAATTGCAATCCTATTGAACTAGTTCTTAAGATTATAAATTCTCATGGCCTCCTCGTATGCATTCGACTTTTCATGATTATAATGTTTCAACCCGTTGGCTGAGGTCTGGTAGTCACCACCTTACTAACCATCCGGTGAAAGTGATGTGTACAAAATCTCAAGTCGTTGTCTTTGATGCTTTGCTTTGCTTGATAATACTTGTGCAGTGGCTGGAGATCACAAGCATGATTCAGTTCGTAATTAATCATCGTATTCTGGAATTTTATATCTGGCAAACTTGAGGTAGAAATAGAAAATTTCGCCCATTGTGCCTTCTATATTAAGTTTTAGAACAGTGTTACTGTCAAAATTGCATCCATCCATGCTCTCTTGTCGATGAAAACTTCGAAATCCTATTTCTTGTGTTGTTGTTCTTCTTGTTTATGCTAAAAAAACAGAGGTTTAATGGCCAGCCACTGCAGAGGATACATCACCAGATCATGGAGGCAAAACAATTATATCAGGAAAGTGTTCCTTGCGAATTGCATCATTTATTATATTATAACTAGTGAAAAATATGGCATATGTTATATATGGTAGTTAATAGAATCTGTATTGAACATTTGCTCCTAATTAGAGAGTGGAAATACATTACTGATCCTAAATCTCGACTCTGGCTTGATTTTTGGAGAGGAGATCCTTTATCCATCTTTCTGTCTGGTCTACATCAGGACGTTGGATCAGTTCAGGAGGGACCAATACATGGATCCTGATCTGATCCAATGGTCATTCGATGTGAATCAGGAATGGACTACAGAAAAGTGGACTAGAAGATCTACACTGTGATTTTTGGTCCGCTTGACAAAAAAATCAGGCTAGAGAAAAGTGGAAAGTATCTTATTTCAGAAACCATTCCATCCTTTCTCTCATGGGCATAAACAGTGCGGTTAAAATTTTCTAATTTTGGTATTGTGATGGTCCTGTGATGAATATAAAAATATAAAATGAATTATATATACTTTTGGGAAAAATATCAAGTCTAATGAATTGAAATTAATTAAGGTAGATATTAAACTTTTAAAATGAAAATAATTTGGAGTCCTGCATTTCACTTCTTTTTAAGGCAAAAAATGTAATTAATTATTTTTCATGAAAAATGAGTTTCTAATATTTAATTTGACTTAAAATGAGTCAAATAATTAATTAAGAAAATGGCGATGCACGGCCGGTCTTCTTGCGTATAGGGCGCCCCCACCTCCTCCTCCGGTTGTCTCCCTTCGCTTCTCTCCCACTTTAATGGTGACGACAACGACATAAACCGCAATCTTCTCCCACCTCCCCCTTTCTTCTCTCCTTCGTTCTTCTCTTTCTCTCCTGCGGAGCAGTTGTGTTCGAAGGGAAGGCGATGTCGGACGCGCTCATCAACGGGCTGGCCGGCGCCGGCGGAGGAATCATAGCACAGCTCATCACCTATCCCTTGCAGACCGTGAGCCTCTTTTTCTTCTTTCGTTCTTCGCGATCTACTCCTCCCCGCTTCCTCTTCGTGATCGGTCTCGAAAGTTGGGATCTTTCAGGTGAACACTCGGCAGCAGACGGAGCGCGATCCGTCCAAGTCCGCCGCGAGAGACGGCGCCGTGCGTCAGATGCTGGAGGTAGGTGCGATCGTCTCCGTTCTCGAGTACGGCGTTATTTAGGAGACGGAGTGGGTGGTTTGTGATGTTGTGGATCTCAGGTGGTGAAGCACGAGGGCTGGGGGCGGCTATACGGTGGTCTTGCTCCGTCGCTGGTCGGCACGGCTGCGTCTCAGGTCTGTTGGCCGGCGCTTGCGTCGCTTGCATTTTTCTTACTGCCCACCTGCGCCTGTCATTGTCGACCACATTTGGTTGCTTCTTTCTTCGTGATGGAGGCTCATTGCGTCCTCTTCCGTGACTGTATCGTCTGTCCGTTTGCTTGATTTGGTTGTGGTTTGGCTCGAGTCTGCTCTCATCTATCAATTGTTCTTGTGCTTGTTCATTTCATGACTTCTGAGTTTATCCTACTAAATAACTTTAACTTAATTTCAGGGAATTTATTAAAATTATTCTGTTAAAGCCTGAGATCTAGGTTGTAGATTTGCTGAGATTGAGATAACCCTTGCATGATATTTTAAACAACAAAGTAGAAGGAATTATTCATTCCAACTGCGCTCGGCTATCTTGGCATGAAGGAAGAGCACACCACAGATCAATCCTCAGTTGGGACATGCGTGGGCACTTAATTTGGAGGAAAAGACTTGTGTTGAGGGTAGGGCTGTAAACAAGCCAAGCCGAGCTAAGCTTTGTAGTGTTCAAGCCAAAGACGAGCCAAAGATGATAAGAGCCAAAGACCAGCCGAGCCTAAAATGAGTCAAGCCGTTAAAATGATTGTTCAAGCTTAGCTTGGTTTCTTTTTCATGAGCTTGAGCTTGGTTTGTTTAAATGTCAGTGAGCTCTCAATTCAAGTTTGCTTGATTGTTTGAAAATTTTACATTTTTAGCTTGTTTGATTAGTTATTGAGCTTAATAATACAAATTTGTTTGTTCATTTTGAATGTTTCTTTTTTTATTTAGCAAGTTGATAAGAGTTTATTGATAAACATGGTTCATGAATATTATTTGATAAACATGGTTCATGAATATTATTCACGAACGTTGTTCATGAATGTTGTTCACGAACATTGTTCACGAATGTTGTTCATGAGCATTGTTCTCGAACGTTAATGAGCTGAACACATATGTGTTTAAGCTTGTTCGTTTAGTTAAACTAGTTGTTCAAGCTTGTTCATTTAATTGATTTTGTATATATTGAACGAACATAAACAAGCTTTTACCAAGCCGAACACCAAGCTTGTTCACGAATGTCTGGTTCATTTACAGCCCTAGTCGAGGGATCCATAGTTTGAGTACCCGGTTTGGGGCACACGCAACCCTACAGTGATGGATGGCCTATGGAAGTCGGCTGCCAACGCACTACCACGGGCGCTTCCGGATTTACCCGGTGGGTGAACTAGGAGAGGATTGCCCAACTCTAGGACTAGTCGGGCCTGTAAGCGTCTGGACACCTGGATTAACAAAAAAAAAAAAAAAAAAAAATGAAGGGAGAGGACTATTGGAACCCTTATCAGTTAATAGAAACTCCATCGTGATATACAAAGTGCTTTTTGGTGGAAATGCTAGATGGTTTTCTTATGGTTTGCAAGCTCTGGATCACCTCCATGATGATTGAGCTATAACTTAATTATTCCTGTCTAATATTCAACATGATAAGTGGCTTCCGACCCATGCTACCATAAATGTCGGAAATAAATAAACTTGAAGTAGATGGTTGAAGTGATAACCGTCTCATATTTCACTCAGTGCCTGCTATTCTTTATATCTCACCGGAATTGTCATTTAACTATCTACTTTTGTCTCTGTTGAATCCAGCAGTAGTTTATACTTTGCATTATGTACCTAATATTAAACCTCTAGATGTGCAAATAATTATACTAGTTAAAGCATTCCTGCACAAAGGGATTATGATAATTTTAGTGGTAATCTATCCTCTTAAGTATTAAAAAATGAAGCTATCAGTTTAGTTACAGGTTGTCTTATTTCCACTGATTATCTCCAACATCTAATTATTATTTTGAATTTGATTTGATTTAATCACAAAACATATAGTTAGCTTAGTAGAACTGTCTCACCATTGTTCACTTGCTTATGTTTTGGGACATATGTGAAACGACAATTTCTTACTAAACCTGAAATGAAATGTATTTGAGAATTGTCATCTTGTTCAAGGGCTATGAGTTTGTTACATACATTATATGATTTTGTTGCATTTTATTTTCACAAGGCATCTTTATTGAAATTTATTTTTTTGACAGGGTGTTTATTATTATTTCTATCAAATATTTAGGAACAAAGCAGAAACAGCAGCTCAAGAGCGCTGGAGAAAAGGCTCTGGTGATGGATCAGTAGGCATGTTTCAGTCACTTGTTGTTGCTGCACTTGCAGGGTGATTAACTATACTATTAGTTTCTGTATATAATCTAGTCTAGGATACTAGCAGTCTCCATCTTGTCTCTCTTGCCCTCTATACCTTTGCTATAATTGCAAGACAATCTCCATGTTTGCCTGTCTTCATGGTTGCAGATGTGTAAATGTTTTATTGACAAATCCCATCTGGGTAGTAGTCGCACGCATGCAAGTAAGAGACTAGTTCTGACTCTACTTGCTATTATCTTGTTTTATTATTCTAGCATTTGATCTTCTAGTGTTATTCTTTTAGGTTCCTGATTCGCAATCATATGAATCTGATTTCAGATGCTAACATTTGAGACCTTGCAGACTCACAAGAAGACAAACTTTGGATCACATAATCGTGGTTTACAATCACTTTCCAATGAGGCTATTGATTTTCCGGTCGTTGAACATCTGCCATACAGAACTAGTCACGTCGTATGTGGACTATTAATTATATAAATTTCCTTTCTCATTATATTTTGGAGTTGCATTTGCTGTGCATGCATCAAAAAAGAAGGAATTAGTTGTAAACAGCTTGAAAGTGATTTATAGTTCTATACTAGAGCCTGTATATCCTCCAGAGGGATCGCTCAGATGATACATGAACTTGTTCCTTAAAGCACTAGTTTATAAGCATTACTTTGGTGGAATGCCCTAGTTTAAACACAATCTTTATCTACGTTTAGTAGAAGATCAGCTACTTTCATTTTAATATTTGTTTGTAGGATACTTGCATATCAAACCTTGTAATTACAAATAAAAGCTAACAAAGTAGGGTGCCTATATGCAGGAACTGAAATATTTAACTGAAAAGATTTTGATCCTGCCTTTTGGTAATTTTAGTGGTTGAAATACCATCATTTCATCAATAATTGCACTCGAAACTAGTAATGTTACTTGTACATTACATTGGCACCCCTAGATTATTAGATGTTTTAGGAAGTTAGAAAAGACAATAGAATAGTTAGTTCTTAAGAAAAAACCAACAAGATAGGTTAGACTAACAATGGCTATGCATTACACATTTGACTAAGCAATTCAATTTGGTGCACTAGTGTATGCTGGTCAGTTTGAAATACGAGTAAGGTGCAGTTATTTTTTTATTTATAAAAATGACCACGTATGGTTTACAATTCCCTTATTACCTATTAAGGTCCTCTTCTTTCACAAGTTTTGTTTGTCATTTCAGTTGTTTGTTTCATTTACTGAATAAACTTGTTAATTCAGATTCAGGAACTCTATGATGAAGCTGGAATGTGGGGCTTTTGGAAGGGTGTAGTACCGACACTTATAATGGTCAGTAGGATATAAACATAGCTTGTAGGTACCCAGGATAGATCATAACTATGGACTTCCCTTTTTTTTTTTTTAGGTTAGCAATCCTTCTATCCAGTTCATGTTATATGAAACTTTGGTAAAGAAAATCAAGACAAGACGAGATTTAAAAGCAAAAGGTGCTGAAGGATTGACTGCTCTTGAGGTAGACATTATTCATTTGGCCATACTTTTCCTAGGTAGTTGTAAATTTATTTTTTATACAAGTCTCTAACTTTTTGGAACAAGTTTCTAATTTTTGTTTCCTTTTAATAATTTTAATGAATTTTGTCTCCTCACTTCATTTAGTGATGTTACCTGGATTTGCTATGAATAATTTTTTACATTCAGTAACAAATGGATGGGTGTCTGAAATCTTTGCGAGTTGTGCCTACCAGAAACTTCAAAATCTCTTAATATCCATTTCAAACACTGACATATAAGATAGCGTTCAGAAATGTTACAGTTCAAAAAGATCCGTGCAAATTTGGAAGATTATAACTCCTGCACAAATCAATTCGTCTGATGTTTGCCCCTACTTATGAAATATTCTGATGGTGAATTGTCGATATTAATGTCTCTGTTTGTGTCCATGGCTCCATCCTTCATATGGATCGAGTCATTTGCATTGGTTACTTGGTGGTTTTGCGTATTATTTCTTTGCAAAATCAAATGCACACGAATGTTCAGGCAGTATTGGCAGCATTCGCCATTTGACTTTTTTGAACTAAGCATGAATGCACTGATGTTGCATTTGACTATATGCAGATTTTTATTCTTGGAGCTGTTGCCAAACTTGGAGCTACTGTCGTCACATATCCCCTATT
This sequence comes from Kaempferia parviflora, assembly GCA_037177295.1. Lineage (NCBI taxonomy): Eukaryota > Viridiplantae > Streptophyta > Magnoliopsida > Zingiberales > Zingiberaceae > Kaempferia > Kaempferia parviflora. Next base: position 8,295,057 of record JBAMIE010000016.1, on the reverse strand, counting down.
GGTAGTCAAGGTGATGATGATTCTCTCTCTCGTTTCAGTACCTTTTTTTTTCATTTTTATATATATTTATCGATCAACTGATGCTTTTATCTTCCACTTGTCCGTGAAGATTCAAATTTGAATGCACTTTACTGTGCTACATTGTCTTTTTTTTGTACCAGGCGAGGTTGCAAGTAAAACAAGGACTTATCCGTGATAAAAGGCATCAATATACAGGTCTTTTGAAACAACGACAATTTCTTTCATCAATTTCTTCTCTTTATCAAGATTAATTGTTTGGTGGCATCAATCATGCATTTAAATTTGAGAGTGACTCTGATGGGTACTGAATCAATCAGTGTAGCTCGATTGCTACCTCTTCCTGTTTGACTCCCATCCATTGTTTTCCCTCTCAGGTACATTAGATGCTATCAGCAAAATGGTGCGATATGAAGGCGTTTCGGGTCTTTACAAGGGAATGGGCACAAAGATCGTCCAGAGTGTATTTGCTGCAGCAGTTCTGTTTATGGTTAAGGAGGAGCTGGTGAGAGCAGCCCGGGTTCTAGTAACCGGCGAGCTCAGACTGATCAAGTCCAAGTCAAAACCTTCCTAACTGTATTATTTGTTTTCCTAGTTTCACTTCCCATTTAAATTGAAAGTTGTACGAGTTGGAATAGCAAAGTAGTTCATAAAACTCTTGCAGGAAATAGCTAGGTCTATGATGATCTTGACTAAATTGTCGATTGATTTGAATACATTGGTTTATATAGACTCCATGTTGCATTGCAATTTAATGTTTGCTGATCTATCAGTTTCCTTTAGAATCTGAAACTCAGCAGCAGGAAAAGTTTCAACTGCGATTTCATTCATCCAAATGTTTATTGTCCGATCAGGTGACACATCATCAGACTACTCGGGAGCTTCTTCTGGAGAATGAGCTCGACATGTTGTCCAACTTACATTAATTTGAACGACATCCTTCGGTTCATTCCTACACTACAATAGGGTTCATCAACAGCGACATGAGCTGATTCTTGGTTTCTCCATGATCCTCTCCGTACCCATCCCCGTGTTGATAGAAGAATTGAAATGTGCGAACTACGTTGATCGCAACCCTTTCTAGATACTCCTCAAGTGAAGTCGTAGTAGCATCATAATCTCCATTGATACACCTCCAACTGGCCTTGATCAGTTCCTTGATTCGTCGACGAGCCACAGCTTCCGAAACACCTTGCTCGTGCATGCAGCACTGAATAGATTTTGGAACATCGCCTCTCTCAATTTCAGCCTATAACGAACCCACAAAGAGCAGCACCTGTAAACTTAACATAAGCAGTAAACAAACTACTCAACAAGAGCATACCGTCGAAGTAGCTAGATCATCATATAGCCGAGCAAGCATGCACGAGGGCTTGGCAATGGCAGGGTAATACGAAAAACCTCTCAATTCTCGTTCGGTTAACTCTTCGGCCATGCAGTAAGCACTAGTGAGAGTCACATGGACCGATATCGACATCCACGCATTGTCTAAGTATTCATCGAGTGTTGGTGTGTAGCCGGAGTGGTACCATTTTGCTTCCACTAAATATGCTTTGCACAAATCCACCCACTGAAAACAAACAAACAAACAAAAAAGAATCGTTAGGCGAGTGATCACTCATAATCATTAATCCTTGTATATCACTTTGCTCACTGCTCTCTTGAGGTAAGGCAACACATTGAAGCCCTTGTGTTTCATGATCTTATAAGCTGCATCATTCACTGTGTTAAAGATGGCAAGAAATAAGATCTTCATATAGTCTGGAAGCTCGTCAATTGCATTAACATCCCATCTGAAGTTTATCAGTTCAGTCAGTGATGTAAAGTTCATGTAACTAAAAAAATTAGAAAGACACCGTTACCTATCAATGAGGTGAGTGAAGAGTTGAAGCTCATCCAAAGTGCCATAGACATCATAAACATCATCAATCATTGTGACAAAGCATACTCCTTTTGTCTGTGCCTCTCTGAAGCTCCAGTACTGAGGCTCAAATGCCCATCCCACAGTCCACAGGTAGCTCTCAGCCAATCTGTCTCTGGAAAATGGAAGCTTCTCTGCGAGTCCAAGCTCTGTCCACCATCTGTATCATCATCATGCACAAATTTAACATTAGTTTGGATCGAACTATGTATATTTGATTCTTAGAGGGAAATATATGATGAATAAAATAGGATCTATATCCGATTTGATCACCTCATTTGAGCAAATTGACCAGCCAACAATTGGCTTGACACTCTAGCTAACTAGCTCAATTGGTCCATTTGGCCTAACTAGTCAGTCTAATTTATTGGACCTATGTGGTCTGCTTGACTTGGTTATTTGGCTTGACTTGTTCAGCTTAACCATTCTATCCAAATCATCTAGTCTACTTCTGAATGGTTCGATAGTCCACAAATAAACCACAAATAAAACAACACCTATGACCTGACCAACTGACATAATACCTTAACTAGCCCAATTAGTCCAACTAGTCGGATTGACCAAATTTTATCTTTCTAACTTGCTTAGCCCACTCGACCCAATTAGTTGGTTTGACTACACAGCTTAACCATCCTACACGACTTGAGTCCATCCTATCCAAATCGCCTAGCCCACTTCTGACTATCTCAATAGTCAAATCGACCACCCACTCAATCCAACCAAACATATATATCTAATCTATTATATATATTTCTCATAAATTTAGAATATAATTATTCCATGAAAATAAATAAGCTAAGACAACAAGTCAAGTTATTTTTACAACTAGATATAGAAATATTATTAATTACCTAGAGACTGCTCCGAGTTCTTCCTTGTAGATGCTTTGAAGTGCATTGAAGTCGAGAATGGCAAATTCAAGTAGATTAGGGTTTATGCTCATGGCCTCTCTTTGGCACACTCCAATGAACCACTTGGTGTGCAATCTCTCCATCCTCCAATTCAATGGAAGCTCCAAAGCATGACCCACCTTCTCCCTGACCATTCCATCATCAAGTCTACTACTCTCCAAGAGACCCTTGAGGTGCTCAATTGTGAACTCCATGGCCTCATGCAGCACCTCCTCTTCTTCTTTGGCAAAGTGAGAAGCCTCATACAAGCCAAGCATTCCTTCAACATCGCTCTTGAGATATTCTTTGAAGTGGCCTCGCTCATCTCTAAATTTGTCAAAAATATCTTCAACATTCGACAAACAAACAAATCAGTATATTGCACATATGAGTGCCACACAATTATGCTTCAGTCATAAATTATGATACCCAACATATATATTCTTCTGTACTTCACCTTGGACTAGCATAATCAAAGCTGCTTATCCAAGATGATGCAGCTTTAATTTACATAAAACTACCCGGGGTATATATATACAGCGCAGACGGTGGGCGCATGATATCTCTGCCGTAATGGTCAATAGTTGATTCTCAGGAACTGACGACCTGAGATTTACCCCATCATGTGCTTAACACCTGTGTGCCTACATTTACCTCCCTCCATATCTGTAGGGCCGACAATAAGGGGGCTGCTAAGGTAGCAGATTTACACAAAATTGTAAATTGCTAATACCTTAGAACTAACTATATATATATACACACACACATACTTTTTTTTAGCCTGCACACCCCTTCCTACACACCCGCCTGGGCGACCCTCACAGCCCCGGGCGCCCCGCCCCCCCCAAAAAGTGAATCGGGGTGCCCGGAACTGTGAGAGTCGCCCATGAGTCGCGCACGGCCGGGTGTGCAAGGTAAGAAACCTATATATATAAAAGAAATTTTAGTCTGTACACCCACGCTGGACTACGCTCTGAATGGAAGGTGCCTTAGCCGAAGGTCGGCC
>JBAMIE010000016.1:8251816-8270982 GCA_037177295.1 Kaempferia parviflora | reverse complement strand
GCGGTAGTACGTCAGGAGAAGCGAAGTCTCGAAGCACCGGGAACTAGCAGAACACGTAAGGAATTGCTTGAAGAGTTATGTACAAAAGTTTGCTCGAATTTGCCTTTTAAAGAGGGCTGAAGGCGCCTTCAGCACCTCTAAGGAGCCTTCAAGGTGATAAATTTTATCCCGAAGATGCAAGCCTTATCGTTGATGAAGTCTGAAAACTCATCCTCGTGAAGGCGCCTTCGGGCCTTTCCGCCAAAGACCTTCTGCCTTCACGCTGGAGATGCCTCCAGCACCTCTAGAGGCGCCTTAAGCACTGTTCATCCGTGGTCAAACTTCACTTTTGACTTTGTAAAATAGTATTAGAAGCACAGAAAATATATACCCTGCAAAATAGAGTTAGTACAACAATTTAAGGGTAATATTAATTAAGTTTTGTCCCTCATGACCAAAACTTATTCAGGGAACTTAGCTTAAATTTTCAAAATGGTTCTAAGCTGGTTTGACGCCTATTTGTTCCTTCGAACGGGAACGCGTCTTCACCAGTCACTCTCCTCCAGTGACTTACCTAACTTACCTTCCGGAATCGGACATCCGGAACTCTGACGCCGGAATCGAACATCCGAATCACTCACACTAGAATCACACATCTGGATCACCACACCAGGAATCGGATATCTTGGATCGCCCACACCGGGAATTGAACCTCCCAGATCACCACACTGAGAGTCGGACATCCCGAATCATCTACACCGGGAGTCGAACATCCCGAATCACCTTACACAGAGAATCGAACATCCCGAATCATCCACACCGGGAGTCGAATATCCCGGATTGCAAACCTTGGGAACCGAACATCCCAATGTGCCAGATTCGAACCTCTGGACTTTTCCTGCAAACTCCACAGACTTGTTAGATCACACAGACTCTAACTTTAACCTACTTGTCATTCATCAAAACCTAAGTTTGACTAGCAGTGCAAACTGCACCAACAGCATTTCTCTGGTACTCATTGTCGCATCGCCAACCGGTTGGCCATGAAACTGGAGAAATAGGGCAAAAATAAATATAATAAGATTTCCACTCCTTCTTGGAGGATGGCATATCGTCAAAGAAAACACATTTCGATTAGGCCTAAAAAAACCCTGGTTCCATTTTCTTGGGATAGTAGAAATAATGGAAAACTCAAGAATAAGAGAGATTTTGTACCGCCGAAAAAGGATGACTATTCCATTGAGTAGTCAGAAAGAATTGGGTGCTAACTGTTGAAGAGGAATACAAAAATACTGGGAGTTTTCTGAGAAAAAGCTAGGGAGTGGAAACCGGAGACCTCGAAGAAATTGGTCCTTAAAAAAGATAATGAATTCCCAAGGAGGACGGTGAGACCGATCCAGGGCATTTGGAATAATGATGCGATGGTTCTTAGGAACTTCAAAAGACAACCTAATTTGGTATATGTCCCCACTGTTGAGGTCTGAGGCGGTGGAGGTATACCATAGTGTAGGGATGTCCTAGGGAATGCATAGGCCATGGTTTAAGAAAAAGAAGAAGGAGACAAAAGGCGAAGAATAGAAAGCGTACAAAGAGAATCAGAGACTTATGGAAAAAAAAGTGTTAAGGGAAACATTGAAGAAGATTATCAGAATAGTTGTTGCCAGAAACACTACCATTGAACACTGGAAGACTATGACAAATGACCCAAGCATTAGCCCTTATAAACCTTAAGCCTCTTAAATCATAGTCGTCCAATCCAGAAGATGAAAAGGCGGGATCCTCACTACCACTGTTTGATCGCGAGCCAAACCAACAAAATCCCAATAGTTGCCACGAAAAGACAACCTTTGCATGGTAGCACCATGTGGCGATTTCCCGTTAACCCACATTTATGACAGATTTGATAAGGCCAACCATCACACAGATATGCCATCAAGCATATCACCTGAATTAAAGATGTAACTGATATAGGGGACTCTCCACATAAGATCAAAGGGTCAAGTTTTCGGCTGATGTGGAGGTCAACATCTAGATGGGTCAACCTGAGTGATTTGTTGATCGAACCATAGAGATATATCAGTTGGACCTTCCCAACCCCTAGGGTTGTGCCCCCTCTCCAGTGCCCCATTCCTCCAGCTCAGAGTCAATAGCTGATCGGACCATCCCAATCCTAGGGGCTCTTCTCCCCTACATCCTCCTGATCAGCTCGTAGGATCATGAGGTCCTGCTCCCTATATTCTCCTGCTCGATTTTAAATCGGATCTCTGACTCCCCTACATGCTCTCGATCGGCTCACACGATCACGGGGCCCTACTCCCCTATATCCTCAGGCTCAATTCCCAATTGGATCTCCAACTCATGGGGCTCTACTCCCCTCAGTTCCTTATAAGGTGAATAGTCACACGATCATACCCACTCGCCCATGATCAGAACTGAGCCCCCTTTTCTAACCCATTATCACATCCCACTGATTGGGTCAGGCCTAGAAAGCCCTGGGGTCATTCTACTCACAAAGCTCATTCCATAATTAATACTACATGTGGAATTGTCAAAGGTATGTGAGACCGTATTTTTATATATAATACAAGATAATGAAACATATGGGTGATGGGACTGCATAATACAACAAAGATATATATACGGATTTAATATATCTCTTATTCTGATGTGACATTTAATTAATATGGGGATTACAAAGGTGTTATAAAAGGATCTCGTCCTCGCGAGAGCAAGTACTTTTTTACTTCACACGATCTCAACCCTTGCTATTCATCTTCCATATTCTCTTCCACCTCACTAACTTAAGCATCAGAGTGGCTGTGCCAGAGACCCCTTGGCTGTCTTGCAAATGCTCCTTCTTCTCCCTGTATTCTTTGATCTCGTAAGTTCTAGTACACGATCTTCTTCCGATCAACTTTGAAGCTAACTCATCGGTGGTCCAGCTTCATTAATCTCGGATCAGACTCTTTAAAATGAATTTGATAGGTTCTATTTTTATTATCATTGGTATGCACACATGCAATTAAAGTAGATAATATTCGAAGTTGTTCGCCCAGGGCAATGGTGAGCAGGTAAGTTTTCTAGGTGGTTAATCAACTATTTAAGCGTCAAGTCCTAACTACGGTGCATTATAAGAAATTTTTTAGTGGGACAACAACCTTAAGAATGCTCACCACTTAGATGGGCCTATGCAAGCGCTTTCCGATTTACTTTAATTGTTGGTGAAAAATTTTCATAAGACTGGATTAATTTCCTCCAGAATTATTAATCGGTTCAAACAGCTAGATAATAAAAAAAAAATTGAAATTGTTCAAAAAACTTATTCGTGAAGTTTGTCATGATGTCCATCATCCAAGCTTGTGCGTTAAATTAATGAAGTGGGTTGGCACTAATCTCTTCGTTCATACGCAATTGATCTCCACATCATGTGCATATTGTTGAGTTTTGTCTAAGGCAATAGAGGGGACATGATCAAGCTCCTTGTTTGAGGTGATAATGCAAGGTAGAGGATGTGTATTAGTTTTTTTATTTTTTTATTTTCCAGCTGATTCGTCCATCAATCATGATAAATCCAGAAAATGCATGTGGCTCCTGGTGTGGTGTTAGCATCACAAGTAATTCGAACATTCTGGTGTAGAATGACCAACATGAAAATCGAACACTCATTATATGGAAAGAACACTGTCGCTTGCTCTTGTACCACGCCGGGGTAATCACTGAGAGTATGAGTGAGACAGTAGGGATGGCTTTGTGTGATAAATTAGCTAGCCTCGGTGAGTAAGATTGTTGGTCAAGGAGCATGTGTTGCAAATTTTTTTACAGAAATATTTATGTTTGGGTAATATGTGGTAAAAAAGTGAATCGCTCACCCCAGGGCCTCCGCCGACCCGTCCCAGAGCCAACACGGAGGAGGTAAACCACGGATGGCTACTAGCCATAAGTGTAAATGGTCAAGACATGGAGGAGGTAAATTAATATTTGGGTAATAGATCCATATAGTAGTTTTAATTAAACTATTATATAATAGAACTCAAACAATAGGATTAAGAGCATAGAATGACTTTAGAAACTCTAGGGAATATAATAGAGATGTTATTTTCAAATTTGACAAATCGTAGATAGTAATTTTAGCCAAAATTTTAAATGAACTTGCTTTAGCTAAAATTAAAAAAAAACATAGAATAACTTAAGAGGTTCTAAAGAGAATAACAACATTGTTACTAAGTTATTTTGTGTTTCTATAAGTTTAGGTTAATTTATCAAAGTTCATTAAAGTTGTAAACTAGGTCTTTTAAGAGTCTAGCAATAAGATGACTTTACGGGTTTTAAAGATCAGAAAATTCAAAATTGAGCATAAAGCCATAAACTCAAAAAATTCTCATAAAAAGGTGAAATTATAAAACTCCCTGAGTATTTCACACCGATAGCTTGCTTTTACGAGCCAAATGAACATAACGTTGTCTTAGTACCGAAAATACCCTCCTATTTAATGCTACGATCTTACTTTGGTCTTCTAGGGTTTTACTAGAACAACGTTCAAAACCCTCCGAGGTGCGATCGAATCGCCCCTTTTTTCCGAATCCTCTTCGCCAACATCCAGTATTCATGAACTTGATGTCGAATTGATCTCTGTTCGCTTCCCTAATGGTAAGGTCCAATCTCCACGCCGCTGCAGCAGCATGAGCCGACGTGCAGTGGCGGTGATTCTCTTCCAGTCTCCTGCCGTTTTCTCCTTGTTGGGCGTCACACGCTGCTTCTTGCCGATTCAATCACCGATTTCCTTCGTCAATCCCTTGAAGAGGCCCTGCCTTCACCTCTTCAGCACCGGTAGTAGCTGTTCCTCACCCCATGATGATTTGGATGGATTAGTCGATGCGGAGTTTGGATTTCTGCCGAACAGTGAGTCTGCCGATCGACACGATCATCAGGAGGGATCGATCTCACTGAAAGACTTCGCCTTTTTACACGAAGCTGCTGCTGGAGACCGTGATGCCCTCCATGAGAAATCTGCTGGTTCAGGAAACTTCTCCGAGGATGCCATTTTGATCGTCAACGCTATTAGGGCATGTGGAAGTAACTTCGATCACAAGACGGTGGAGACACTTAGGCAATTCAGAGGGAAATTGAACGAGTCGTTGGTGATTGAGGTATTAAGATTAGTGAAACCTCCTGATTTGTCTCTCAAATTCTTCATTTGGGCTGGTCGGCAGATTGGCTATAGCCACTCAGATTCAGTGTATGATGCATTGATAGAAATTTTAGGCTTTGATAAGAAGAACAGAGTTCCTCAGGATTTTCTTAGAGAAATTGAACAGGATGACCAAGAAATTCTTGAGAGGTTGCTTAATGTTTTGGTAAGGAAGTGCTGTCATGATGGTTTTTGGAATGAGGCTCTGGAAGAGCTTGGTCGTCTGAAGGATTTTGGATACAAGCCATCCAAGGTGACATACAATTCTTTGCTGCAAGTTCTTTTGAGTGCCGATCAACTAGGTCCAGCTTTTTTGGTACATAAAGAGATGTCTGATGCAGGATTTGGTTTGAACAGGTTCACAATAGGCTGCTTTGCCCAATCTTTGTGCAAAGTAGGACGATGGGTTGAAGCTGTTAATATTATAGAGAGAGAAGATTTTACTCTGGATACAGTGTTATGTACTCAAATGATTAGTGGATTGTTGGAAGCTTCTCTTTTTGAGGAAGCCATGTCTTTCCTTCATAGGATGAGATCCAATTCGTGTGTCCCTAATGTTGTGACATATAGGACATTACTTTCAGGGTTTCTCAAGAAGAAGCAGCTTGGCTGGTGTAAGAGAATTGTTAAAATGATGATTACAGAGGGCTGCAATCCAAGTCCATCTTTGTTTAATTCTCTAATGCACGGATACTGTTCTACCAAAGACTATGCTTATGCATATAAGCTACTAAAGAAGATGATTGCTTGTGGTTGTCGACCAGGCTATGTGACCTATAACATATTTATTGGGGGAATATGTGGAAATAAAGAGTTCCCAAGTTCTGAATTGCTGGAGTTGGCAGAACATGCATATGAGGAGATGCTGAATGCAGGATTTGTGCTAAACAAAATAAATGTGGGCAATTATGCGCAATGCCTTTGTCACATGGGGAAATTTGATAAGGCATTTCAGATTATAAAGGAGATGATGAGAAAGGGATTTGCTCCTGATTCTAGCACGTACACAAAGGTTATTGATGTTCTTTGCCAAGCAAGTAAATTAGAGGAGGCTTTCCTTTTATTTCAGGAAATGAAGAAGAATGGTGTTGTGCCTGATGTTTATACATATACAATTTTAATTGACACTTTTTGCAAGGTGGGGCTAATTAAACAGGCTAGTATATGGTTCAATGAAATGCAGATAAATGGTTGTACCCCAAATGTAGTGACTTATACTGCACTTATACATGCCTACTTGAAAAGAAAACAAGTTTCCAAGGCTAATGAACTTTTCAAGAGCATGAATAGCATGGGTTGTATTCCAAACGTCATCACCTACACTGCATTGATTGATGGTCTTTGCAAGGCTGGAGAGATTGATGGTGCTTGTCATATCTATGCTAAGATGAGAGGAAATTGTGAGGAGAAAATTACTGATAATTACTTTAATGATGGAAGCAATGAAATCTTAGAGCCAAATGTGTTTACATATGGTGCATTGGTTGATGGCTTATGTAAATCTCATAAAGTAGTTGAGGCTCGTGATTTACTCAATGCAATGTCATCTGCTGGTTGTGAGCCTAATCAGATTGTTTATGATGCCCTCATTGATGGGTTTTGCAAGGTTGGCAAACTTGATGATGCACAGGAGGTATTTGTTAGAATGTCTCAAAATGGTTATATTCCTAGTGTATATACATACAGCTCCCTTATTGATAGGTTATTTAAGGATAAACGTCTCGATCTTGCTTTGAAAGTTCTCTCCAAAATGTTAGAGAGCTCTTGTTCTCCAAATGTTGTCACTTATACTGAGATGATTGATGGCCTTTGTAAGGTAGGTAAAACAGAGGAGGCCCATAAGCTTTTAATTATGATGGAAGAAAAAGGATGTATTCCAAATGTTGTGACTTACACCGCCCTAATAGATGGGTTTGGGAAAGCATGTAAAATCGAAATGTGCCTAGAGCTTTTTAGACAAATGACTGCAAAGAGTTGTGCCCCAAATTTTATCACTTACAGAATATTGATAAACCATTGTTGCACTGCTGGCCTTCTTGATGATGCTCACAAGCTTCTGGAGGAGATGAAGCAGACTTATTGGCCAAGGCACATATCCAGTTATTCTAATGTCATCCAAGGATTCAGCAAGAAGTTTATTAGTTCACTTGGCCTCTTAGATGAGATAACAAACTATAAAACGATACCACTTGCTCCTGTTTACAACATTCTAATATTTAATTTTTTAAAAGCTGGTAATCTGGAAAGGGCTTTGGAATTGCACAGAGAGATAGAAGGCAGTTTGTCAGGTTCAAGTGTTACAAACAGAAAAATGTACAGTTCGGTTATTGAGGGCCTTTGTTTATCATCTCAGATTGAGAAGGCCTTTGATTTGTACAGTAAGATGATAACAAGAGGATGTGTGCCGGAACTAGTAATTTTCTCTTACCTTGTTAAGGGACTCCTCATGGCTAATAAATGGGAAGAAGGGCTCCAGCTTCTTTACTGTGCATACCACATGGTTTGTTCATTGTTGATCCCTCTCATTAATCATTATCGGTGATTTCTTTAAAAGAATTTTTGAAGTGGTCAATCAACCTTATTGTTGGTTACTAATTCCACAAGTTGTTCATACATGTACAGCCTTTTGATTGTTAACAGGTTTCAAGCCAGTTGCAAGCATGCTGGGATTTTATTTTTTCTAAAATTTGATTTGTCAATCAAATCTATTTTCTAATTCACAATATTTTTACACAGGGTATAGATTGGCACTATGATGAACCTTCTGACGGGAGCTAGACATTCTTATTATGCATTATTGTCTTGTTGCATGTTCCCTTTATGAATAATGGGAGCACACATAACATGGGATACCTTGGATAACGCATCACCAAAAATGAAATTTGGAGATGTTCCTTCTGCATAACAATGGTATGCTTTTCCAATTGCCAATTAATGTTAGCAACTGAGTGTGTGCGTGTGTGTGCTTTTTTTGACACGACATTTATTGTGTTTTGTGTTTTCAGGCTACTCTACTTGCATTGTTCTCAATTGATAAACCAAATCGGTTCAAATGGGTATGCACATAACATCTTGGTAGTACTTCCATTCATCAGTGTAGAAATTTGTCACTTTATCTCCTTTGCACTGAAACACCATCCAAATAACTATTAGGTGGTGTTATTTGTCTTAATGGGATACTTTGGTTGGCAATGGACATTAATTGTCGATTTTGTCCAGTAATGATATTGCCAGTCAGTCATGATCAGCAACAAGATGGCTATTCTTGGATGTCGAGCAATATTCCCAGCCTAGTAAGATCCCTCTATACATGACGGCTGCAATGTTTCAGAAGGACAATATTCCAGTGGAAGAGGATTATCCATTGAAGCCAAGGGCATCATAGAGGATTGCTGCAATACCAAGGATATCATAGATGTAGAAGATATCATCACGTCATCAGCCTAGGTAATCTTGAAGAGTGGTAGATGAGAGCTCTGATTAAAATGTCTTTTATCATCTATCAGTGGTGTTGAATTCCTGCAATAAAGAAACATTATGGAAAGAAGATAGACTATGTTGTTATTATCAATAAGTCTAAGAGCAGAAACATCAGATTTTATTTGATAGGAAAGAGATGCCAAATATTTCTGAACCTTGTGGAGTTCTGCAATTTTGCCATCATTTAACTCGGAGTTCAGATCAGAATCCATTATGATGTTTTGAATAAAGCATAAATGGAATGGTCCCTTAGTTATATTCCTTTCTACAGATTCTATTCTACTTTATTTTTACATCAAGGGGATCTGAGTGATCAGTCATTTTAGATGTCTGAGGAAGGCTTTTAATTGGATTTACTGACAACTTAGTGATAGAAATAACAGTAGAGGTTCGCTGTATTGCAAAAACTGAGCATCCTGAGGAAGCAAGCTTGTACAAACATTCTGAAGCTTAGAAACAGACCTATTTATTGTTTTTTTATATAAAAAGTAATACATTTTAGACAATATTTTAAACTTCGTTTTGTCAATTATCTTTGTTCCCATCATTAAATGTTTCAACAGCCAAGCATTTTCTTCCACTGAACTATTTGTGCAATTCATTGGATGTTGACTGCTAATTATAGGCATGTATGTTGTCTAAATTTGCGTGTTCCCTAATGATGTACCAACTGATTCATTGCAGACAGATTTGTTTTCTTTTGTTTTGTTCCTTTTTGGAACAGTCTTGTTCTTAGGTAGGAAGATTCCCAGAAAGAAAAACTAGATTTTGAAAGATGGCCAGCTTATTCTTTATTCACACACTAAAGAGTAACTTATATAATAATTTTTTTTTATTAAAACATATTTGACTAATGCTGATCAGGACACTATCTGGATCAATCCCACCAAAACTATATTGACCCAGGCAGCACAATAACGAACAGCAGTCAACAAGCTACCATGACAACTATAGCTTTTGGAAAATAGAAGCTCCATTTAATGTGTTCCATGGAAAATAATAATACGAGAAAGAAGTCAAAATCTTGTTATAAAGTTTGCAGTGAACAAGACTGACTATTAGGAGAATCTCCTAGAGATAAAAATGCGATAACCTAATCAGAACTGAACTTCATGGTAGAGGTGACAATATGACACGCTACTAAACTCGTGGCTCACTCGTCCTCCTGGCTGCGAAGGCGTGCTAGCTTGTTGGTCACCACGATATCGAGTTGTGCAGCTCGTTCGACGATCAATTTGCGCTTCTTTGTTGAAACACTGTGCCCAATTTCAGCACAGTAGGTCCTGATAAAAGTTAAGAAATAAATTTTTGAAACGGGAATGTATGCTTTTTGGATGCAAGTCCCTGCAGTAAATTTTGAGATCGAGTGTACCTGTTGTGCATCATTAGCAATTCCAAATCAGCAACATTTTGTACCACAAACTTCTTAAATTTGTTGGGAAGGTAGTGGCGTGTCTTCTTGTCAGAGCCATAACCAATATTGGGCATCAAGGTGCAGCCCTTGAATTTCCTTCTCACACGAGAATCAATTCCCTTGGGTCTGCGCCAATTTTCCTACCACCAAGACATTTCAAAAACCAAAAAATTCAATCAATAAGAGCATGCTCTAGTGAAACTAACTGGTGATGATAATAAAAAAAACTGATAATTATCATATGAAAAAGAATGATACATACAAACTGGACAGAAACTAGAATTCAAGGATTTCTAGTATAGGGTTATGCAATATAAACCCATAGAAGTATCGCTCAAAAAAAGAACTATTATATCAAAAACAAAATAACAAGTATCTAATGCAGAAAAATCAAAGTGAAACAACAACCAAGCAACAATATTCTGAGAGAGAAGGGGAAATTGTTTCCAGATTTTGCATTTTTGTGGCAGGTTAGGGAGACATGATGAATTATGGGTACTTTGGTAGATGGGAATGGAATAGAATAGAGATGGGAATGGAAATGAAATGGAATGAGAAGAGAAATGATCAAATTTATTTCTTTGTTTATTTGTGTCAAGGGAACTGTATTCCTATTACAATGCTTGTTATATGTTTGACTTATTTAACTCACCTGAGTCTTCTAGACAATGACTTGTTTGATCTGTTTGATTTGTTTATCTGTCCGGTCCACCCAATACATCCAACTCGATCAATCCACCCAACCTTTGATGACCAAGTAAATTCGCTTGTGTTGTCTTACCTGACCGACCTGTCTAACCAGAATAATTCAATTTATCTGCTAGATCTACACTGCAAAACCAATTTGACCATCCCACATCGCCTAACTCAACCTATTTGACAATCTAATCGACCAACCCCACCAGATCAATCTGCAAAGTCCAACTCATCCACCCAATGTCTTTGTGCAACAGACTTGACCCTGTTAGATCATAGAACATGCTTGGCTCATATGTCCAACCAGCTTAACCGGTCTGTTCAAGAGAGGTTGATGTTCATTTTCTAGGAGAAAGGAAGAGTCGCGCAAAAAAATGTGTCACACATGCAACCTAATTAAAGATCGATGTTCATTTTCCAGGGGAAGAGTCATTCAAGAAAAATGTGTAGTATGCATGCAACCTACTTAAAGGTTGATGTTCATTTTTTAGGGGAGAGAAAAAGTCATGATAGAAAAATGTACCTCATGCATGCAACCTAGTTAATTTAAAGGGTAATTAAAGGTATGGATTGAGCTTTAAATTTTTTTGTTCACTTCAATAAGGCGAGGAAAATCAAGTCTTACCTCTCAAAAGGCACGCGCTTAAGCGCACTTCTTTCTAGTATTGCACCTGGGTGCACCTAAACATACTCCCAACCCACTTAAGTGATCCAGTCCACCCAACACAATTCCACCAAACATGTTCAGCTCATCAAGTTCAAGAAGTTTAACCCCGTGCCTGGTATATCCGCCTCAAAAAGCCCACTCCGTTCAAGCTTCCCAACTCTCCAGGTTTACTCATGCATTTATCTCTATTTTGTTTCAAAATGACAAGTAATTAACGATTGTTATATTTAAATAGAGGTGGAATTAAATTTTCTGTCTCATAAACAATGGAATGGATGAAAAAGATGAGTGATTCCTTGGAATACATCAATCCTTCAAATTGTTAGAACAAACATTAGAATACAATTATAAAGGGAACAAAGCATTCACCCTACCAAATGCACCATAAGGTCCTGAAGCACATAATAAAATATCCTCACACTACCCTTAACTGGAAAAACAAACTTTAAAATAGCTATCCATGGGCAAACAAAACAATTGAATAATTTTCTAAAACTTTGAGCGAAGTAATAAAAAAAATTAAGAAATGAACGAACTGTTGAACAGATCAAGAGCAAACTACAAATTTATTAGGATAGTGATTTATACGAAAGAAAAAAATATGTTTCATATTTGTTAAATGTGAATTATGTACATCTCCGATGAAGAACAACCTCCCTTCAAACATGAAAGGAACATGCATGTCTTAGTGATACACTTTGACGATTAAGAGCCATGGGGGTCAAAATGTTACACAAAAGTTTACTTTTGTTCTCTTTGTAGAGCAACTGAGAAACTACTGTCATGGTCAAATATCAATTATAAATACATCTGAATTTTTGACAACCAATTTCATTGTGAACCAATCTACTCATGGTTCATCGGAACGGTCACGTTAACGGTCGCGGACTCTACCGTTCCAGTTCCAATATCATTTCACGGAACGGTCGCAACGGTCACGGTGCGGATAATAATAATAATAATAATAATAATAATAATAATAATAATAATTATTATTATTATTATTATTATTATTATTATTATTATTATTATAAAATACCTTATTTTAAATTAACAATAAAAAATAATCTATTTTCTCTTAGGGAAACTCTAAAAATGAATTAAAAGTTCATTTTGATTTTGGACTTTTCATTTCTCATGTGTGGGATTTAATTGTTAATTTAATTAGTAGTCTATAGTTTAATAATTCCATTAACTTTCTCATGCAATGCGTGAAGAAATATTCTAATCCCACCACAAATTAACATTAAACATCTCCATCAAGATGAATATTTAGGATCCAATTAAAGCAATACCTCAATAAATAAATCAATCAACAATACTAACACGCTAAAAATATGAAATGTAAATTAACTAGCAAGTGCTAGCCTTCTTCTTCATAGTTGTTATCGTCATTGTCATTGTCAACCATGACTAGGTTTGATGATGATTTGATCGACAATTATACCATAGAAAAGCTATTAGATCTTTCATCGTGGCCACGAGGGTAGAGATTTGTTAGAAAATCTTGATGATTAAGATATTTATAATGAAATCAAATCTCTTTAGATTTGCTCAAATTCAAAATTATGAATGAGACCTTCCCACAAAGCACTATGAAACTTTTAAATTGCATTAATTAATTTGTCTCTCTTTTATTGTTTATACGGCTAATAGTTATTAATATTGTGACAAACAAAAAGGATAATAAATATATGATAATGATAATAAAATTATCATATAAAGATAATTCCCATTTTGAAGGACAATCTTTTAAGTCTAAAATCGCAAAATTTGAATGCTAAATAGAACGAGAAATTATTAGAGCGATCACTAATTTTAATTTGTTCAATATTATTTCACCTATAATATATAAAATATTATATTTTTAGTATTTTGAATATAAAATAGATAAATAAGATTTAAAAAAATTGAGCAACACTAGAAGATTAGATAGACCGAATGAACTTTAAGTCTAACTTGAAACTAGTACAATAATCCAATATATAGATTTAAAATCAGTCTCTTTTCTAATAGCTTAAATTTTGAAAAAAATGTGATCATTAACATTAATAAAGCTACTTGAACAATTCAATTAAAGTTAAGAGCCAAGAACATTGAGCAAGTTGGATGACTAGACAAACTGAGTGGGCTAGGTGAGTTAGGTTGGTTGTACAAATTGAGTGTTGAATATCCTAAGTGGATTAAGTGACGCAGGACTGATGCAAGAAGAATAAAGTTTCAACGGACCAGATCTTTTGACAAATTTCAAAACAAGACACAAAGCTCGTTCAAAGACGTATATTCGTTTATTTGGTATTTGAGTCTTTTATGAGTTAAGAGTTTATTCTCCTATTCTAAGCGCCTGTTTAATTGTTTGAGGATTTCCGATAAAATTTAGAGACGATAATTTCTCTTCTTTTGTCAATTTCTCATCTTATTTTCTTTCCAATTTCTCTCTCACTTCAATTCACATAATAACCAGTATTTTATCTAGTGTGACTAAGCAAGTGGAATTGACATGGCGTGCCACTCAAACAAAGTACATGAAGCAGATCAAAAGTGCCCCCTCAAGGTGCGGTGGTTAAGATATGAAAGATTGTCGCATGAGGTTATGGAGTCAAAATTTGACACGTTCAAGCATGCCTTCCTATGTCTTAATCACTTACATTAATGATTAATAACCACCCATAATTTATCTCTTTTATGTTGTCCTAAAAACAACTTAACAGGTAGCAAGTGCGATGGATTAGATAGGTAAGATGTATGTAGCAATAAGATGAATCTAGCTGGTTGAGATGACAGAAAGAAACCAAAAGGCGCGAATATGTGTTTTTTTTTTTGGATAAGATCAAACACATTGATGATAATAATAATATTATTATTATTATGAAAAATAGAAGAATTTATAGACATCAGGAGGAACCAAATCTTTCGTTCGTTCTTACTAAAATATACTCACGAATGACTCCTTACAAAATAATAACCATTCGAGACTCCTTACGAAATTCTATGTATCCCACGATTCTAAATGTTAGCTAATCTCATAAGCATCAAACTTGAGCACGATATCATATCCTCGAGCTTCGATATTAAGTTCATGAATAGGTTATTTCATGCCCTGGTCTAAAAAGATTGTTTGACTAAGATGAATAAGTCATTGATTTACTCTCTTTCAAAATGTGTAAGACACCCTAGAAGTGCCCCTATAATGACGGTTTCATCTTTTACCATCAGATACTAAATTCATAAGGTGTTGAGAATTTATCAAACAGGCCGCGTGGTATAGTAGGGCATTTTATAAAAATCATTATGACGGGCCTACACAATCGGTTAATCAGACTAGCCCAAGACTTAAATTCAATAGAATAGGACAACTATAGAGGAGCTTGTGCTCTATACTTTCAACAACAAAATTAGGGAAAGTACTTTGAAAATCTACAAAACAACACTTTTTCCCTATACAACCATTCGGACCAACTTTTTCGACTAAGACTTAATTCAACGGAATCTGACGACTATGGAGGAGTCCTCCATAATTGATGTGGCGGCGACAGTAGCGGCCACGTGGCAAATCTAGGTTTTGATCAATGCAAATCCCAATCAATCCGACTTAAGACGAACTCAAGTCCAGTCGGGCTAACACTTCCGAGTTCAATTCCAGTCAACCAAGCCTAGGACTTGATCAACGCACTTGGATCTAATCTGCCAACTCAAGGCCGAACTCGGGACAAGCCAACACTCATGGCGGAGCTCAACTAAAGTTAGCCTGAGTCACATCCAGGTTAAGTCCAACCAGCCAGATCTAAGATCGAGCTCAGTTACAATAACGCCAGTTACTAACGGTTTTTTGTGAAGAGGAAAAAGGTATGTTCTTTGGGAATCCTGGTCACCTCTTCAGAAGGTAACGGTGACAGTATTGAGAGGTAGACTGTGACACTGAACATTACTATTTTTCACTTTTGATATCACCTCTCAACTTCCCTTCAGACTTTAGTGTCTTTTTAATCTTTTCAAGTCCTTTCAGTCATTGTCGCTACAGACCATCATCAGAGTCCTTGCATGGCTCGACCCGACAACTGCCGACACAGGAACCACACGATCCAAAAGGAGCTGACTTGACACACATCCGACCTACTAAAAGAGCTAGGTCGTGATACTTCAAGGAGTCAACCCATTCTCTGATCTCAACCGGATCAATAATGATTCTCCCGTCATACAAATCATTTATATGACAAAAGGTGAATCGCTCGTCTCCAGCGCCCCCGCCGACCCATCCCAGAGCCAACACGGAAGAGATAAATCACGGATGACTACTAGCCATAAGTGCAAATGGTCAAGACATGTCATACAAATCATTCATGACTCCACAGTATGTTGTGCTCCTTAATTAGACCGACAAAATTTGGGAAAGCGAGCTGAAAATCTACAGCTAAATGAAGGCAAGGAATGCATGTTTCTTGTCTCCTTGATCATGCTCTTCTTCTGGTGAGCTGTCAAGCAATGGCACCAACATGCATCATGGAACACCCTTGACACCAAAGTGGACCTAAAAGAACCCTACAAAACAGCACTTATTCCACAACAGTGAATTGCTCTAGCTGGAATTGTCATATCTTGCTGCAGGCAGCCTGGAAAAATCACACAAAAGAATCTTGCAACAATTTCACACAAAAAAAGTTATTCAAAAGAAACTCATCTATTTGGTTTTCTATGTGTGTTTATATAAACTTCTATGGCATTGCTTTTAAGGCCAAGGATTAGAAGAAGTAATTGATGGATTCAATGTCTTCCTTATCATGGCGTGTTCATATACCTTTGGATATGATTTCCTTAAAGGATCAAGGATAAAAAAGGCATCACTAATCATCAACAAATGTCCCCTTTTCAAAATAAATCAAAAGGGAGCTCTATCATATTTTTGTTATAAAAAATACCCTTAATCTAATAATGTTGTAGCAACGAAGAAGTAATTGTTACAACGCAGCTGCTACTACATTTTAAAATAAATGGTTTTCTTGTTAGCTTTATAAACTTGGCCAATATTATTTAAATTTAATCAAAATCATTTCAAAAAGTTAAAATCATAGTAAAATTGTTATAGCAACCACTTAATGGCTGCTATAACAATTTTATGATGTTTTAAACCTTTTTTAAAAGTGATTTTAATCAATTTTAAGTAATATCGACCAAATTGATAAATACTTTTTAAATATAAAATGCTGTGTCTATAGTATTTTTGATCAAATTGAACCGGTTTATTTTAATACGTTGTAGCAACTACTTCATAATTGCTACAACGCTGGAATAATTCTGAACATGGTAAGGAACTTAGTTTTGCCTTAAGAACTTCAGTAAAAATTCTGGAACTTCTATCTAGAGATCACTGCAACAGATTGACTTTCTCAAGAACACTTAAATGGATGAACTGATTATAGCACACTACAAGAAGTCAGTCCTACTTTTTGCCTCATTATGGTTCAAGAATAGTAGTTTCCCCTGTTTATTTTGACAAGCATTGAACCAAAAATCTAATTAATTCGAAGAGAAAATAGGCATATGAAATGTTGGTTTAACCTCAAATTAACCAAGAAAGAAACAGGCAAGCTTATTTGAATGATATAGGAGAAGAAGACAGTGGCATCACCTGTGAGGAACTTGAATGTTGATGTTTCTCTTCGTCTCTGATCTTCCCGATCACTATGCCGATGAAGTTAGATCCATCACCTTCTACCTCACAGCCCATGTTTTGCTTTTCCAAGTCATTAACCATCTCGGCATTTGCATCAGCCTTTCCTGCCTCTTCCATCAGCAACTTCCTGTAAAATTTAAGCTCGGCATGCTTCAAGAACTTGAATTTAGGCGATGGCGAGGACCACATCTGGGTGAAGTCATCTTCCCGGTTGAAATTGAATCCATTTCTTGTGCAGGGACTCGCGGAGGGGAAAGTGGACAATGGGGTGTCATCAGAGGAGTTGAACAGATCATTTAGGGTCTTTCCTCCACACCTGCCATCCTCAGACTCCAGGTCCTCCTTTGTCTCCTCTTTGATTGTGAAGAGAAGCCTCGGAGGGCCTGCGAGGCAGTAAAGCCTCAGGAGCTCTGCCTCTATGGTGTCTTTGCTAGGGTTTATGTGAAGTTGGTCAGATTGGGCGGCTAAATCCACTGGAGCAGACCCCTCTTGCTGGTGAATAACCATGAGTGATGGACTTTTCCAGGTCCAACAGAAGGGATACTGAAGCTTTTTGAGAGGGATGCTGCAGTTTTCATCGATGTCCGCGTTGATTCTCTTCTTCCTCCAGAACAAGTAGAGAGTTGCAACCAGAGCAAAGAAGAGGAAAATTGACACCAAGTTCAAACCAATGATCAAACCAGTTAATGATCGCATCTTTCTATCTAAATCAAACCCTAGAGATTTTGGAGAACTCGAGTAGAAGAAAGGATCGAGAAATTAGATCGGAAGAGTCTGAAACCCTACAAAAACGGGATCCTTTGAGAAAAGAAAACCATTGAAAAAATCACAATCTGAGACTCGTCTCCATGGATAGAACTAGTTAATGTTCGCATCTTTCTCTCTAAAATCAAACCCTAAAAGTAGACTCCAAAAGAAACCAATGTGATGCTGATTTTGGAGAATTCCAGGAGAAGAAAGGATCGAGAAACTAGATCGGAAGAGTCTCAAACCCTACAAAAAACGGAATCGTTTGAGAAACGAAAACCATCGCAAAAAATCACAATCTGAGACTCGTCTCCATGGATAGATAGAACTAGAAGAAATTAAACCAAACCACTGACAAGAAAAATCTCAGCTTTTGCTGAAGAAACCAAAGGAACACGGATTCCTCCACGAAGATTCAAGAAGCTGAGAGGTTCAGGAATCATAATTCCTCTGCGCTTCGCCTGGGAGTCGCCTTCCGCTCCATTCCTGTGCTGATTTCGAAAGCTGCTCGCATGGCGACGGAGCGGATGGTGAAGCCGCTCCAATGGATAAAAAAATAATTCAAAATACAATACAACCAATGGAAAAGAGCCATTTGTCATGCTCCTTTTGTCAGAACGTGTGGAAATATTACAAGCAAATCAACGGTTGTGATTTTGTTTATAATACAAGTGATGGAAAGGAAGCCGTCGACAATGCTTATCATTTTTTTCCCCGGTGCGAGCGGTATCACCGGTTACAATTTTTTTTTTTAAATTTAATTTTAGTTTTTTAAATATAACGTTGTTTAATAAAAAAAATAAGATTTTTATAAATATAAATTCTAAATATCTAATTATACCAATAAATATCTAACATTAGGTCATTTTTAATTTTTTTTTTAAAACTTAATATTATAATTTAATTATGAAGTCTAAACCCTATAGATATTTTTTTTAAAAAAAAAACTTTTTATCCCTTAAGGTTCACACGTCTCAATTGGTTTATAGTATTTCAAAAATAAAATTTTAAAATTTTACCTCTAGGGCTCATGCTTCCTAATTTAGTTATAGTATTATGTTTAAAAAAAATTTTAAAAAAGAATAAATTTGGATGTTTATGGGTATAATAACAAATTTAGGATTTCTATTTAAATAAATATTAATTATTTTAATTAATTAAAAAAATAACCGGTGATCTTGTGCGCGGACAGTCGCGAACTATGTGGCGCGTAGGATATCACAACTATATATTTGATATCCTGAGCAACACTTCGTGCCCGACTTGTGAGCGACATCCGACGTGGGTGATCTGACAAGGTAAAAATCTATTTTTTTTAATCTTT
>JBAMIE010000016.1:8202634-8213611 GCA_037177295.1 Kaempferia parviflora | reverse complement strand
TACCGGGATTCGAACCCAGGTCGCTGGATTCAAAGTCCAGAGTGCTAACCACTACACCATAGAACCGATGATGTAAATTCATGAAACCAATTAGCAAGCAGGAGGTGGATTCATCAACTCATTTAATCAACAAAGTGACTCTATATCACCTTTGAAGCCAATCGAGTTAAAGAACAAGGGCAACATATGTTTCAAGTGTCAGCAACCGGTCATATGTCGTATAATGTCCTAAAAAGAATCTATACATTGGGATAGATTATGATCAAAGAGGAGATTGAGCGTTGGGAGGTTTGGGGAGTAGGAATCTGAAATGAAGTGTTAAAGGAATGTAGAAACTTAGGTATCACACCTAAGGGTTCTTAAACATTACATCATAGGGAGATTATATCACACAACCTAAGAGAACTCTCAAAACTTTAATATCTATTTCATATCACAACAGTATAGCAGTACACATATTTATAATAGGACTCATAAAGATAAATATTAAACATAAATGCTAGTAGATGGAGTCATTGAAAACATAAAAGACCCATAAAGACACATAGGAAACATAAAAGACTTCTAAAGATGCTACAATTTTCCAAGCATGCGAAGTTAAAGCATATTTGTTAGACATTTAAGACTGACTTTTGATTTCGACCCTTTGGAATTTATGAACTTTATATCAATTCTTAAGTAGGTCTATCATCTTCTAAGATATGCCGAATTAATAGTTGAGCTTTAGAACTTTTATTTCTGCGTTTATAGACTTTTAATGGAGTTTGCTCGTTATCTCCATCACATAGTCACTAGAATATCAGTCAACTCTATTTTAGGCAAGGGTTATAACTGAACTAAATGTTTGTAAGCAAACTTGGTGTTCGGCTTGGTAAGAGATTGGTTATATTCGTTCAATATACACAAAGGCAATTAAACTAACAAGCTTGAACAACTCATTAAACTAAATAAACAAGCTAGAACACGTATATATTCAACTCGTTAATGTTTGTGAACAAAGTCTGTGAATTATTTGTGAGCAATGTTCACGAATAAATCTTATCAACTGATAAATAAATAAAAAAATTCTTAAAATGAGTATTAAGCTCACTAACTAACTAACTATACTTAAAAATATTAAAAATTTGAAACATTCAAATAAGTTCGAATTAAAAGCTCAATAACATCTAAACGAATGAAGCTCAAACTAAACTTAAACCTAGCTCAAGCTAAAAAAAAGAAGAAACAAAGCTTGAACAACCTGGTTAATTTTGGCAACACAAAGGTTGATCCAGCTTTGCTCATTTCCCCCTCCTTTCAATGTCTCAAGAAAACAATGGTAATTAGGTATAGGAAAATATTTGAAACAATATCTACTTGCTCATCATTGCCGGCTTGCCGCAATGCAAATAAATGATAGTTTTATCAGATAGATTTTTTTGTGCAATACAACATTAGTATCCTTCCCTAACATGTGGAGGTTGACGAGACTAGCACATTATATGGTGACATGTTTTGCCATTATTCTTGTCTCTCCTCCACATGTGTAAGTGTTGATGTGCATGTCTAGAATCTTTTAATTTACTCCTTGTCACCCTATGTCATGTAAGAAAAGGAGAGAGATGTTGAAGCTTCTTTAGCAAGTCTTAGGGTCGACACGGTTTTTTATTATACATCGAACTTTCTGTGTTGTTAATTTGTTATTTGGTTCTCTTGCAATGCATGGTAAGATTGCATACTAGACCCTTTCCCGATACCCCTGCATTGGTGGGAGCTTCGTGCACCGGACTGCCATTTTTTAGTTATTGTTATTTTTTACTTGCAAATCAGAAAGTTCTAGAGCTCTTCTTTGGCATGTAAAATCACTTAATGGTTATGGCTTAAATTGTGGTTCAATTATTAGGTGTGTTTGGCATCTATTGGAGATGGAGTTGAATTTGATGGTTATGGTTTTGTATTCATCTGCAAACCTCTTTGATATATTCTTGTGTCATTGTATACCAATAAGTAATGTCTGTCAAAGGTCTCAAACTTGGAGATGCTTCTCTTAAATCTTATCAAAGTATTTTAAGTATTAGCCTTATTTTTTAGTTGTTAATTTCTAAGTGTTTTCTTGAATTAGAGATCATTAGGTGGAATAACTGATTTTAAGAGAAATAATTAGTAATTATCAAAACTCTCAACGGTATTTTAGAGTTGAGGCTAAATTATCTTAACTCATAAGTCTCTTCTCCAATTTTCTGATCCTCCTAAGGTAGCTGATGATACTCAAGGGAGGAGTATGCTTGAGGAGCTTGAAGCAGATGGAGTAGATACTTCCTTTATGGTGGTGTGTCATTATGCCTTCTTCATTTATTTTTATTACACAAATTGATCAAGCATCTATGTTTACGATCTTTGCTATTTTCTTCCCTCTTTTAAAGATGGGAAGAACCAATATTGATACCGTCTTATCTTTGTCCTTATTATTCAGGTTGGAAAGGAAGGAAATTCTCCGTTCACCTATGTCATAGTTGACAACCAAACGTATGTAATATCTTTATCAACAGTTCTTTTTTTATGTTTGCTATCTGAGGGTGTAAAAGTCTACCTTTATTTATTGTAAATAACTAACTTTAGCAGTTATCCACTCAGTTCCATGATTAGTAAGACTGGGCGAATGCTTTAACTGTACTTGTTGAACATTATAGTCTACACCAAGAACCCTTCAAAAGCTGGATTGGTAAAAGATGGAAAATTCATGTTTTCTAAACACCTAATTGGTGAACATCAGTTTAAATTCTTTGTTGTGGATACTGTTCTGGAAATCCAACAGTTATATTGGTGCCTCGATAATTAAGTTGTTACAATTTTAAGCCATAATTTTGATGCCAGCCAGACAAGTAGATATCAGCTTTACTTGGACCAGAATCCTGCTGCCCAACTTATGGTTCGCATCTGTCAATATGTGATTATGTTATTGTTTTAGATAGGATAGTGTGCTATCATCTTGATGTTTTGATGCCATTTCTTTCTTGGCTTTTCCTGATAGACTTTTTTGTGTTAGATTGACTGATCACCTTTGTAATAGTACTTAAAGAGTTAACCAATTTCCCAGTAGCTAAACAGAAGCATAATTGTTGTCGTGTTTCCAGGAAAACTCGTACTTGTATTCATACTCCTGGAAATCCTCCAATGGTTCCAGAAGATCTTACACATGCTAATTTATCATCTGCATTGGATGGTGCGAACCTTGTGTACTTTGATGGGAGACTATGGGAGACTGCTTTAGTTGTTGCCCAAGAGGTAATCATGATCATATTGTACACTTCATAGTTCATATTGCTCTACAAAGTATATCAGCATGATCTAAAAAAATAATTTCTTGCAAATATGAAAAAAAAGTTTGTATTGGTAATGGTACTTCAAGTCACTCTTCATGCCCTTTCCAAGCTGATCACTAGGATAAAAATTTAATCCAGATGCTGAATTGTTTTCTCTGATTGAATTTGCCTATACAAATGACACATAGTATATCACTTACCAAATATCTATTAGATATTAGTTGATCAGTAGATATGCGTAGGTAGGATTATCTTATGTACTAGTCCAACTATTCCAAATTAATTACCATCTTTCCAGTTACTATTGGATATTGTGTAATTTAGATGATCTTCCAGTTCAACTGTTTACTATACTCACAAAATTTCCAATTTCAAAGTTCTGAGAGTTGAATAGCCTTACAACATCTGGATTAAATCAATCCATTACCAAAGCCATTCGGCATTAGACGAAAATCATTACTATAAACAATGGAATAAGACCGCCAAATAAAAGTTCTAAGACTACACCAATTACTAAATAATCTAAACAGATAATCAACCTCTAACTACATTACTACTGCATTGGCAGTATAAAATCAATCTAAGAATTATTTTTATGCATTTATGATACTTATGGTGTTAAGACTATAAGGTGCTTATGAACATGTGTATATATGGATACTCACACAAGGGGTCTGTGTGCGTGGATATGTCCATTTGCACGTACATATTGGTGTTTATCTATCATTTTGTGCCTGCTTATTGGCTAGTTTCTGGAATGTGCTCTTTTAATCTGGGTGTGTGCTCGTTTAAATTTAATGTTTCTGGAATGCATTGTATTTAATTGCTTCCTATGAAATCTTCAGCACAGGCTAGTAGAAGGAAAATTTCAATGTTAATTGACGCAGAAAGACCAAGGGAGGGATTAGATGATCTACTTAATTTGGCAACTTATGTTGTCTGCTCTGAAAAGTTTCCACAGGCAAGCATATTTCTTTAATACAAGCTTTCTGGCCTAGTATTTAGGAAAATGCATCTTCCAATTATACTTTAGCAGTTCAAACAAATACATCATCTCATTTTACAGGTTATTTTTCTTTCTCAAACCATGCTCTGTTCCCTTCATTACTGGTGCTACATTACTACCACGTGTGCTATGATACTAATGGATAAACTTCCGTCACAAAATTTTTGGTGATTTATGTCACACAAGCTATGCATAATTCTCCTTTTTTTTCCTCCTCTCTAGTTCCTTTCTTCTTCCTTTCTTGCATCCTCTTTGTTGGTGTAGACCGACACAAGAAAAAGAGGGAGGAGAGAGGAAACATAAAGAATCAGAGAGAAGGATAAAAGAGGAAGAATAAATAGGTGGAGATCAAGAAAGAGGTGGAGAAAAGAGAGGGAGGAGAAAAGAAGGTCAACGCATGTCACTATTGCTAGCAACAATAATTTCCTTAGGGGAAAGGGAAAGAGGAAGGCAGAAAAAAATTGAAGAAGAGAAGGAAAAAGAAGAAAGGAGGTGTGGCAGGGGAGAGTAGTTGGCCAACAATAATATATTGTTGGAGGTGACAATACCCTGCAAGAAAGAGAGAGGAGGGAGTGAGAGAGGAGAAGAAAGATAAAAGGGAGATAGAAAGGGGGCAGAGTTGAAGGAAGAAGAAAGCAACCTAAAGGATTGTGATGGTGTGTTTGTCTTCATTTGCAATAGTGTTACTATTGTAAGTGACATTGCCTCTGGGATAAAAACGAGAAGAATTGAAAATTAAAAGGGCAGCCCGGTGAACGAAGCTCCTGCTAATACGAGAATTGGAAATTAATGAAAAAAATATTTTTAGTTAAAAATGTAGATTGGGTCTTCTAGTTAACTTCTGCTTGCTGCATCTAAAATTTACTACTTGAACTTGATTGAAGCACTTAATTGTTTATTTACTCAATCTGAACAAAAATATTTTATTATAATGACATCATAAAATAGTTGATGTATGATTTGTGAATTTTTTTTTTTTTTTTTGTAAATCTTGTACCTAAACTAATGGTTGATTTTGCATTAGGTATTTCAGCTTATCGAGACTGCATTTAGTTAAAAATCATTTTGATGGAAACAAAGTTTAAAATTTTGAACCATGTCAAAGTTTTAATCTTTGACTAAAATGATATTATTTCACTATCATGCTGACATTTCAATAATATATGGTGCCAAATTAGATGTAGGAGGAGGAAGAAAATGAAGAAAAAAAAATAGACAACTGTATAGTTAAGTTTGAACTTTGTTTGTTTTTATATGGAACAATTCAATTTTGACATTATTTTGTATGGAGACAAGCTTATAAAAAAAAAGAAACGTTAACTCAATTCATCTTAACTTGTGTTGTAACATGCCAATAGGTGTATGAAATAATACTCATTGACATTATTGGCACGAAAATTATGTTCCTTTACTCCTTGTTTATTTGGGAGGACGAAAATAAAAACTAGGAAAAGTTTTCCACGCAGAAAAATTTTCAATGTTTATTTCGTGAAAAAGAATGGACTACTTATTCTTTTTGTTGTTTACTTATTATAAAAT
Source organism: Kaempferia parviflora (assembly GCA_037177295.1). Taxonomy (NCBI): domain Eukaryota; kingdom Viridiplantae; phylum Streptophyta; class Magnoliopsida; order Zingiberales; family Zingiberaceae; genus Kaempferia; species Kaempferia parviflora. Next base: position 8,207,764 of record JBAMIE010000016.1, on the reverse strand, counting down.
AATGGATAGACGAATTTAAGATTCCATTTGCGGATTATTTTTTTGGACATTTTTTTATCCACTCAAGTCGGATGGAACGAACTTTCCTTCCTCCCTCATCCCGTGCTAGTCAAATCTCTCACAACAGTGCTCGCTACCGCGAGAGGTAGCTCGTGGCCGTGGGTGGCCTTGTGCGGTCGTAAGCTGCAGGAGGCCCATGTGCGGTCGTGAGTGCGGCCACGACTGTCGGCGGCTTCACTCGCGGCCCCAAGCTTCTAGAGTATTTTTTCTTCCCACCTTTTTTCCTTTCTTTTTTTCTTTTCTTTTTTCCCTAGCGATTTTTTTCTTTACTCTTCTCTTCTTTTTCCCTAGGGTTTTTTTTTTCCATCTTGGATTCCTTTCCTTCCTCCACACCTTGGAGTAAACAGAGCATTAGTTATGCATCTTGTCTATTGTTTACAAGTGTAAAGTTGTTGGTCTCCTTAACCAAGTTACATATGGAAAATTCATGAGACTTTTATATGTGCACGATGATAGGAACCAGGGGTCCTATCACTAAGAAGGGGGTAGGGTGATCATTTCGAGGGGATCGGCCTCCAATAATCAAGTGGAATTGATTAACCAAAAGAAAATTACTTGCTTTCTAAAGATTACAACGTCTCTTTAAATAGGCACATAAAAATAAAAGAGAAAAAGTTAAACTTGTCTAAAAGAAAAAATAAACTTATCTTAAAAAAGAAATATGATCTGTTAAGGGATCTTATCATAAAGATAAAGTTTTGAAGGATTTATTTGAATAGATTCATTAAAGGATCTTATCACACGAACTGTTCAACTACATTGCCGTTTAAAACTTGTTTTTGCATTGCAACTATAATAATAGTAACTCTTTGCAGTTATGTGGTTTCTGTTACAGACATGGACAAATGTCCCATCTACTCCAAGTGCATTGGTATCCATGCTTCTAAGATTGCCTAATCTGAAATTTGTGATTGTGACCCTTGGAGAGAAGGGTTGTATAATGCTTGAAAGAAGTACAGATGGTAAGTACATAAGCATGAGTAGTATTTCTGTTTAACAGTTTGAACAAACTAATAGCCATGTTAACATTTACCATTATTATACAGAAGATATTCTTTGTTTTCCTATCCTTTTTTTATGATTTGCACAGAAGCTTCTGGGCAAGAGGAAGTAGAAGTTGAAAGTTTACTGGAATCACTAAAGACCAGCATCGATGAAAGTTCTCTTCTCCCTACGTACATATCATCAAAGGTATTTTCTTATAGTAGAGGTTTATCTTTAGTTTTCTATCTATGTGTTGTTGAGAGTTGGAACTTGGTATTAGTAACTTTCCATGCTAAATAGGTAAATCAATTGCTGTTCCACTCAAGTATTGATTTCTCAGTCGCTAACTCCACCTAACAACTTTGTTGTTTGATTATCTATATCTAGTTCTCTAAATGGCTTTTCATTATACTCCTGAAAATTACCAGTGTCTATGATCTGAATAACGATGCTACTTGATGATGATTTAATTTTAGCTCTTATTGCTTGATCTTGCAAACTGATACAGTTTGTTGATTTTCCAAACAAGACGACTTTGGTTCATCCTTAGTTATTGTTTGTTATTGCTTTTAAACTTCGAAACTATCATTTATGACTGATATCTAGTGATTTCCATCTGCAGTCTAGCTTGAGCATTAGTGCTAATGGAATTGGTGCAGTGAGTGGGAGGTTGCTTATAGGAAAAGCAGAAGTCATCCCTCCACCAGAGCTGGTCGACACCACTGGTGCCGGGGACGCATTTATCGGAGCAGTGCTTTATGGTTTGTACACCTATTGGTAGCATGCCCATATCTGTCACATGAGTTTCCAACATACTACCCTATCTTTTTATTCTTTCTTGGTCGGCGATTATAGTTCTAGCCCTAATTTTTTAGAGAGCGACTTTGTATGAACAAACAAGCATTTTTTTTCCGGCTAAAATCCAAACGCTAACATGCAGCCAAAAATAGATCAAGTGATCAATAGAAAAGTAGGCTGCCAACAACTAAATCACACGATACCTTTTTTTTCCCTTTTGAGTAAACCTAATTTAGGTTCTAAATCTACACTTGTGTTTGGTATATCTTACATTTCTGCATTTGGCTATTTAGGGTCTATTTCATAGTGATCATTTTTCATTTTTTGTTGGTATTTTCTATAACCTACATCTGACTGCCTCTTTTGTGAAATTTTAGCCATATGCGCCGGCATGTCCCCTGAGAAGATGCTTCCTTTCGCCTCGCAAGTGGTATAAACTTCATGCTTCTCAGTTTTCGCCAGTACCTCCAACAATATAACTGTGTCTTGGACCCTCTCAAAATCCTCTTATAAATCTTAGTATTTATCAACTTATTTTCCTAAACAGATCGATGATTAAAATTCATCAAATTTCAAATTATCAGTAGCTTGTCTTCTCGTTTAATTTCAAGTCAATTTCTATTCAAAATGCCATTTATTTGCAGAATATCTCTCTCGAGTATTTATCGTGTATTTTCACTGCAGGCTGCTGCGGGGTGCCGAGCATTAGGCGCTAGAAGCGGCTTGCCTAAACGCACAGATCCAAGATTAGCTCCTTTTTGGCTGTAGAACTTTTACTATCGAATTTGTTGTCTTACTTAGGCCCCTAAATCTTAGGACAGTTAATAAATCAAATGTTCGGCAGTAAATTTGGTATTCAACTTGATTTGATAAGAGACAATACACACGGGATCAATTAAGAACAATCTTGAAAATATATGTTCTATTAATATTCATGAATAGATATTATAAATTGTTAGTCAATAATATTCACGAATGGTGTTTATAAATAAAATTCTGATAAATAAATAAATAAATTTGTATCATCAAATTTAATCAATTATAAAAGTTTTAAATAATAAAATAACTTACCTCTCTCTCTCTGGACAAGTTATTGCATCAGTAGCTGTTGACTCAATGTTCAATGTTTATTTTGTATCCGGGGGGTGATCAATTTTTATTTTAAAAATATTCTATTTTAGTGCCATAGTTTTTGATAAATTCTTATAAATCAGTAAAATTATTTTAATTTATGTTCTATAAATTATTATTATATTATATTTTAAATTTAGTTAAATTTATTTTAATTTTATTAAAATTATTTTAATTTGGATCAAATCATTTTGCTGTAAAGAGTCTTATTATTTTTATTATTGTTATTTCTTGGAATGCTTGCTGATAAAACTCACTGGGTAATTCCCGAAAAAAAAATTTATTTGGAATCATTTAGATAAAGAATTTTTTTATATTAAAATTTATGATGATTTGATAAACAATTTTAATATCATCTTTTTCAGAGTTTGGTCATTTGAAAACAAATTCTTTTTGGCAGAAAATTAAAATGGCTTCTTTTATAATTATTATGATTAAATGAACACTATTTTTTTAAAAAATATTTTATTTATGCGTTATTTTGATAAAATTTCTTTTGAAGCAGAACTTTACCTATTTTCATCCGGAGTTATTTTAGCTAAAGCCATTTAATAATTGTTATTTTAGTGTAGTGGACATTTAATTTTAATGGTTGTTATATGATGATTTTAATTGTATTGAGTGATTTTGATCAAATTTATATAAAAATAGTTCATGTATTTTTGATAAATTAAAATAAAAAATAAATTAATTTTATATATTGTAGCAAATAAAAATTAAAAAGATGCACTTATTATCTCATTAGTCAAAAAGTACTTTTAAAAAAAAAATTAAAACAATGTCTCGTAATATTTTTCATTTCAAAAATATTTTAAATTCCAACTCGTAGTTAACTTGTAAAATATAGTGATTCAACTCTGTAAAAATATATATAGAGAGAGAGTATTTTAATCAGTTTTTAAATAATTTGATTAAAATTATTTTAACATGTTCAAATGAGCATAATACTATTGTTAAAATTTATATTAATTATTAGTTAGTTATTATTATATTATAGCAATTATTTATTTAATTATTACACTATTATAGTAGTTAATTATTGATCATTATAATATCATAGTAATCATTAAATAGTTGCTATAATAATATTAATATAATTTTAATTATATTGAAGCGGGATTAAGTTTAACTAATTTTAATTAATTTAGTAATGATTTTTTATATAAACATATGTTATATAAAATTTTTTAAATCAAATTAAATTAGCTATTTTTATATGATAATAATTATTTGATAACTACTATAATATAACTGAAATATTACTATTTTCAATATGAAAATTTTGATAGCATATAATTTAATAATTAGGAATGTCTCTTAATATTTGCCCCCACAAGTCAAATATATTGAAGACATTAGGTAAAGATACCTAAAACATTATTATTTACTATCGGCCATACAACCAGGATTTGATTCTCTAGTATGTTAAATACATTGTGTTTGAATTATTTGTGATGTTGATGCATTAACCTATAACTCATCTATGCTTTTTTAGATGTTCGGATAGTACGGTAGTTAAGATATAAAAAATTATCATATGAAGTCTTAGGGTCGAAACTTAGTACGTTCGAACGTGTCATTTCTCATGCCTTGACCACTTATACTAATGGCTAGTAGTCATCCATGATTACTTCTTCTGTGTTGATCCAGGGACAGATTGACATGGACACGGAGGCGCGGGAGCACAGGGGTGAGTGCATAATAAAAGCTAGATATTTAGGGTTAAAAAACGCTAAAACATATAAAAATATTCAAAGTGAAAGAAATTAATTATATTATATTATTATAATTAAATTAAAAAATACCGCAGGTAATGGTGGGTTAAACCAACTAAAGATAGTCTAAGTTGCGATGGAGTATAGGAGATTTTCTCTGTGAAAAATAAGTCCAAGAATATTGATGAGCTATAAGTACTTTCAGATCAATTTATCTAAATTATTAATCGATTCAAAGTTAGTTATCTCAATTAAAAAATATATATCTAAAAGCATAATAAATTTATTATTATTCCTTTTTATTTCATTTCTATTCTTATTCGCTCACTCCCCCATCTTTGGCCCATTTCAGTCCGTACCAATTTTAGCAAATGCACGTCGCAGTCCACCGTTGGGACGGGAACGCGTGGGACCCGTTACAGTACCAGAAAAAGGAAATGGT
>JBAMIE010000016.1:8184608-8202534 GCA_037177295.1 Kaempferia parviflora | reverse complement strand
AGATTGTCGATGCTCAATCGATTATGGAGCACCAACACTCGAAGGTTCGGGTCTAGGGTTTGTCAATCGATTGGTGAATCTCACCAATCGATTACAAAACCCTAATTTTAGCCTTTCCAAGGATGAATCCACATCTTGCCTAATATCTGATTGGCCTTGATCTACCGAGACTTCCTTACCAAGTGTCCAATCAACTTTTGATCCACTTGAACTTTCTTACCGAGTGTCCGGTCCTCCTTCCCACTTGGACTTTTCTTTCACCAAGTATCCGATCCTTGTTGACTCACTTGGATTTTCCTTTGCAATCTTCCCGTTGGTCTTTCCTTGTCTAACCTTGAATTAGGATTAGTCACTCAATAAGCTTCTCACCCTTGCCTAACCTCTAGTTAGGACTTCCCTTGCCTAACCTTCAGTTAGAACTAGTCACTCGGTAGACTTCTCGCTTGCCTAATCTTCAGTTTGGACTTCCCATTACCTAACCTCCAATTATGACTTCCCATTGTCTAACCTTCAGTTAAAGTTTTCCTGTTGCCTAACCTCTCGTTAGAGCTTTTCTTTACCTAACCTCAGTTAGGATTTTCCATTTCTTAACCTCCAGTTAGGGCCTTTCATTATCTAACCTCAGTTATAACTTTCCGTGTTCTAACCTCCAGTTAGAACTTTCCTAATCAAGTATTTGGTCCTCTCTTGACCTACTTGACTTCTCTCTTACACATTATCAAACATAGAAACTCAAGTTTGGACCAACTCGAGCTTAGTTAAACTGATTAACCTTGATCTGAGGATGATTGTATCAACATAACATTCCAAGGTTGTCTTCCCACTTAAAATCCTATAGTGCGCCATAACTAAGAATTGATTCATAAATACTTGATTAAAATTGTAAAAGTCCTTTACCATTGCATCCTAGCGGGGGCTACTTAGAGCACTCTATGCTTCTAGAGCACGAAGACCTTGGTTTAGTTGATTTTTTCTCCCTCAACACATTTCTAGAGTTCTCTTAGACTACCCACTAAAAATTTAAGAGCACGTTGAAGGACAATAAAATGGATTCCATCTCCCTCTACCTTATCGTACGTTTTCATTATTGGATCACCACCGAAGCTTCTACTTTTCATCATCTTTTTTATTTGTGATGAAGTTGGCTTCTTCATCCCTTACAATTGTGTTTTCCACCACCAAATTGGGAAGCCTCGATATGATTCTTGTCAAATGTCTTACTAGAGCCAAAGGAGCTTCTTGCCGTTGTGAAGTAGAAAAGAACTCCTTGGTGAGAACTTCAATTAATAGGCTCAAGAAGTTAGAAATATGTTCACTGTGTTTAGCAACTCGGGTCTCTATTGGCATCATGCAACCTTTGGGTCTCTATTAGCATCTTGACTTTGGGAGGAGATGAAGATATGGAATCTTTGTTGAGTTGTCGATATCATGCAATAAAGATCCCTCTCTATAGCTCAATCATCATAAAACAGGTTCGTGATTGTAGATTGAAGTAGTTATTTTTCCATAAATTTCTACGATCATGAATTTGCCTTCTTAATAAAGGCATAAACATGATCTTAACTTAAAAATATCACTGAATCTAGAATCACTAGCTATAAGCAAAGATATATAATCACTTTTAAATTATGTCACCATGGTGTCCTATTTTAATAATCAATCAATTAATTGCACAACAACGTACGTAACTCATACAATCTACTTTCGAGTCACTTTTTTAAGAAATTAGAGGACTTATGCTGGATTATTTAGCATGCATATTACAAATGGCCGTAGCCAAAGATGACTTTAATTATTTGCTATCAAATAATAAAAAATATCAACCATGCTCCTAACTTTAAATATTTGACACTATTGAACTTCATGACATTTTCTGCAGGTATTATAATGTTACATATATACATAAATAAATAAATAAAAATTAGATGAGAGGTATGAGGACCATCTTCCATCATCAATTATATATTATTTCAAATTATTAAAGGTAAAAGGTTGTGTTCGTGAGGAAGTACTACTGAAGGATTGATTTGGTAGGTGGGCCCAGTGTGTCCCCCGAATGGTTTGACTGATGACATGGCTGCGATAATTTAAGATTTGAATAAATAAATAAATCAAATCCTACTTTTATAATTTTAGATTTTGCCTCAATAGTCAAATCTTTGACACTGTTTTGCCGACAATGCACAGCATGACGAGTACTAGTTTTGAGTCCACTCAAGGTTAGTGGGACAAATGTGCAGATCACTTTTCTTATCTTTTAATGATTGTGCTATGAAAATCAAGCCAGCTAGATCTTGTGAAATCACAAGGACAATAAATAAATAAATGATAATTCTTATTTATATTGTTATTTCAACCTCCACGAATGGTCTTTTTAAAATATAATGTATTAATCAATGACAAAAATCAAATGAGCAATCTATCAAGTATTTTGTTTCTATAATGCCCCTTTTCAAATGTGCAACCTATCAACCTCCCCCTTATTTTGCCACATGAGATAGTTGATAGCTATTTTTAGTTATTTCAATGTTAAAATTCAAGATTTTTAAATTTAAAGTTTAGTCACCGTACGTAGAAATTACTCGGTGACTGCTGTAACTTGTATAAACTATTACATTATGTATAACCTATTTGTTAGCTGTTACAATGTGAAAAATTAACTATTTTACTAAAATTTTAAATTTTAAATTCTGAATACTATTATATCAAAATACTCGTTTACTAATTTAGTTAAAATTGTTTAAACTTTATCAAAATTATTTTAATGAGCTTAAAATATGTAACTACAACCATTAGAAATTACTAAGCAACTATTATAATATTATATTAAATATTACACAATGTAATAATTATCTAGTAATTTGTAATAATTATCTAGAATATTTAATGGGCCTAAAAAACATTATTTTTTTAAATAAAAAATAATGTTTTTTTTATATTTACTTAATTTGGGACTTTTGATTTTTTACTCATTAATCAAACCACATATTAAAAAACACATATATTAGGACATGTCATAATTCCAATAGCACAAAATCACAGTGAAAGCCTATGACTGCCACCAGTCTCCTTCAATATTTCTATAAAGTGGGCATATCCATCATGATAACTTAGTCGATGGATTAAAAATCTTATCTTTTCATCAGATTTTATGCCATCACTAAGATTTTCCTTTTCCCTATTCACATAAAACAAAGAGAGAAAGAAAGATGATGAAATAATAATAATAACTATATATAATAAAAAGCAGATGGGAGGAGGACCAAATCAATTGAAAATAAATAAAAAAAGTGAGTCTGATACAGTTCAAAAAGTCTGATGTATCGCATCATGAAATAAGGGAATCACTTTTGCTGCTGCAGCAGCAGCATCTGCTTGCAGAGTGACTCATGAGCTGAAACTTCCATTGCTGAGCCCTGTTCATGTTCTTTCTTTTTTGCCATATATTTTAATGCACTGTATGGTTTTTTTTTTAAAATAAAGATTATTTTTCTATGACGTCACGTCAGTTTCAATGCACTGTAAATTAAAATTAAAATTATTATTAATATTAATATTAATATTAATAATGATGTAACCTAAAGAAAGCCATGTGATCGCTCTCTGGGAGCGATGGACCACGGTCCGTGCCTCTCGCTATTCACCACCGAGTCACCACAACCGTGACGTCATTAGACAATTCTGTCCCTTTTTTGACGCGGAATTACTGACAACTCCTGTCATATTCTCATCCCATATGAGGATATAATCGTCCTCACGGAGCGCCATTGGCTGCCGCTGAATAGAAGCCGACAGAGAATGGTACAGAACCATTGGTCAGAATGGGGTCCAAACTGGTGGGGCCATGTATCTGTCCAATAGGCGAATCGGTAGTGAGGCGAATCTGGAGCAGGAGCTGCGGGTGTTTTAGTCATTTCAGGCCGCTTCGAGGAAACAAATAACTGCCACTGTGTCGAGGCATCCGGGGAACAAACCGGTATTATAAAAAAAAAAAAGGTTCTTCAGAATCTCCTGTCGGCGAGTATTCACCGTTCAGGAAACTGACGCTGTTTACTTGGGTTGTACGTGCGCGGCTCGAGATTTTGAGTTTGGACTTGCACAGTTGCTGGTTGGTGTTTTGTCCACTGCAGGCGAATGGCAGTCCGGCAGAGTCCACTACCACACTAGAAAAGGAAAACATATACTTAAATGACCATATTACCCAAAACGGCCACGAAGGAGGCAAGTTAGATGATGGGCATTTTAGTAGTTTCATGGCTCTTCGATCTTGTTAAGTGAGGTGCCCGTCCTTGGAAATCTTTCGGACAGCGATATTTTTGGTTTTTTCTCCATATTTTTTTTCCGCCTTTAATTTCGTCCTCTTTTCCGTGGACGGAAGACGTTAAACCCTAATGGCTGATACAGAAATAAACCTGAGCAATCCCTGATCCCTCAATGTAGATCTGACGTCGAGAGATTGATTCCCTTTCCCTCCCCGTCATCCATGGCTGAAGGTGGGTGAACGCTCTTCCCGGTGCTGTATACCATGCCCCACTTGCTCCCGCTGGATTCCGCAGAATTGGTAATTCGAGTTCACTCTTCACCTATACAAAACAACTTGGTATTGCCATGGAGCTGTTGCTGGATGTGAACGAGCTTGACAGTCCCGCTTTCGAGCTGAATCGTAGCTGGGTATAATGTTTTTTGATACCTATTCGACTCCAGATTTCCACGGACTAGGGGGAAAAAAATAATTGGGATCTTGAATTAGAATTGGCGAGGAAGAAGAACCTTTTTTGATCAATGTAAAGGCGAAAGTGGAAGAGTTATTATTATTTCAGTTCCTCGATTCTTCCCCCAATCTGCTGACTGGAGATCAGGAGGAGGAGGAGAGGGAAGTAGGGGGGTTGAAGGCGGCCAGCAATTGGTAAAGAAATCGGTGGGCCAACTGGATGAGATTTAGGGAATAAAATAGTGAGATAATCCAGAAAGGAAATAATTAGTTTAATCGCCGCATATCTCGTGAAAATCCTGAAATTCGATTCAGTTGTTGCTTCGAGAGGAGAGTTGTCTTCAATATCTTCTCGCCTTCATTGCACTGCACTCCACCAAAGAGTTCCCTTTCTTTTTTGCTTCGCTGTTATCCTCGCCAGCTCTCTTGTTTGTTTAATATCTAAGAACAGGTGTGCTGCCTCTGGCTTTGTCCGTAATCCCCAGCCAAAGCCCCAGAGATTTGAACAGAAAGGTGCGACTTTTTTTTTAGTAGTTGTGTTCCCCCTCTCTTTCACTCAACTCCCCTGTCCGGGATCTGTGAGCTTTTCCTTTACCCAAGTGCCTGGTGGTGATCAATTTGTTGAGGGAGGAGTTTGAGAATGGAGGCACCAAACTCACTCTTTCATCCTTAAAAGGGAAAGAGCGAAGAATAACCAGTGAGTCTCTTTTACCTCTTTGTACATACTGGAGCCAAAAAGAGAAAGGGAGAGGCGAGATTGGGTGTTGGACTCTCGTGAGATGGGCTTGGAGGTCGTAGCGGTAGCTGAAAATATGTGGTGGTGGAACAGAAATGTGATCATGGCGATGTGGGTGATGCTTTCGATAGGGTTTTGCATAGGTTTCCATTGTCACATGAGAACAGAAAGTATGAGAAAGGCAGAGGAGATGTTAACGAGCATGTGCGAAGAGAGGGCAAGGATGCTGCAGGAGCAGTTTGCTGTGAGTGTCAATCATGTGCACGCTCTAGCGATTCTTGTATCTACCTTTCATTACCAGAAAGACCCACCAGCCCTTGATCAGGTTTGACGAATTTCTTTCTCATGATTCATTTTGTTTTCTGTTCAACATTCATATCTTTTGGTATGAGTTTAGATTCCCATTTATGCAACATTTATGTTTTCATTCTTCCGTTTATCAGACATATTTTTTTACATGTGTAATCAGTGGGCCTGTCATACCTTATTACAAATTGTGAATGATCACAAATTTTGTCTTTCGTTTTCTTCTTTCGTACTGTTTTTAATTTTGTTCAAATTCGTTGGTTTTCATGGTGTCATATGTTCTTTTAGCTTGAAATGTTCTATCTTTTCCAATGTCTGTTGCTCAATTACCTTCTAAATTCAGCAATCTGGTCCATGTTTCTTTTGTTTCCTATTATAGAAATTGCTTTATTTACATTTTGCTTGCTAGTTTTGGATACATGAGTTTATGCGGATTAAAAACTTGCTTTCAGGAGACATTTGCTGAGTATACAGCAAGGACGTCTTTCGAGCGGCCATTATTGAATGGAGTGGCCTATGCACAACGAGTTATACATCCAGACAGACAACTGTTTGAGAATCAGCAGGGTTGGACAATCAAGACCATGAAACGGGAACCATCTCCTATCCAAGATGAGTATGCTCCTGTGATATACTCGCAGGAAACTGTTTCCTACATTGAAGCCCTTGACATGATGTCCGGAGAGGTTTTTTTTATTTCTCTCTTTATAGTTATTTCCTTAAGATTTTCAGCTCCAAAGCTGATTTTATTTCTTTCTACTTTTAGGAGGATCGTGAAAATATCTTGAGGGCTAGAGCCACTGGCAAAGCTGTTCTTACAAGACCCTTCAGGCTATTGGAGTCTAACCATCTTGGAGTAGTATTGACATTTCCTGTATATCTATCAGGTCTTCCTTTTGATGCAACAGCTGAAGAACGCTCGAAGGCAACTGCAGGGTGAGATGCAATTTTTATTGATAACGGTTGTTGTTATCCATTAGTTTATGGTATTTAACCTAAATTAGTGGGTTCTTTTAGAAATTAATGGCATCTAGATTGCAAACTTATCGAATGAGTATAGGCTGAACTGACATAGGCATACTTGAGTTGTTTTCAAAATGTTAATCGACAGCCTTGTTAAATGAACCTTGTGTTGCATATACCCTAATACAAGCAATTACTTTCTAGTTCTTTGTTGTAATTAATATACATGACGCTAGCACATAGTTGTTAATATCTATTAATTATGAAAAATGGTAGCTTTTCTGCTAGTTGATTTGTTAAATAATTGTACATTGTCTTGGTTTAAGTAGTTTGGTTTCCTTTACAAACAGGTATCTTGGAGGAGCATTTGATGTTGAATCTCTAGTGGAAAATCTGTTGCGCCAGCTTGCTGGGAACCAGGAAATTGTTGTGAATGTATATGATGTAACAAATTCATGTGAACCCTTATTAATGTATGGAATCCATCCTCCTGATGGTCACATGTCCCCTTCCCATGTCAGTATGCTCGATTTTGGAGATCCATTTAGGAAACATGAAATGAACTGCAGGTAATGCTTGCTTGGAGTGCAGTTCCAACCTGAGATTATTCTGAGTCTTGCTCTCATGGGCTTAATGCTGTGTTACCTTTCAGGTACCGCAAGAAGCCTCCAGTTTCATTGTCATCCATCACTACACCAACTGGCATTTTCGTGATCTTTATGCTGGCAGGATATATAGGTTATGCTGCTTGGAGCCACTATGACAATGTTAAGGAGGATTTTCGGAAAATGGAAGAGCTTAAAAGGCAAGCAGAGGCTGCAGATGTTGCTAAATCTCAGGTGATTTGTTTTTTGATTTATACTAATGTTTATGTCCAAATAGTCCATCTGAACTAGTTTTGTTTTCTCAGTTTCTTGCCACCGTCTCCCATGAAATCAGAACCCCTATGAATGGAGTCCTTGGTAAGCTTGAAACTTTGTTTCTGTAGCATAGAGCAACGATTTAATTCTTTGGAAATTGAATGTTGCCTATTTTTTTTTTTTTTTTGTCAGGAATGCTTGATATGCTTTTAGATACAGACCTAAATTCAACTCAGAAGGATTATGCACAAACTGCTCAAGTATGTGGTAGAGCACTGATCTCACTAATAAACGAAGTACTTGATTGTGCAAAGATTGAAGCTGGAAAGTTGGAGATTGAGTCAGTGCCATTTGACCTACGATCCATACTAGATGATGTCATATCTTTATTTTCTGCAACATCAAGAGAAAAAGGAATTGAGGTCAGTTTAACATCTTTCATTCATTTAAAATTTTGGATACATGTTTTGATTCATAAATCCTTCAATAAGCGCATCATTTAATGAATGAAGTTGATTGATTCTGTGCTGTATTGGAATTTGATAATTAGAATTTTTACTTCCTCCTTTTTTCTGTTTTCTTTCTTGTCAAATGCAGCTTGCTGTCTATGTTTCGGACAGGGTTCCTAGTATTCTTGTGGGAGATCCTGGGAGGTTTCGGCAAATAATCACAAATCTTGTTGGAAACTCTGTGAAAGTAAGTATATTGTATTATCATGCAATTGGTACCCTCTAGCCAAAATGAAATTACTTGTATGATTCTGTGCCATGTCATGATATATATAGTATCACTGTTCGATTTATAGATTGTGAAATTCCTCAGAATAAGAAACAGACTAGTTTACAATCAAATAGAACCATTTGATCGTATATTTTTATTTTATCTTATTTTAGTTCACCGAGCGTGGTCACATTTTTGTCCAAGTTCACCTGGCTGATCATGTGAAAATGGTGATGGATGCAAAAACTGAAAACGGCTTGAATGGACATGCCAGTAAAGTGAACTGTACATCAGCCAATGGTGCATTCAATACATTAAGTGGTCTAGAAGTTGCTGATTATAGTAATACATGGGAAAGTTTCGGACTGCTACTCTCTGATGGCGGATCCTTACCTTACACGTTAGGAAATGGTTCAGTTTCTGAAACTCTGGCAGATAAAGTAGCTTTAATGGTTAGTGTTGAGGATACAGGGATCGGGATCCCTGTGAATGCCCAAGAACGAGTCTTCACACCATTTATGCAGGCTGACAGCTCAACTTCTAGGAATTATGGAGGAACTGGTATTGGATTGAGCATCAGCAAGTGTCTAATTGAATTGATGGGAGGCAAGATAAGCTTCTGTAGCAGACCTGATGTTGGAAGCACTTTTATTTTCACTGCAGTCTTCCAGAGATGTAGAAAAGGTGCTGATGTTGATAGGAAGAGGTCGGTGTCTGAAGTTTTGCCAACTTGTTTTAGAGGGATGAGAGCAACTTTAGTTGACAGGCATCCAGTAAGATCTGCTGTAACCAAATATCATCTGCAAAGGTTGGGCATAATTGCTGCTGACGTTAGTACAATAAACGAGGCATTTTCTGTACTATCTGGACAAAATGGCTATTCAAATTCTAGGTAAATTTTCAATTGTGTGATTGTTGTATCTTATTCTTGCAATGCATCAAGTTTCATTTATTGGTAATCTTCAAGTTTTCAATATCCATGGCATGCTATGGGGAACCATTCCTTGTATTGTTACATTTGTTAAATTTCTAGTTATTGTTTTGATAATTTGTTGAAGTTTCTATTCGCTTTAACAATTCAAAAGCATGCATTGAGACATAAATATTACTCTTGGAACACAAACATTTAGTTATTATAACTACTTTCCATGTAGGTAACAGTTATCAGTTCCTGTTTTAAATAGAGAATAAATTTGTTTCTGAATATTTGAACACTATTTTTCTGACTTTGGTATTTGACATGTTAAGATCTGAATCGGGTCAAAATGAATGTTTCTTGTGCAACTTATGATATTTTGATATTGCTGCAGTCATCCTGGAAAGCAGCCATCCATCTTGTTGATTGAGAAAGATTCCTGGGATCCCAAAATTGATTTTCGCATTCAGAATGACCTTTTGAAATGGAAAGAAGCTGGTCGTACAAATGATGTGCCAAAGATTGTCTTGTTATTGACTGCTGAAACCGATAGAACAAGAATTGGATCACATGTAGATGCTGTTGTAATGAAGCCGTTGCGTACAAGCACTATAGCGACATGCTTGCAACAAACACTGGGGATGGGTAAAGTCCAAAATAAAGATACACATAGCGGTTCAAATTTCCTTCACCATTTGTTGGATGGGAAAAATATACTTGTGGTTGATGATAACAAGGTAAATCTGCGAGTTGCTGCAGCAGCGCTGAAAAAGTATGGAGCAAAAGTAGAATGTGTTGAAAGTGGCAAAAGTGCACTTTCTCTGCTCCAACCCCCACACAAGTTTGATGCTTGCTTTATGGATATCCAGATGCCAGAAATGGACGGGTATATTGCCATAATTATATCAAATTAAGTTTATATATATAGTAGAAATTCAAAATAACACAGTGCATATAGGTTAACGTTTAATCAGCTCATCACTAGTTCACTTCTGAAACTCACGGATGGTTGACTACTCTTAAAGAAAAATGAACTTGGGAGGAGGCATGTTCTCCTTCATTAGATTTTTTGTTATCATACAAATCTTACAACAAAAGAAAGAAATGATAATATATAACTGTTCTATGTAATCCAACATTCTTTCCATGGATGCTGTTAATAGGATCTAACTGTACTAATTTTGTCAGGTTTCAGGCGACTCAGGAGATACGCAAATTGGAGGGCATGGCAAGCGAAGAAGCTTATATCGAAGAAGGATCAACAAAGGCTAAATGGCGCGTGCCAATCCTGGCAATGACTGCAGATGTTATCCAAGCAACATATGAGCAGTGTGTCAAATGCGGCATGGATGGATACGTTTCCAAGCCTTTCGAGGAAGCCCAGCTTTATCAAGCCGTCGCCAAATTCTTGGTTTCACAGCCCATTTCAGGTTCTTGACAGCATTCACATTCTGGCATTTGCACATTTGAAGGGTACATTATTGTACGTCAGTAGATGAATTCTTGCCTGAGGTCCCTTGCATGTTGGAAACTGGCACAATGGAAAAAAAAAGCCAGAAGTTCCTTTTTCTATGGAACTGAAAAAAAGAGAGGCTGATTTTGATGATTCATCTTTGTCTTTTCACGGAGCCATTTTAAGTTTAGACTATGCTGTTGTAAATCTGAAACTTGCAGCATCAGAGACTTAAAAAAACACTAAGCATTAGGGGTTAACGAGTATCATCTTACCTGTAATCTGGACTGGATGGTGTCTTGGGCAAGGTAAGATCTCAGGACCATGCCGTGTAAGTGCTGTAAATTATAATGTTTATGGTAAATTTCTTTCTTTCTTTACAAAATCTTGTGAATAAAAAGCCCCTGTTCCAAGCCACGTCCACCAAAGTGCTTGTTAATGCCCTCTAAATCTTGCACTGACTACTCGTTTGCATTGATCAAATTCTTGTGTGCATAGATAATTTGGATTTAGATTGAAGATTTTCATATTCCTATGATATCATAACTACCAACAAATGACCCACAAAAAAGTGATGCAGTGGAAATTATTGAATCTTGATTCGAACACGAACAAATGCCAGAAAATAAAGACTTGCCACCAAATATTTGCCGTTTTGAGGTAAAGAAATTTAAAAATGTATTGATAAAAAATAACTCTAAAATCAACTAAATAAATAGTTTGAATATCAACTAAATAAATAATTTAAATAGTATTACAAATTTAATGACATAAAAGATGAAAATACATTAAAAAGATAAATTATTTGGAGCTCTAAAATAGATTTTAAATAATATTTTTGGATCTAAAATTGAGTCGTTACGGATTCTACTCGATAATTAATTGTAGATAAATGAGTTCCGATTTGATACGTTAAAGAGGTTCACTCCAAATTGAAAGTTATGAATTTTTAAAGCTGGGCTGCCGATCAAAATGTTCTCAGAATTCTAAACTGTGCTATTTAGCATCAAAAAATGATCTTCCACTCAATGTGTGAAGGATGAATTGACATCTACAGATCATGTGGACATCTACAGCATTTCCATATATTTTATAAAGGCTTGTCTCATAGCGTTCAATTGGAGCAAAGATTTTAGATTTCAATACTTGCAGGAAATATTTTCCCTAAAGCGCATTTGAGGATTGCATATGAAATTCTATTACAATTCATATATGTAATTCCTTCCCAACAGGCCAACACTCAAATCATATTTACAAATCAGATAATACGATGGATTGGCCGAGTGTCCATTGCATTACATGCTGTATAATAATTTCCCTTTTTTATTAAAATATTTAATAAGGGAATTACTTTAATTTTCTTTTCCATTCATACGTTATTGATAGCTTTTTATTATCTAACTACGGCCAGTTTCCCACACTCAACAGCCCATGGAATTAATTAGATAACACGCAATAATTTTACAGATGAGATTGCACGGACGTCCATGCCAGATAAGTTTTTTTTCATTTATTTTTTAATTTTTTTAATACTTTCGTGTTCTTTTTCTTTCGTCGACTTAGGACATTTACACTGGGGTGTTAATGCGTTAGTGTTATAACACCTTCTTCGTTAAAACCAATACGGCATAGCGTTAATGCTGACATAGCATTGAACGCGTTCAATGAATTGAACTCGTTTAACAGTGCTACGTGGATTAAAAAAATAATAAAAAGTGTCAGACTGTCATCGTAGTTAAAAAAATAAAATGTTGTAGTTAAAAAAATTAAAAAAAAAAACTGCAACAAGCAAATTTTTTTTTAACTGCAACAAACTATTGTAAAAAATTATTACAGTAAAAAAAATAAAAAAAAAATTGAAAAAAAAAAACCGCAACACTGCAATTGAGCCATTATTAACATTCAATAAAAATCATAATGTTTCCGAGTGAATAAGACGTTCTAAGTTAACATTTAAAACGTTCTAAGTTAAAGCTCCATTATTCGTTTTTGTCATTTATATGCTGCCAGATTCAACAACATTGGATAAGACGTCTGACTTTAGCAGTACAGACAATTGTTTTTCTTTGTTTTTAATTGATGAATTATTGCTGCAACGGTTCCCGTGAGAATCCCTACCAACCAATGATTAAATTGTTTAATAAACTGAATGATAATTCATGATTTCCTCAGTGTCAGAAAGAAATAGAGGAAGGAAAATGAAGTTACGACGAGTTTGAGTTTGAAAATTTTATGATATTGGACTTTCTATTAGGATTTATTTATATATTTTTTTTGTTTATTCTGATAATTGATAATTTTTTTTAATGAAATTGGATTGTATATTATATTATTTTTATATG
Source organism: Kaempferia parviflora (assembly GCA_037177295.1). NCBI lineage: Eukaryota > Viridiplantae > Streptophyta > Magnoliopsida > Zingiberales > Zingiberaceae > Kaempferia > Kaempferia parviflora. Next base: position 8,189,527 of record JBAMIE010000016.1, on the reverse strand, counting down.
GTATTATAATTGTGTGTGATATTATAATTATATGACGTTGAAATTGTTTAAATTTTGAATTTATATTTGTGTGGTGTTGATAATTATATGCGATTAATATCACATCCTAATTACAGCTCGTGGTGCATGTTGCGAATACTCTTTACGACAGTGCACACCGTCCACAGTCAATGTCGCGTGCCGTGAATTATGAATGGTCTTAATGATCATGCGCATTGTTGGCTACAAATACTCTTAATCTTAGCATGTAACATGTGCTGTCGATGTCTTATCACTTTCAATATGTTATAATTGTAGTGTGTATGATGTGCCATGTGAAAAATCAAATTTATTATACCTATAAGAGTCAGATATATGAATGAGGCTCAGTCAAGTTCAAATAATAGGACTTACTTCAATTGAAACTAATTCATCTAAGGTCAAAAGGAAGAGATGAAGTGAAAGTCAATTTGCTAGAGTTGATCGAAGTGAAAGCCAAATTGGAAGCTAATTTGTTTAATAAATCTCTTTTACCGTTCTCAGTCCTCCTTACTAGCTGCATCACTAAGTTAGGTTCTAATCATCGTCAATTTGGATTGGATCCGTCAGGTTGACCGGTCCCGCCAAATAATTTAAGCAGGTTGGATTAAAATTTTATCAACCCAAACCCACCATGAGTTGACCCGCCTAGGCCGTGACCCACGCGGGTCAGCCCACGACGGTTGGGTTGGCCCGCGGGTTGAGAAACTCATGTAAGCTAAGTTTTATGTCAATTTAATTTTGAAATAAAAATATTATTTTTTATCTAATATTAGAATTTATTTGTGTTCATTGACATTTAAAATGTCTATTTCTAGATAGATTTGATTGATAAAACTTTTTTGAAATAACGTTGAAGATATAAAACTTTATTATTATTATTATTTTTTAATTTTTTGATGGACCCACGGGTTAGCCCGTCTAACCTGCAATCCGCCTTAGATTGGGTTGGGTTGGGGATTTCTAACCCGCCAAAATGTCGAGTCGACCTGCCCCCCCAAATAGCCGGCCCACCACGGACCGACCCGCCCCGCCCCGCCATGAGTTAGCCGTCTGACAGACACGATAGTAGAGCCTTTGATCTCCTGTAACCAAGCTGGTCCTGACGAGCCTCTAATTTACAGATCAACACCCGTCAGCAGGGAGTCGACTTTGCTGTTTTAGCTCTCTGGTTAAGTAAACGTCTGGATGAAAGAAGGATTGCCTTCTCTAAGAGAAGAGCCTTCTCTAAGAGAAGAGCTTGAACTAAAAAGAAGGATGCCTCTAACAAGGAGAGGGCTTTGGCAAGTTGTAGAAAAGGGTACCTTCCCGTTGAGGAAGGGCTTAGCTAGAGTAGAAGGTGAAATAAGTATAATAATTGGCTAGGTCAATGTAGTAGACATAAATTAAAATGCAACGAAAAGAAATAAACACAAGAACACAGTTCCTTTTTTTTACTTGGTTCATAGTTCAAGGATTACTATTCCAAGGCTCACGATCCTTGATTACTTTTGTTGGGCAATCTATTAAATGATTGAATCATACAAGTAAAAGATGAGCAGTTACAATAATATGCAAGTACAATAAATATATCGATAATGAAGGATTGAATCTTAGATATAGGTTGTCGGATGGTCTCTTTGCATAGCCGTAGTAGAACTTGCATGAAAAAAACAATAGGAATAAAATAAAGCACAATAGAGAGTTCTTTTGAACAGAGAAGTTATACTGATTTCAGATTCAAAGGCCTTCTTTTATAGGCTAAGTTTGGTCGAATGAACCCTCATTCTATCGGCTAATCATTCGGTCAATGGAACATCCTATGTGTTGGGATGTAAGGTTATAAACAAAGTTGTACATTGGAAACCTATGGAAAAGATTGTAGATTTAAAAGAGAAAGATATCTCCACTGGTATTAGACATTTTGGGTAGAGCCGAAAAAAAAACATGAGAGTTTAGATCCAAAATGGATACTATCATACTATTATAGAGATATGTGAATTATTTTGGACATAACAATTGGTATCAGAGTCTAGATTGTAGAATGTCTAACCGCTGACTGTGTGTAAGAGTTATGATCTAATTGAGTCATGTGAGTAGAATATTGACATCGAACAAAGAAAGTAGGGACTCCTGTGTCCAGATCAAGAGGACCAGATACTAAGCAAAAAGTCACAATAGGTCGGGTGACCAAGGGGCATGAAGACTGGGTGGGTCAAGAATCAGACATCAAATGGATAGACTTTCCGCTTGAGGGGGCCCTGTAGTCCTTCATTTGAGAGGGGAGAGATTGTTAGGTTGCAAACAAAGTCCCACATTGGAAATCTATGGAAAAGATCATGAGTTTAAAAGAAGAAGTATCTCCATTGGTATCAAGCCTTTTGGGTAGAGCCCCAAAATAAAACCGTGAGGGTTTAGGTCTCAAGTCGATAATATTATACTATTATGGAGATATATGAATTCTTTTGGACCCAACGCTATTCATCAACTGAACCCTACACCTTTCCTTATTTGCTATGATCTGATTCGTCTGATCCCGTGATTTTCATATTCATCAACAGAACCTAAAGACTTTCCTTCTTTGCTTCTCTGCACTCCCTCTAGGAGCTTACCTCACTCACTTGCCAAACATCGGATCCTCTAGACATGTTTGTGCTGGGGTTGTAAGATTACAAACATAGTCCTGCATTAAAAATACATTAAAAATCATGAGGGCTTAAGCCCAAAGTGGATAATATCATACCATTGTAGAGATATCTAAATTTTTTTGGCCCTAACAATTGGTATTAGAGTTCGGACTGCCAGAAGGTCTAACCGCTAATTGTGCACAAGAGCTATGGTATAATTGAGCCATGTGAGTAGAATATTGACTTCAAACAAAGGAAGTGGAGGCTCTCATGTCTGGATCAAGAGGACCAAACACTAGGCAAGAGATCCTAGTAGGTCAGTTGGATCGAGGGGCAGGAAGTCCTAGTTGCGGCTAGGTAAGTAAGTCTCAGTAGGTTGGTTAGATCGAGGGGCAGGAAGTCCTAGTTGTTGTTAGGGAAAGAATTCCTAGTAAGTTCGTTGGACCGAGGGGTAGGAAGACCTAATGGGTCAAGAATCGAATGTCAAACGGATAAACTTTTCGTTTGAGGGGGCCTTGATGTAGATTAGCAAGTGTATGGAAATATTACAAGTAATATAAAAGATTTATCGTATCCACAGGGAGTTAGAGGTTTAAGCACTAGCAAGTGAGTCTCAAATGAATTAGCTACATAAAGTGAGAAGTTTGTGTGACACAATCAAGTAAGCACAAGAAACGGAAAAATTAAGAGAGAGAGAAAAGAGAGTTGAGAATTCCAATGTTTGAGTGAAATGTTCTAGGGTTTCGGTTTCATTATAATGATGATTGACATGCTAATGAATAGATAATCTCCTAGTCTCCATACTTAGTCTTGTAGGTGATCTAACCTAAATACCAATTTCACCCCGTTAAGGTGCATCGTTTTATTCTCCTTAGTTGCATCTCATCTGATGCTAGTAAGTAGGATTGGTAACTTAGCAAGTCCGGTTTACGAACTGCCTTGTAACTAGGCTCCCCGGTCATACATCTCTAGATTACCATAAACACTTCTTAGCATAGAATTAAGGAGAATTCATTAAGCTCTTAGATCTACCAAACATAATTATGCATTCCGAATGAAGTAATCTCCCTAGACGTATGAGAGAAGGAATGTCTTACTGTCACCAAGGCCCCTTTGAATCATCGGTTCCTTCATGTAATTTGAATAGTCAGTCCCACATATCTTTTGAGTTGTCGAATGGACCAACTCGGTTGATGTCCTCCTTGGTTAGACCTCATTAGAGTGTGTTCATTGCCTTGTAGTCGACTTGAGCCTTCCTTTTCATTTTAGGATTCCACTTTTCTAGGTCTAGTTGTTCTTCGTGTTCAGTTGGCGGTAAATGTCCCTTTATGATTCTGAACCACATATCGATGTCGGATTTGAGGAAGCACTCCATCCTCCATTTTCAGTAATTGAAGTCTTCTCTGTTGAATAGTGGAGGACGATCTGTGCTATATTCTTCTTGGTGAGAAATCTACATTCTTGCAATAAGAGATAATAAAAAAAGTTCAAGATTTTGTCTTGGGATTAGTAGTGCGAGATAGAAGAAATAATGCTATAGAAAAAGAAAAGAAAACTTTTTCAAAAATAGAAAAGATTTTAAAAGACTTGAAAAATTGTTAAGCTATTTTAGAGCAAATTTGGCTTTAATACCAATTGTAGGATCATAGTAGACTAGAGAGAAGTGCAGCGGAAAGACATAAACACAAGAACACAATTCCTTTTTTTGCTTGGTTCGTAGTCCAACGACTACTGCTCCAAAGTCAGCAATCCTTGATTTGGACAATCCACTAAATGATTGAATCGTATAAGTAAAAGATGAGCAATTATAATAATATGCAAGTACAATAAATATACTGACAACAAAGAATTGAATCTTAGGTGTAGGTTGTCAAATGACCTCTTGGCATAGTATTAACAGAACTTACACAAGCAAAAGTAGTAGGAACAGAATGAAGCACAGTAGAGAGTTCTTTTGAACAGAGAATTATAGTGAGCTTGGATCCCCCAAGGCCTTCTTTTATAGGCTACATTTGTTTGACTGAACCTCATTCCATCAACTGATCCTTTTGGTCGACCAAACATTCTATCCGTTAACTGAACCCTATACCTTTCCTTATTTGCTCTGATTTGATCCATCCAATCCCATGATTTCCGTTGTTCGATCGATCGATAAAACTTATTTGTTGAAGCTTATCTATTAATGAAACCTAAAGACTTTCCTTCTTTGCTTAATTCGATCTGATAGCCTGCTCTTTTCTTATTTTGATTGGTCGACTGATCCAACTTATTAGTCAACGGAACAAGGTGTATATC